>VZRS01004886.1:0-164965 GCA_013398055.1 Ifrita kowaldi | reverse complement strand
TGTCCTTTCTGTGAAAAATTGTGCCTGCAAGACTTCCAGAAAGATATGTTGCATTGTCACATGTGCAAAAGGTAAGAATCCAGCTTTTGTTGATTTGTACTAAAACACATAAAGCTTGTGATGAGCTGTGTGACACTGATGTGTTTCTGGGAAGGATGTACACTGTGTTTGATGCACAGTGCCACAGGATCTTGTGCAACTTCTTGATTCTTCATCCCTAAATGCAATGAACAATAGCAGGTAGCTTTATTTTAATCTTAGCAAATAAGTCTTAATTGGCAATTACTTGAGGATACTTAGCAGTTCCTTGCTGCAAGCTGCTGCTGATTCTTGCATTGCACCTATTTTGTGAGGAAGCAGGCTAGAAAAGTCACTGACCTAAAGTTTCAAGACAGTTGTTCGCAGTGATTTGGGGGTTTTTTTAATTTTCAAGTTCATGTCTTCTGTTTAATTTTATGTGTTTTTCTATTCCTGTAATTTTAAAAAAATAGGCTATTTGGAATATTTTAAGAATGTAAGCTGTGTTTCATATTCAGTGGTATTGCATCTCACTATGCAACTGTATGATGATGTTGTGCATCTTGTAGAGTCCATTTGGCTTTAGGGACAATTTAAGTCCTCATGTTTAAGTTTGTTCACTGCTTGACATGCATATCATGCTTATTCCTGTAAAATTCTCTGTAATCAAGCATTGGTTGAAAATCTTTATTTCCCCATAGGAATGGAAAGCAGTGCTATTTTTTAATGGACTTCTACTATGATGCTTTATATTTTCATTGCTAAAATCATAGTCAGTAAATTAAATCACAATAAATTAATCTCCCCAGATGGATTCACATAGAGTGTGACAGATCTCCAGGTAGTGAATTGGAGTCTCAATTGAAAGACTACATCTGCACTCTTTGTAGACAAGGAGAAGGGGATCAGACTCAGTCATGTGATGTAATGAACACTTCTGAACTCATTCCTGAACCTGGCAGTGTAACAGGTAATCAAATTTAAACTTCAAAGTTCCAAAATGCTAACGTCAAATATAACATCTGCAGGTCTCTCACCAAGTCTTTTGTGAACCAGCCACTCAAATTCTACTCTGTGAAGTTCATCCCTTCCTTTTTCTAACAGCAGCTGCTCAAGCAATTCGTGGGTGTCTTCTCTTTCTGCCTTTAGGATCCTGCATACAAGCATGGTTTAGTGAGCATCTTAATTGTGCCTCTCAACCTTCCAGCCTGTAGCTGTAAGCTTCTCCAGTTTTTTGGTTTTTGTTTTTTGGTTTTTTTTGGGTTTTGATGTGGTACAGTTCATAAATGTATTCATTGGACAACCTGGCTGTTTCACTCATTTGTGCCTGGTGCGTGTTCCTGGAGACATCCAGTTCTCCTGTTACTCTCTTGCTGCTGGACAGTCCCATAGTACTCATTCTCCTCACTGTATCCAGGAAGGATAAAGCAGTGGCAGCTGGACTGTGTTCAAAGGATAGGTGTATATTTAACTGGACAGCTTGTCCTTTTTCAAAGCAATATATGATCAGTCATCTTGTTTCTGAGAGATTCTTGTCTAAGTGAACAAGCCACCAGAAGGCAGAAAGGGAGGTTGTGGAAAAGTGTGAAGTATTTTTTAAAGAAATCAGTAATAGTAAGGAAGCACAGAGAGAATATGGCACTGCTGATCTGAGTCCAGTGGGTCATCCACAAGAGCTGTGTAATAAACCTCAACGCCCTTGTGTATTTCCCACCACATGCTTTGTTTGGCAGCACCTACACTCATCCAGGCTGAATTTCCCTGGAGAAGTACAGCTGTGGTTAAATTCAGAAGCAAGGTTAAGTGTAGCAGATTAACTGCATGACCACTGCCATGTGCATTTTTTCGGCTTAAGCAGCAGTGCTTGTGCACTGATCTTTTGTTATCTGTAAGTATCTATGGATTTGAAAGCCTGGTAAGTTTTGGCAGGAAAGGGGAAATGTTGGACTACAACAAAACTAATGTTTGTGTTCAAACTGATTTTGTATAAATAAATCATCCCCTTTGGTGTTAGCCTGTACCTTACCTTTTGTGAGCAGTAAAGACATGATGGAAAAGGTGCTCCTGGAGAAAGAGAGTGACACGAGGCAAATGTCTGTAAATGAGTTCACTCTGTCAGCGTGCATGGGCACCAGGTTAGGAAGAGTGGCCACTTCAGCCTTTGCAGATCACTTCCCTTCTGAAATCCTAGGAGAGGCTGTGGACTCCCAGACAGTGTTCTTAGAGCATTTTGAAGATGCTGGAAACTAAATATACACTGGGACAACTCCCAGTCTCCTACAAAAACCCGTTTTGAATCAGTGGCAGGTTTATCTGGAGGGCTAAAGTTTTAAGTAATGCCTGTGTTAGGATTTCTTGCTAGTAGAAGCATTGACAAGCATGCTCTTGTCCCCAAGGAAGAACAGGACTGTCACTGCAGCTGCTAGGAGTAATCTGGAGCTATTACATTAGTACAGTCATGCAGTGTTTTATACCCAGGAGAGCACTTTTGTACTCTAAAATCAGATTTGGAGCCAATCTAAATGATCATTTCCTCGAAGTTAAAATATCACTTTAAAGTTGGCAGGGTCTGAGAGCAGCTTTTAGGGTGCTAAAAGTAGTATCATTTAATAGTTGCTGGCTTTTTGAACTTGAAAAAGACTTTCTTGATGCAGAAATATTTGTTTCACTTTTTTTTGTGCTAACATCCATGGAGGATCAGTTCCCTTCCAGTTAATGCTTTCTATATACTTTGTTTTCCATAGTTCATCTAGTGCATTTTAATGAGTTTTCTTAACTGAAAGAGCTCTTACACCAGGGAAAAAAAGAAGTATTTCCTGTTTCTGTGCTCTATAATGATCCTGTCAGCCAAAAAAGCATTCGGTAGTACCTTTTCCACACAAAGATTAATATGTCTCAGTTCTAAAGTGGCAAAATTCAGTTTTCATGTTGTTGAACAGGTAAGGTGCAAGTCAGTGTTCCAAGTGCTGGTAATTAGATGGAACTTGGTGCCATAATCCACTGTAGTATTTATATACAGATTTGAAGGCTTCATGCTGCCAGTTCTGTTGAATTTTATAGACTTGGAATTTAAGAAAATTCTTTCTTGTATTGCTCAGGCTGTGCAAAAGTCTGTGACCGTGTGTATATTTTCACTATTAGGTGTATGTAATTGCCTTACAGACATGTTTTACCATCTGAAGCAGCGTGAAAGGTTCTTAATTTTTAAGGGATACTGTGTAGTCTCCTTAACCTTCTCATTGACCTGACTTGTCCTAAATCCTATCATCATTAAATATCAGTCTCTTTAGCCAAAAGGTCAAACACTGACAGCAGTTGCTGATGCCAAAGTAATAGAATAAACACAGCAATATTAATAACTGCTTTGCTTCTCCTTAAGCTTGTACAAATGAAATGGAAATGGAAAGTGGTGGAGAGGATATGGCATTTCATGAACAACCCATTACTGGTGATGGCCCTGATCAGGAATCAGCTGTTGGGTGTGTCACAGAAGGTAAGAAAGAGTTTTGCACTCTGAGAAAATACCAGTTCAGAACCAGAACCCTCTCCCGGTCAGTAAGGTTTGCAGTGCTTTATAAATGCAAGAGGAAGAAGTGCCTAGAAAGCAGTAGGGGACACATGGCAACAGTTCTATNTGATCAGGAATCAGCTGTTGGGTGTGTCACAGAAGGTAAGAAAGAGTTTTGCACTCTGAGAAAATGCCAGTTCAGAACCAGAACCCTCTCCTGGTCAGTAAGGTTTGCAGTACTTTATAAATGCAAGAGAAAGAAGTGCCTAGAAAGCAGTAGGGGACACATGGCAACAGTTCTATCTGACCTCTCAAGCAAGAGTATTTAACTTCTTTGCTGAAGAAGGGTTTTATGAAGGCAAAGAGAGTTTTCAGAATATTTGTGTTGCTTTGCTTTTGTTTATTTGTTTGTTTTACTTTTTTGTTGGGACTGGCTTTCCTCAAGCTGGAAAAATAGTTGAACTCTTTGTACACTGGAAGTTTGTAGTAAAACCCAGTGATGTTGCTATTCAAATACAGTCACTCACACTTTCCTTGTGGTTGTAACTCCACAGGTATCCTTGGTTAAGGATTTCCTGGTTTTCTTTTTTTCCCTTTGTAAGTAAAAGATAATCTTCCAGACAGGGTTGCAGCAGCTGATCATTTCTGTTTTGGGAGAAACTGCACCTTACCAAACACACAGCGTGGAGCAGCTAAAGAAGGGTTAACTCCTCTAAATGTGTTATTGACCAATATCAAGGGTAAAGAACTTGCCAGTATGTCCCATTCAGTCCCTGAAGATGTTGGAGGATGGCTGCTATAAGGGGAGACAAGAAACTTGCATTTAAAGACAAAGTAAAAAAACCCCAACTTTTCAGATTAGCTGTGATCATTCAGTTATGCGTCACAGCCTGTGGTAGAAGGGCCATGATTTAAACTCTGAAGAAATACTCATAATAAAATGCTGTCTGTGAACTTAGTGGGTGAGGAAGTTGTAGCAGTGTGAGTTTAAGAAAAGTACAAGTGTAATAGAAAGTAAGTGGCCTGTAAGAGAGTGAGGGCCCATCAAAGGAAGGCGTGAGAAGCCAAATTCAGAGCAAAGAATGTGGTTCTTCATAGAGTGGAACCAGAGCTCTGGAACTCCTTGATGAAGAAAGTTATGGATGAAAGGTGTTTGATTTGGTTCAAGGGAAGGCTGGACAAATATTTTTGAAAGAAATTCGTAACACATTAGTAAATTAAGTTAAACCAGCAGCAACTGTTTTCATTTCAGCTGATTTCCTAAAGTCTGAAAGAGTTTTAGGAGGAAAATGGTTTTTGTTTGTACTTGTCTTGTTCTTCCTAGCTTTTTGAAAGTGTTGGGACAGTAGCTTAAAATACATTAATTTATGGTAGCATGCATCTTCAATACACAGAAATTAAAAAGAAGAAACTACTTTTGGCTGCCTTCCTGGAAATGTGTGTTCCATTCCACAAAAATTAATCTTGGGTCTACTTTGTTCTAATTTACTCCTATGTTTTCAGGGAAGAAAAACAATGAACTAAAAATATAGATGACTGTAAAAATAGGTACAAAGAAAGATATGTATGAAGTATATTTTAAGCTACATATTAAATTCACTGAAGTAAAGTGATACATACTTGGCCTGCACGATGTGTATCAAGTATACTTGTTGACCAGTACACCAGAAGTTTTTTCTTTTTCACACTGAGCCTTTAATATGGTTGTACTTAATTATAGGTATATCACCAGAGGAAAAGACCACACAACTGGAAGCAGAAGTCTCTGCTGAAATTAGTTCAGCTGTAGTGGAAATGTCTCCTAAAAAGACACCAGCGTCTGGTGACAGTCAGACTGAGAAAATGATGGAAGTGGTGGAAGGTGTTCAAGCTGTAGCACAGCAGGAGTTGGACAAACAAGCTGAAGAGACACAGCTGCCTCAAGGTAGTGTGGAGGTATCAGAAGTGTCCACAGCAGACTCTCGGTCTCTGTCTTCAGTACCTGAGACCATGACTGTGACACCAGAAATGCTGGAGACTGAAAGAAAAGGAGATATTTCTGTCCCTGTAGAACAACAACTGGAAATAATAAAAGTGCAGAAAGATGTAGAAAAGGAAGAAACCCATGAGAAGTTAGAAGCACCAGCTCTTCTAGAAGTAGAAACTACTGCTTCAAATGGAGGTGTTGGGAATAGTTCCCCAGTTGGAGACAAACCCATAAAACCACCAGCTGAGACTTGCCCCTCACTTCCCCCATCACTTAATCTAAACAAGACAAACGTGTCTTCCTCACCAGATGTGTCTCTAGACTTGCATTCTGCACGAGATGTGCAGCACAGTCAGCCCCCAGTGCTGCCTCCAGCTGCTGGGAGCGCTCTCCCAGCCACCTACATATCAGTCACTCCAAAAATTGGCATGGGAAAACCGGCCATCACCAAACGCAAGTTTTCCCCTGGAAGACCCAGATCCAGACAGGTAAGCACGTGCAGTGTTTCGTTATATGTTTATTAAATTTCAGTATAACTCATCAAATTCACTTATTTCTTATAATATGCATTTATTCTCCTAAGTGAGCATTAGTTTATTTCTTCAAGGAATTAATGTTCTGGTAAATAATTAAAAAGTCAGCCATCATAAAGCTTCACTTGGTGAGAATTTTAAGTTTCTTTCGGCTCAGAGTTAGAGCAAACTAGAAGAAAATTTGTTGTATTTTTCATACAATATACTACAAATGCAGATATACATAATGCTGTGCTTTTTAATTTTTAATATTTTTCATATATGCATTTATTGTGGTACTTTCAAAATGTGTTAAAGCTTCTTAAGCTGGCTTTAGAGAAGAACCTTCTGCAACTCTGTGTCCGTTATTCTGCCAGGTATTTTCTTGATCGACGTTTCTAATGGTGTGGTAAATAATTTTGTGGTTTTGTTACATTAGGAAATACCATGCAAGAACTGTCCTGTACAAATCATTGTGGTTTGACTAGGATTAAATTTGATAAGTGAAAAGAATCCTCAAGTCTGTCACTTTCTGCAACATCTTGCTCTCTATTCGAGTCGTGTTCCAGGGAAAATGGTTCATCAGTCCAGAATATTCATTTCTTGTTGGTGAAATTCTATACAAAAAGTGTGTCAGTGTGACAAGTTAGTGTTTCATTTCCTCATGACAGTTTCTTTTTAGTCTTGGGAGTTCCAGGTTGATGATTTCATTCTTTTCTGGACTTTGTGCTAACAGAACTTTTTTATATATTGCACAATCCTTGCAGTTTCTACGTGTCACCTAAGGTTTCAAAATTTTTACTTCCTGAGGTGTGAGAGAATGTTCTGAACAGTTTTTCTGCTGTTTCCACTGAGTTTAGGAGATCTGTGTTTATTGTGCTGCAGTTAGGTTTTACTGGGTCATGGTACAGTGAGGTGTATATATCATTTTTGCAGAAATATGTAAATGCCTTAAACAGTGGCAAATTTCTCTTCAGTTTTCTTAAGTTCCTACTGTGGGCTTTTGATGAGGGACAGAAAGCCGTTGAATTATGTTCTGTAGACTATGAAAAAAAGAGATTTTTAAATGTCCAGTTACAGGCAGGTGTTTTCCTTTTGAGCAAGATGTAATTGGACAAATCCACAGCGTGGAAGGCATGTATTTAAATCACTTTGGATTGCAGACAGAAATAGGTTTAGGTTTATTTTGTGGGGGTTTTAAATTATTCTTTCTGCTGAAAACATTCATTTTTTATAAGAATTGTGTACTTTTCCAAATGGAGAGTTGTGGATAGGAGCAGAAGCAAAATCACAGAATGGGTCAGGTTGGAAGGGATCATAATGGGCCATCTGGTCTGACCTCCCTGCTTGAGCAGGGTCATCCCAGAGCACATGGCACAGGATTCCATGCAGACAGTTTGATTTCCTGTTATGTGGAAGTTCTGTGGGATAGGTTGGAAGGCAAGCAGGCAGTTTTTCACCAGGTGTAAAACCAGAGAAATAAGACCTGTTGTTTCTTTGTGTCAGTGCTACAGGCACTTCAAAATGGATGTTCTCTCCAGTTCTGGCTTTTGGAAAGCATCATGCAGGGCAAGTGCTGGCAGCTGAGAAAAGTGCTGTTTGGTGATGTTCCATCATATTTTCCACGCCATTGTGACTCCACAGATCGAGAAGAGGCATGAGCTTATTTCAAAACATTTTAGCCTAACGCAGTGTTTCAGTTCTTGTTCATCTGGAGGTGATCACATTGATCTAAAAACAAGTTAAAAATGGAGAAAACAGTTCTGGAGGAAAAGGTGCTTCTATGAAGTTACAGGTGTAGCTGTTTGGAATAAACCAGGTCATGTGTGATTCTTCTCTGGGTGGCACTGAAGAGGAATTCTGTCTTCTCAAAAGCAGGTTAATTGTGTGGGTTTGGGGTCTGCTTCTTTCTGTTCCAAAATAGCACATATTGCTGTTGTGTGGCTTTGTGTCAGGTGTGAGGCTATGCCATACAAATGTACCCTTGCAGCTGCAGGAGTTCTTGGCAGCCTGTCTTAGAGGGCAGGGGAGAAAGTTACACAAGTTGGGGGTTTTTTTGATTAAGGAAATTTTGGCTCCTATGCCTGGTGAAGTTAACATTGGTTTCACCCCTGCTTTCTCCTGTTGTGCAAAGGAACTGCCATTGCAGAACCTGTTGCTTGTCCAAGACTGCTCAGGTTTAAAATAGTTCCTTCATGGAGTCTGATCACTCTGTGAACCCCAAAGACAAGCCAACATAATTTCACAAATGGTAATAGTCTGCACTTTTTCCTAGAAATTTGAAAGCTTCTAATATGCAGTTTACTTTGTTGGAATGTACTTCTCCTGTTTTAAAAATGCAATAAAATACCCATTGCAATGAAGTTCTGGAACTTCCTATAAAGAAGAATAAGAAAAAAAATTCTCTGGATCTTGGATATATTTCTCCACAGTTTTATAAGACATTTGCTTCCCTGGAGTCAGGGAAATCCATGTAGAAAGATAGTTTCTGATTTGGATTTTTTCTCCATGTAGAAAGATAGTTTCTGATTTGGATTTTTTCTCATTAAGTTAATGTCTTGTGCTGGACAGTAGGATAAATTATTAGCCCTTTCTTCAGAATCTGTTAATACAATTACTAATAAATTATATTTGAATAATTAGTCTGGTTTGCCAGTGAATACAAATGCATAATTTGAATTATAATTTGTGTAATTTGAAGTGATTTCCTGTATTAGATATTAGTACTTTGCTTTAGTGATGTATCTGCAACACCACATTGCTCCTGTTTGGAAAGGACTAAAACCCATCTCAAAAATGAGGACAATATTCTGCTTACAAAAGGCTTCATGAGTCCCTTCCAGGGCTGCATTTGGTGCTGCCGGTGTCTGCTTCGCTCTCCTCCCTGGCATTTTTGCAGGCATCCCAAATTTGGTTGGAAGCAACAGGAGAAAATCCAGCTTCTACCCAAAAGGGGAGCTGTGTAGAAATGAAAATGTAGGTACAGTTATGAACTGTAATTGGCTTTGGCTGGCACAAACTTTGGGGATGTGTCAGTTCCTGTCAGTAAGGTGCCCTTCTATGGACAGCGTTTTTAGGGCAGCGTGTGCAGGAAAGCTGCATCCAGCTCTGTGAGAGGACCCTCTGCCTGCCAAGCTCAGCATCTCACTGGGTTTTGTTCCATGGATTGTCTCCTGTTCCTGTTACCCTGCTCCATAGTGAAGCCAGGTTGATTTTTACATGTGGATGAAATGTAATTATTCATAGATCACAGATACTCAATAGTAGCTTTCAGCTTGGTCACCTTTTTACAGTGCTGTGCTTAGAGTTGTGTCTGTCCAGTATCTTCTCCATGGAACATGCAGATGCTCCACTCTTGCCTATAAACTGCAAATTTATGTCAAGGACAGGACCTCTCCTTAATAATTTCCAAATTTCTCTTTTCTGAAGCAGTAGTCGTAGTGTAAATTATCATGTAAGTGTATTAATGACTAATCTGGCATAGATCCAGTTTGAAATAAATCTTCTCAAGGAAAATGACAATTTTTTGTGGAGGCCTGTGTTAAATGGTGTTGTGTTTATTCTGTGAATTGAACAGATTTGAAATAGTTATTTTTACTATGGCACTGTGTACTGGAAAGCATAAGATTAAGTCAGTAAATAGAAGACATTGCAAATTTTGACACTGAAACACTGGTAGGTAAAGAGTTGAGAATGAAGTGTCGAGTAATTTTGAATAAAAAATAATAAACTGCTGGTTTTGTAAATTCCATAAATATTATTTTAGGATTATTTCAGAGTGTGTTGCTTGAGAAGTACCATGTTCAGAGGTATTTAATTTTCACAGTGAAGATGTTGGTGATTACTGTTTTGCAGCATACTGAATACCTCTTGGTGTTTTAATAGCTTTTTTTAAATGAGACCAAAAAATGCAGAGCACTGGGGTGGGTTTGGATGTGTGCTGTCTTGGATGTTATCGCTTTTTTGCTGTCTTCACTTATATGGTATCACTGAGTTTGTTGTTGCAAAGGTAGATGTTGGAAAGAAAAGATGAGAAAAGAGTTCTTTTCAAGGATCAGTTTTATGGTTTTCATGCTTGGTGCTTGGTTGGTTTTTTGGTTTTTTGTTTTTTGGTTTTTTTTTAATGAGGGGAGCTATATTTTCAAGTGATTAAAGTTTGTTCACAACCCTAAAATTACATTAAATATTAAATTGCAAATCCAGCTTTGTGCATTTGCAATTGCAGTAGGATTCATGAAGCGTTAAGCAGCTAAACACAGTCAGTGGTAATTTAGTGAGATCTCCTGACCTTTGCTGACACTGGGTTTCCTTTTGTTATAATTTACTTGCAGCTGTGTTGTTCAATTTTGAGGACTCAAGAATATGATGGAGAATTAGAACTTCCTGTTTCTGTCACAGTACATAATTATTGCTGGGGTTCTGATGTAAATGAACTGAATAGAACTTTCTCTTCAGTGTTGTGTGGTAATAGGCATTTATTAAAAGCCAAAATATAATTACTGCATCTCTTTGATGTAATTCATTTGTTCGTGGTATTGTGGAAATGTGTGTTTTTAATTAAGTTTTTCTGACCAAGAATTCAAATTTTTCTGATCTACAATAAAACTTGGATTAAATTTCCAATTTAATTCTTAACAGCATGGTTCATGAATCATATACAATTCATTTTGTTTTGCAAGACTGAATATTTCATATTCAGATTTAATGTTCTTTTAGTTTTTTTTAATCTTTTGAATATACTTAATCATTAGAGAAGTTATGTTCTTAAAAGGATAGTAATTTTATACCTCCAAAGTAAGAGTAGGTAATTGTTGTTGTTGTTGATTAAGTATTTTCAGCATGTTTAAGATCTTGAATTTTGACCCTAAGTCAGCATGTTGCCTCCTTTATAGATTGATGTAAAGATTGGTTTTTTTGACAAATAGATTTTCTTTGTGTTGCTATACAGATTTTCTTTGAGTTGCCATTTTGTAAGAACAGTTACCTACCATGCATCACAAATTTTAGAAGTATAGGGGAAACGGATTAAAATTGAATGAAAGTTTGAATTTTATCTGCTAAAATTGACTGTTACTTGATATTAAAACTATGGCTGGTATAGTAAATCTCCTGTGCCACACACCTGCTGGTGTAGTTGCCTACCAGTGTATCAAACCTCCTTTTTTTCCACCATTTCTGACTTGATGTCCCTGTTCTGACGTGAATGTTCTGTCCTTGTGCCCTGGATGTGAACAGGGTCCATCCCTGGCTTTGCAGTTGCAGGACATTTCTGCCCAGCACTGTTCCCCTGTTAGAGGGTGATGAACCTCTTGATCTGCTGAGTTGTCTGCATGATGACCACCTATCTGAAGTCAAGGAAAAAACTGGGATAGCAAAATCTTCCAATTTAAACTGTTTATTCCAGCACACTCACTGGAACCCTTGAGCAGCTGCTGTCCGGAGCTGTTCTTCGGGAGTGGGTTTTGGAAGCCCCTTGGCAGAGGGGAGGCATCGATGGCCATCCCAAGCTCACAGGTGGTCTGGGCACTGAGCAGTTTGTAGGTTGTGTGTCCCATTACCACCTCGTGTGGGCAGATTTGTCAAGTTGTTATTTCTTTAAGTGCTGTGTTGTCCATATTCCCTCTCCCGTGCAGGCAGAGCTAAACTCACAGGAAGCAGATTTGTGCTGAATACAGCTGTGTCCATGCTGTGGGTTGTACCGAGTGTTGGTGTTTTTAGTGTGTGACTTTTATCCATAATTAGGCTTTCAGGTAACTGACAGACTTTCTCTTTTGGCTCTGTTGTGCCAGATCACTTGAAGGATAGCCCTGTTTTCAGTCAGTGGAGCTGTTAGCAAGACACCTCTTTACAGTCTGAGATGAATGTATGTTTTGATGGAGTCGTTGATTCCAAAAAAAAACTTAATTCCCACATTCTTGATGGAGAAATTGCATTTCAGAAAAGGAAAAACTAAAAAACACGCTTTGCAAAGCCATCTCATTTTCCTTGATGCTTATTATTATTGTACATCCCAGTATTCAAAGGTGTAAATGTGTTTGGGCTTTCCCTTGTGAGCAATTGTGAATAGTGGGGACTGTTTGTATGCATGAGGTTATTCCTTATCATCCCTGTGATTCTGCTGCTGAATGGCATTCTGGGGAAGGTAAACCTGTACTTTCCATCAGTTCCACCTCTCATCCTGGTATTCAGTATTTTTCACTCTCACAAATTTAAAATTAGGAAAATGTACTGTCCTTTAACTGTTCTGATGTGTAAATTGGCAGTGAAGTTATTTATGATGTCTGTCTCCTGCAGTCTTTATTCCATGCTTGAGAAGGTCTTCCACAGATTTTACTGTCTATGAGGAGCCTAAGCATATTTTTCCTTAGCATTTTCTTCTTATTTTGCCTTATTTCTAGTGACAGTCATCCAGTATCTCACCATGGTGGGAACTATATAAATAGGGATAATAATTAGTTAAAACGAGTTTCTAGGTGCACCATGTGGATGTATATTATTACATGTACATAATAACATGTTAAAATGGGATACCACAGCATAACATGGAAACACTGGGGTGAAACAATTTAGTGGTGGGGGTTTTATAATGGTTTATTTGTGGCAAAGTTGCAGGAATGAGCTGCTTCGTTGATTCCCATGGCTATTTTCCTTCTCTTTTGTCCAGTGGTTTATTCCTTTTGTGTGCTGTGCTTCTCAGACTAGCTGTTGCTGTGATTGTGGGTAGTTGAGCCTCAAAAGTCAGCTAAGGCCATCAGTTCTTTCAAAATGTGATTTGCAATAGAAAAGGGGATATTACCACCTCAAAATGTCTTCTTCATTGATGCAGTAAAATTTAGGCATGTAATTTGTTGTTGCTACGATTGCTTGCTTTAGATTTGTATTAAGTTTTGTTTATAAAACTCATTTTGTTGTACTTAACCATCAGTTGGAAGTAAATACTCATTTTAGGGTATCTTTCAATGAGAACCTAAAAATTTCCCACCCTCTACTCACTCAGTGAACTAATTGACTACTTAAGTTAATGTAGAAATGCCTATGCCTGCA
This sequence comes from Ifrita kowaldi, assembly GCA_013398055.1. NCBI lineage: Eukaryota > Metazoa > Chordata > Aves > Passeriformes > Cinclosomatidae > Ifrita > Ifrita kowaldi. The sequence goes on along the minus strand of VZRS01004886.1, from coordinate 151,917 downwards.
TGTGCTTTGCTTTTCAGATTTTTTGTTGCTTGCTTTTTGCCTTTTTTTTTTTTTTTTTTAAGTTGCAAAGTTTTATACATCTATTTTCTCACCTACCGTATCCTAGGGGGCTTGGAGTACCAATAATACAGTCAGCCCACCTTCCTGGTCCCCAGACATTTCAGAAGGTCGGGACATTTTTAAATCCAGACAGCTTGCTGGCAGTGCCATTTGGAGCATCAAAGTGGTAAATAACTTGAATTTATTTTCATGTATCCATTGCTATCTTTCTGCTGTAGAGATTAGTGATGAAATTCTGTATCTCACACCTTAATTAATCTTTCATTCTGTTACTGTTTAAAGCCTCTAAAACTTACTGGAACTCTGGAGCTTCCAGGTTACAAGATGTGAACTCTCTGGAGTGTACAGTATGATGGCATTGCATTGATTTCCAATGACAAAGAATACTTTGTATTACCCAAATTTTGTGTGTTGAGTACATCACTTTTTTGTGGTTGGCTTTACGCGGCTGTCAAAATAAATTACCTGAGAAGGAGAATGTCCTTAAGACTGGCAGTAAGGTAAGCCAGGCATGGAAAGGAGCAGAGATCTGAAGGATGGCTTGAATTTGTTGCTGTGGAGAAATCTTGCAGAGTGGATTCAAAGTGATGTCGTTTTTAGCTGATGGGGGAATAAATAACAACTTTCCTACCTGATTAGATGGCCCAAAACTTGTATCCACAGTGACATTTACCATTAAAAACACCTGAAGTAACTAAAGTAGGATTCTTTGGTTTAAATAAAGGCAAAAAAAAGCTAAATGATGAAACTGACAAGTACGTGTAGCTTCCCAATGATTTAAGTTCATCTCACTTTAACTCTCATGCGAATTTTATTTTAATTTGACATCAGCTTAGCTTTTGCTGCTTTAAGCATTAATTTTCAGCTTAATATTCAGCATTAACATTGATACAAGTATGTGCTTATTTCTGTTACTAGTTGTGTGAAAATAACAATACTGATACCTGGCCTGAAAAAGAAAACAAGAAACTTAGCAGAAGAGTTTCCATCTTAAAAAATTGATGATTGTGTGTCCTGTGTGTGCATATGTATTAACTCCATAGATATCTAAGGACATTTCTTGTTTCACCTCAGTACATACAAATACCTCAGCCTCCAGCAGCATCCTTTCTTTCACTCCTCAAATATCATTGCATTACATTAACTTGGTGTGTGAGTCAATTTAATTTCTCTTTGCTGTAATAGATGGGTGTTAATAAAATTTTAACATTGGGATCCTTCAATTCTCCCTTTAATTACGACCATAAAGTTCTGTATCTTCTTTAAAGCAGGAGTTGGAATATTTGAGAAATAGCGTGCCCACAGTGCTTCTTTCCATCCAAAAAACTCCTGTCTCCGTCAGTAAAGACTGTTCATGTCTGTTGGTGACACAGTTCCCAAGGAGCTTTGTTGCTTCCATCAACATTGTTTTATGGAGCAAATGTTTTGCTTTGGTATTAAAAGTATTTTGCAGCACATGTTTGGATACCCTGTGCTCTGTACTCCATTCTTGGCCTGTATTAGGAACCAGGAGATTATTGACAAATACGAAATGCAATAATAATCTCAATGCTTATTTTGTACTAGGAAAGATGCTTATTTGAGTACATGCCATAATTATCATCAGTTACATAGATTAGAGGCTCTGAGACACATTGTAAAGATGTCTGATATATGCCAGAATGTGGGGACGTGAATATGTTCTTTTTCCCTCTGGAAATGATTAGGGAGGATTAGGAATCCTCTTGTACTTAGTTCATTCTGAAATTTAAAAAAAAAACCAAACCAAAAAACCCTGAAATGTCAAACTTAAGTCACAGTATGAATAACAGGTAATTATTACTAAAAACATACTTGCTTTCCCAAAGATGGTTGTAGTCGAACACACTGAATACTCCAAAGCACAACACTGCGACTCTGCATCTGCATTTTAAATAAGGAAGGGAGAGAAGAAGCTGTCTGTAAATAAGTGGATATTGTGTAAGAAAAACTTCACATTATGGAGAATGTTGATCTGAGTGTAATTGAGAGAATTAATATAAAAAACTTTCTCTGTATATGCTGAATTGAGAGAGTTTCGAGGAGCCAGCTCCCACTTTGCTTTGTGAGCAGGTCTGAATCCTAATAAATCCCAGGTTTCACTTGATTATTCATAGCATAAGAAAAGCATCTATGATTATAAGTAATCAAATGTCCAGACCCTGTGCAGAAGTCCCATGACTGTCTGGGCTGGCTGTTTAAAGAGAAAAGAAAAATGAATCATAGAATCAAAGATACATTTTGGAAACTTTGCAGCTGAGGTGGTGGGGAGGGGGTGAGGGAAATCCATGTTTCCAGTTACTCCTGAGCAGAAAAGGAACATTCCTGGTTTTGGCTGCTTTGTCACTGACGAAAAAGGTGATAATATTATGCCATGTAAGTAATTAAAGGTATTTCACACTGATTTATACAGAGATTTAATGACCTTGCCCTGGTGTGCTCATACTCACCTGAAATCACAGGGTGTTTTTTTACTTATGTTTTTCCCTAGATGCATTGAACAAGTTTGAATCCCATATGAAAAAGAACTTGAGGTTGCATTTACATTGTTACCTTACATTGAATAGGGCCGTGGATCAGGATTCCCGGGGAAGCGGAGACCACGTGGTGCGGGTCTGTCAGGAAGAGGTGGCAGAGGAAGATCAAAACTGAAGAATGGAGTCGGGGCTGTGGTCATTCCAGGGGTAAGGACATATTTTTTAAAGTCTTATTGCAGTCTGTTAATGTAATATAACTTTATTCAGCTATAATTCTTGTATCAAAATACTGTGTAAAAAACCAACGAGCACTACAGAACCAGGAGTGTTTGATGAAGCCTGGCTGTTACTGCTTGTGATGAAGAACTAGAACACTACAGCTTAATGGGCCCAAGGCAGTTCTGTGCTGCTCTGGCCATTTAAAGACACAACAGTTGGGAGTCTTAAAGTACTCCTTCCATTTCCTCGGGTGGAGAACATGCTGGGTAAAGGCAGCACTCACTGGAACAACCCAGAAGGAGAGAGCAGGGTTTATGCATGGGAATGTTGCAGCAGCCACAGGGGACCAGAGCAGAGGTTCTTCAAGACTGAGTGTTGAGGCAAGAATGCAGAACAGAGGAGGCCTGGAGAAGGAGGCATTTCAACAGTTTGTGGCTTGGGGACTTGCTGTTCAGGAGGTGGTGTCTTTGCCTTGGGCAGCCTGTGTTGGAGCTTTCTTTCATAAATCTTCACATTCACTTTAAAAATCTTTAGGAAACCATGTTAACCTTTTTCAGTTCTGCAGCTCCTCAGCTTATGTTTTAAGTGGCTGCCTCCTGGATTAGCTGCCTGCCCCTCAATGCTTTTAGAGAAGAGGCACCGGAAGGCTGGTTTCTATTCACCTCCTCCATCCATGCCACTCAGTTCTATAGACCTCCATCACTTCTCCTTCTTTTCCTTCCACTCTTGACTTGCTAGTATGGAGAATGCCAGTATTTTGAGCTGTTCCTTGTATGGAAGCTTCTTCGTATTTCTGATCATCAATGCCAGTTGTTTTGTCATGTTAGTTTCTTTGTGGACTTTCATCTGCCATTTTATAGCCCAGCACTCAGCTTTATGAAGTTCTTGTGCAGTTCTTCGCAGTTGTCTTTTGGATTTTATTACTCTGAGTATCCCAGTCCTGTTGGCAAGCTTTGTCACCTTGCTTCTCACTTGATTTTTCAGATTGCACACGAGTGTGTTGAGCACCACCACCTGTTAGCAGACAGGCCCTGTCAGATTTCCACTACTGCTATTCTCCCACATACAAAGCGGATAATTTATTCCCCTCTTTATTTTGTGTCTTGTAGCAGTATAGGGACCATTCCTCTAATTCTGTCAGTTTAACTTTTTTTAAGTAGCTTTGGTGAAGGGCTTTGCCAAAAGAGTTTGGTAGTGAAGTAAGTTGCATCAGTCAGATTTCCCTGTCCCCAGGTTTGCTGACTCCTTCAGAGAGCCCTTACAGATCATGATTTACCGTAGCTAAAGCTTCCTTGACTCTTGAACAAATTATTGTATCAGTAACTCTGAGTTCTTTGTTGTGATCAGATGTCTACTATTCTGCACACAGCTTCTGTCCAGAAACCCTTGAGAAAATAATCATTACATTTGCTGTCTCCCATTCTTCAGAAGCACTGAAGTGATTGTAAGCAAGTGATTGCTCACTGCAGTTGATAGTTAAGCTACTTAATACTTGAAGTGTTTTTAAAACTCGAAAATCCTACACAGTCCTAGTCTGCTCCTCAAAAAAAGGATTTCAGTATAAAAAGCTTGGAAATCTGGACTGCAAAACAATTCGTACGTTTTTTTTCTCCCATTGTGGACTTGTCCTGTTTAAATGTTCCTTTTAAAGTTTGATTACCAACTAGCCCTGCAGATTTTGAGAGACATCCTGTTCCTGGTGTTCAGAGAAGGACTTGCTCATTTTTATGTCTTTGTGAAGTAATTCCTGAGACTCTGTTTAGAGCTGCATTTTTTGTGTTCTTACATGTAATCTATTTGAATTTATTGTCACACTCTCTGCTGCCTGTGTAATAATACCTTGGAATACTCTGATGTTTATGATCTGAAACAGGAACAATTGTTTCTATCATTTTTTCCTTTTAAAGCTTTGGATGGTTAAGATTCATATGCAAATCTGTAATTTTAACCGTACAAGATGAATTCCATTTAGGCTAGCACAGGTACCTTAATGAATTGGAGGCATTCACATAATTATTTTGGTGTTACAAAGCATAAATCTGTACTTAAAGAGAAGCTGGCGTTTATAGATCAAACATCTAAAAGTTTTTGTAACTGAACAGAGGAGAGTGAGTTAGGTAACCTGCTGTAAATACAAAACGGACATCACTCTCCACAATTTCCTACAGAAATTTGTTCCTTTGGGTCATCAAGTAGAAAGCAGCTCCAGAGTTCCAGAGATGTGGCTGCCTTCTGATAGAGTAGATGAAGTTTGCAATACCAAGAAATCAGTCTTTTGCCAGATAAATGTTTGAAATGGGAGTATTTTCAGTCAATTTGCACAAAATGGTTCTTACTCAGCATGGAATCATGCCACACAGGTTTGGATGTGCCTTGGTGTATCTTGGGATTGGGGAAAAAGGTGGCTACAGGTTAACCCGTGGTGGGTCAGTGCTGGGATTCAGCAAACACCAACATTGCAGTGATTCAGTCCTTTAAATTCTGCTCTTTTGAATGTGCAATTACAAGAACTTGGTGGAACCTGTGGAAAAGTAGATAAGGGAAGTGTTCTCCCTGAAGGTATCCAGGTGTTTCAGGTGCTTTGTAGTTAGCTGGTCAGTTACAGTTGTGCTGCAATGCTCTCAACTATTTGGTAATTAAAACACATAAAGAGTATGTTCCCTTTTTAGCAGTTTCTCAGTAAATGCTGAGTTTCAGAAGGATTCCTCTAGCTGATATAATGTCCGTAGAGTTATGTTTGGATTTGTAAAATATTTAAATTATTATTTAAACAAAACTTACCTGTGTAGGACTTATGCTGTATTTAAAATAATCCACATTTTTATAATTGTAACAGCTGGTAAAACAAAGTTATATTTCTCTATCATGTATTTGATCTTTTATATCTTATATATTATGTGTGCCCTTATATTCCTGGTTCAGAGATGGTAGTTGGGCCTTTTAGTTCAAATTCATGGACAGCAAATTCTGTATTGCAATATTTGCATGGAAGTCAGAACTCAGTTGAAGTCTTTTATTTTTGTTTCTCTTCCTGAGAAGCTGTACATGAATATGCTGAATTAATAAAGGTCAGGTCAGAATAAAAATCACTTGATGAAAAAGAAAAATTACTGTCTGTAGTAAGAGCTGATGGATTGAGATCAAAACAGCTGTTTCAAGTTCAGTGCAAGTTTTTATGGTCAAGGTAGATAAGCCTCATAGACTGCTTACAGCAAGTAACTTTAGAGCTCTTGCTTTTTCCTCTAATGTGCTTGGAACATTAGGTAAACCACATTTTAGGCAATATGGGACAAACTACATTTCTGCAGTTGCTCTTTGAATTAATACTCAAAAGTCTGTCGCTGCAATTAACTTTTTGATTGAAAGAACTTCAGTGTTTACATGCAGGGAGCAGAGCAGACTGGGCGCAGTATGACAATTTCTGCTTGGTGATTTTTTTTCTTAGACTGTGTCTTTCCTTCCATTTTCATTTGGAAGTGCAATGGGGAAATATATGAAGGTGAAAAAGAAGAGGAAAGAATATGTCTGTAAAGCTCTAATACTGATGGTTCTTGTACTGATGAGAAAATGTGAATTAACGCAGTAATTTCTGATGGAGGTAGCTTTTTATAAAAGTTTAAGCTGTATGAGTAAATATTTGCAAAACTCTTATAGAGAATGTTTCATTTTGTCTCATCTTAGAAAAAGTGATGTGTTTGCTATTTATGTTTTGTGTTTTTTAATAGGTCACAACCATGGATATTTCATCTAATAAAGATGAGGAAGAAAACTCAATGCATAATACAGTTGTCCTCTTCTCTAACAGTGACAAGTTCACTCTCCATCAGGTTAGGATAATAGTTATGATTTTTCTTTTTGTTTCCATGCTCTTAATTAGAAAAAAAGTGAATGAACGTCCTTGTAAGGAGTTAAATTGTACAGCAAGCTAGTTGGATTGTACAATTACATGTTTTCAGAATGTAGTGTCTGGCACGTGTTGAGAGTCTGCTCTTCTGTGTCATTGCAGGATATGTGTGTGGTTTGTGGGAGTTTTGGCCAAGGTGCTGAGGGCCGGTTGCTGGCCTGTTCCCAGTGTGGGCAGTGTTACCATCCATACTGTGTCAGTATTAAGGTGAGTGCTATTGTTACACACAGAGGTTACTTGATTACACTGTTTCCATATTGTACTTGGATAGCACTATGCTGCCTTTGGTTTTGTGGTAATTAGGGGAGTCATTAACTTGTTAGATATTCGTCAGCTAATGTGACCATTATTTGTATGCGACTTGTGAAAGACTAATTAAATGTCATTTTATAGTATGCATAGCCTCAAGAGAAATTAACCTTTTTGTAATTTCACAACCGTAAATAGCGCTGATTATCCAGCAGTTGGTTAAAATAACAGTTTGAGATATAAGCTTTAAACCTAGATACAAGCAGAATTAAAAACAAAGAAAAAATTACACTGCATCTTCATTTACTAGGGGCATAAGGTTTAGTTGATTCAATTTTCCTGTTGGCTGTCAGAATTGACAGCAGTTGGAGTGGTTAATTAATACATTTTACATTCATTAGTCTAGGAGAGAATGTGTGAAAATTAAATTCGAATGCTGTGAAATGACCTAGCAAGCACAAAATAAGCTATTTACTGCAATATATACACTATACACTTTTCATTAGTTGTGATATAAGTATATCTGTGTAAAAGTGGGATTTTTTTTTAAACATGTCAAAAAACTTTATTTTGCACGTACTTTACAAAATGCCATATGCGTATTTCATGCAATTATAATTTGACTTCTTGTTTATATACTGCTCTTGCATTATATATTAGTTGCAGTAAGTTAGCTGTTTGCTTCAGATGACTAAAACTCCAGCACTGTGGTCACATCATGACATGAGAGGATCAAGTTTGAGGAACCAGAATGTACACAAGTTTCTGGGACCTGACAAGATGCATCCTAGACTCCTAAGGGAATTGCCTGATGCAGGTGCCATGCCACTTTGCATATTTGAAAAGTCCTGGCAGTCAAGGTGAAGTCCCAGGTGACTGAAAAAGGGAAGCATTGCACCTGTTTTTAAGAAAGAGTAGAAAGGAGGACAGTTTCTTTCTGTTTAATCCATTCCTGTTTATTGAAGCATCAGAAAGTCTAATTGATGAAGAGTTCCTTGGGATGTGAGTGGTGTGCCCAGAAGAGCATCCTGAGCTCCACAAACCAGAGCTTAATTTATACATTGATCACACTTCACTGAGCCATTTTTAACTAATTCTCACCTTGCCTTTTGCAGATTACTAAAGTGGTACTTAGCAAAGGTTGGAGGTGCCTGGAGTGCACAGTGTGTGAAGCCTGTGGGAAAGCCACAGATCCAGGGAGACTCCTCCTGTGCGACGACTGCGACATCAGCTACCACACCTACTGCCTGGATCCACCCCTGCAGACCGTGCCAAAGGGAGGCTGGAAGTGCAAATGGTGTGTTGGGGCCTGGGGGCAGAAATGCTGACTGCTGGCCTCTTCTGCTTCTCCCTGTCACGTGGTGTTTGTGTTGTTGAATTGTAACAAGGTTTTAATTGTGTCTGAGGTGGCTTAAATTAAGCCAGCAAAATACTTTCTTTAAATTGTTTCATTCAGTTATCAGTCTATTCAGGACACTTTCATCTCCTCGTAGAACTGCTTCTTCATACTGAAAAACACATAAGTAGAAATAGACAACATTTTTCTTTTGAAACTCTTAACAAAAAAAAATTTCCCATTTACATTCATTGTAATCATCTCAGCATTCAGTTGGGAAAATGAATGGTGCTTCACCCAAGTGTTCTTGAAGTAAAACCCTGTGAAAACCATTTGTTTTACTTGGGTGAAACACAAACAGACCAGACCTCTCACATGGTTAAGTCTCAGGATCTCAAAGTGAATGGCAACTGGAATAAGGAACTCCTTTGACCTGTTGAGCTGTTACAAGAACCCATCTGCCTGCTTTTGCAGTTTGAAAGGAATTATTAATTAGGAACTTTCTTTAAAAAGTATAAAAAATGTTGTTAAGCATTTGTGGTTAAACATGTTGTTAAGTTAAGACTTAATTACTCATCTTGTTCTAAGGGGGAGAGATTTAAAGCCACAAAATGATCCTCCCATGAACTGACAGTAATAGATCTTTTTGTCTGTTCTGCAGGTGTGTTTGGTGCAGACACTGTGGAGCAACTTCTCCAGGTTTAAGATGTGAATGGCAAAATAATTACACACAGTGTGCTCCCTGTGCAAGTTTGTCAGCCTGCCCAATCTGCTACCGCACGTACAGGGATGAGGAGCTTATAATTCAGTGTAGACAGTGTGATCGGTAAGGACTTCTAATACTGCACTTGTTTTTCCTGTTCAAGTCTTAGTTGAATTTTTTTCCCCTAATGTAAAAGTGTAGAGATGAAGGAAGTGGTCTTGTGGTAAAGAACACTGTGGATTATTGAGTCTCAGAAGTCTCTTAGTAGTTCATTCCTGGTTGTACCACAGACTTAACTGTCTGACTCTGGGCAAATTAATTAATTGCTCTGTGCCTCTTCCCCCTGCCCTGTAAAAACAGAACTAATTTACCTCACAAGACTATTGTTGTGAGGCTGAATCTAGATTACATTGTATAAAGTAATTAAAATTATTGCAGTATAGGGAGAAAATTATCATACTAAAACATATTTGGGAGATTATCTTATAGAGAGTTCCTTCCTGTGGAGGGAAATAGTTGATCTGCTGCTCCATATACAGGATGTAACGCGCACCACTGTAGGGGAGGCTGTATATGGAAAACCTGATTCTGTGGTTTCTCCCTAAAAGAATTCAAACTCAACAACTATTTCCCATTTACTTGGACCATAGACTGATACTTGGGTCTCCTAAAACACCACCTATTTCCTTTAAATTGTATTTTTTCCCCCACTTAATTTCTAGATGGATGCATGCAATCTGTCAGAACTTAAACACAGAGGAGGAAGTGGAAAACATAGCTGATATGGGTTTTGACTGTACCATTTGTAGGCCATACATTCCACCAACAAACGGTAAGAAGCCGACTGAAACCAATGGCAGGACTGCACACTGCAATAAATAGGTTTGGGATTGTGTTTGGTTCTGTGCTCTGATGGAGGTTTGGCACGTTGTAGAAGTAAGATTTTTTCCATGTTTGTTTTAAGGGCTCTTGTGGAAGTGTCCTCGGCTCTTTCGCACCCTCAAGTGATTTAGGCCAGAGGAAACCTCATGGGAATTCTGGTAGAGGTATTGAAGATATGGATAAACTGCTAGGAGCATTTGGTAGTGAAGGGGTCAAAGGCATCTCACTTTGTCAAGTGGAAGGAAGAAAGCCCAGTTCTCCAAAGTTACATCTGCAGAAGAATCTGAAAATTATTTCTAAGCAGAAAAAGTTGGTGTATTTTGATGCTTTGAGGCTGTCTGAGGCAGCAGTAGCTGTAACAACAGTCTCTGTAAGAATTTTTCCCCTCCTCCCTCGTGATTTCTTAATGCCTTTTCCTCACCTCTCCCAGTATTCAAGACCAGTGCTTCCCTCCCTAGCTGCAGTCTCTAAAAGAATTTGCTATACATTTTTGTTTGGGAGTTGTCACTTCCTTAGTAATTAAAATGTGTAATTCCTTAATTAAAATGTATAATTCCTTCTGAGGAACTTTGGACTTCTCTGGACTCGGATACCGACAGCCTTGTTGGTCTGTAGCACGGTTCTGTAGCAGTGGCGCTTCAGGAGCCGAGGTTACTGCAGTTTAGGCACATTTACAGCGTCTGGTTCCATGGGATGGTGCTGGTTAATGTTCCTGTGAGTGGCCTGTCAGCAGTTAGGTTGGCCTGTGACATGATTTATAGTCTTGCTGCAAGGGTGATAGCCCAGGTCTGTTTTCCCTGCATGTCAGTTCAGGGAAGTTGCTGCTTCAGTCGGCTGCTTTAACATTGACACCTATTCCCATTTTTAGCATAAGCACATGAAAGTGTTCATACTACTCCTTTATTGGGGTATCACAAGAGAACAGTAGGAGGAAGGTACAAGAACTGAGCAAATGTTTCAGGAAATACTCTTATCCACCAAGAAGATGTCAGTAAGATTGGTTTTCCTGATGAAGATTGAAGAGATTGCGAGACGTGCTCGAGAGGTCTGCCAAGAAGAGTTCAATAGAGCATCTAATGTCCCTTAACACTGGCATGTCCTCATCATAGCAGTAATTGTAACTTACTGACCTGACCTTGGAGGTTTATATACTCCCTGCTGGAACACTTCCAAGTAGCCCATTTTTATCGCTAATAGAAGAACGACTGATGCTTCTGTATTTCTGCAAGTCACTTCACTGTAAAGATCTGCTTTCAAAAATTCAAAAGGAAAGCGGTTTTGTAAGTGGAAAAAGCAAGAAACTTGCAGATATAACACAGACTTCTGCTTATTTTGATAATAAGCTTTGAGTACTTAAAGCAAAAAGATCCAATTAAGAATGACTCCTTCCTTTCTCTTTGGAGCTGGCAGAGCTATCTTTCAGAGAGAATTAAAGCCTGTGATATGTGAGATGGAATTGCCTCACAAGATGGTATCAGAGGTGTTTCACTTCCAGGCAGAAGCTGGCCCCTGAGTTAGTCCTTCCTGCACTCCTCCGTGAAGTTGTGTTGCATAGGTTTGGGTTCCAGGGAATAGGAACCAGTCCCTTGGGGGTTCCCAAGCTCTCTTTGCAGGTTTTTTTCACCTTTTTTATAAGAGAAGTTTGTCCACTTATTCTTTCCTGTTTTGACTCAGTGTTAAAAACCTCTCTAACACGTGTACATTTGCACAGTTGCATGTCTGAATATGTCCTTTGATGCATGTTCATGGAAATACCTGCATGTACTTTTATATGAAATGTTCTGATCTTTCGTGAATTCTTCTAAAACTCCTCTGAAAATGTTCTGTAATTTTTTGTTTCAAAGTGAGAAGAATTAGCATTTGATAAACTTAGAGAAACAAATGTTAGTTAGCAGTAGAAAGCTTCTTAAAATGTATAATATTGTGGGATTCTTCTTGGGATAGTTCATACCCTTTCCATTTGATGCATCACAGATGTGTTGCGAATATTATTACAGGGTTTTTAACCACTTTCCTTCTAGAAGAAGCAAGAGCCCCTCAACCTAATAAACAAAACATTGCAGGTGTACTCTTGGTGAAAAGTAAATGGTTCTAGTGTGTAGGTGTTGAGAAGGAGCTTTCATTTCTTTCTTCAGAAAGTGAAAACCTTCTTAAATTTTTAAGAGCTCTTCCCTAGCTCATCATACCTGATAATCTTACAAAGTCATCTTCTTCAGGAAATAGAAATAAAAGATAGTGTTTTTCTTCTTGAACGTGCATAAATATCAAAAGCCAGAATGTGGTAAGATTTGTTCCAACGTAGTGTACCGGAAACCTTCATTACTAGGTTAATGTGAAATAACCATCTCTGATCAGTGTTTTATCAGGTTCCTTTTAGTACTGTCTCAAGTTAGAACATACATCCCCCAGCGTATTGCTGTGTCCTGTAGAAAAATTTTCAAATTCTCATGACCAGATGCTAGCAGGTAGCAGCTTTAGGTAGCAGCAGCTTTTCCCCTGTGCTGTAATTCTTGCACATTCAAGAGAGGTATGTGTGTCTCTCATCCACATCTACTCCTGGACAAGCAGTTATTGACCATCTACTCATCAGTTCTGCCTTTGTGTCATTTGCCCTTGTATGTCATATGCCCCATCTGCAAATTCCATCCTTCCTCACTTACTCCCATCCTCTCTCCATCCACACTCCTGCTTCCTCCTCCCTTGGTGCTGTTTTTGTTCCCCTGCAGGATTGCAGAGGGACCAGCTCTGCCTCGTTCTCTGTAACCAGTTAGAGCTGATCTGGTTGCAGTTTCTGAAGCTGCCTGGGTGCAGTTATTCCTCCTGGGGCTCAAGTAAGCATGCCCATGGAGGAAGTGAGGATTTGGTATCACCTACCCCTGTCCAGGGGTGCGTGATACTGCCAGTGAGACACATTGTGGTTGGCACTCTCTGTTGTATCATTTTCATAAAACTGATAGAATTTTTCTTCGTTTTGAAACTTAATTCTATGTACTTTACAAATACAAGATACAAACCCAACATAATACTGTGTGTTAAAAAATTAATTTGAATTTTTTTATTATTTAGCACATTTACTACATCTGCTCTAATGTTTTTATGTTACTGTATTTACCAAAAAAATCCCTGTGTCATTGACAGTTATGCAGGCACCCAGTAAAGAGTGCTCTGCTAGTGCTGTATCTGTACATCAACCATTCCACTCTGTCCCATATGCTGATTTCATTTTTTCTTAGAATTGTTCTTTTCTATTGCAGCCTTAAAAATGGAATCCCCTTTCTTTTCTCATCATACTGTATTCTGTTGCAGTTACTTGCTTCCAGCTGACGCTACTAAATGCTGTACAGTATTCAGCACATTTAAACCCTGTTGCAGATGAGTTGAACAGTTTTGGTTAAACTTCTGCTGAATGCCTCAGAAAGCACTTTTTTTTCCATTTCAATTTTTTTTTCCTTTGGATAGGCTTTCTCGATCAGTACTATGCTTTTCTGCTATCCATTTTATTGATTGTAATCCTTAATCTGCACTCTAATTAGCTCCTTTTCTGGAAGTCTGTTTGATATTGTCTTCAAACACTGTTTGTGCAGTTTTTGTGAGTGGGTCTCTGAAGGCCTCACCTCTGTCACTATCAGCTTGTTTATTTGAGCATTTCAACTCTATTCAGTCTCCAGAGCTAAAATTGTTGAGTCTGACCTGGATGAGAAGATCTCTTTGTTGTTTGACTTTTAAATGAAGGATTTCAAATTCCTGTTCACAACTGTCTTTCTGAATTTCTTGTTTACCTTAGATTCCAATTCAATAATTGCTACTTCAGTCTTAAAACATCTTGTAAATTATAACCAATTAAATGAACAGATGATGTCTTATTCCCCTTTGAATAGTTCTTACAATCTGCCTATTTTCTGTTGTTTCAATTCGGTGTTTTGAGTATCTTCCATTCTACAGCTTGTCCCTTATTTTTTGTTTTTTTCTGGCTCTGTGTCTTTTCTTAAAATGTCATTTTCAATTTATTTTCTTCCTTGTCTTTTCCCTCCACTGTTTTGTTCAGTTTTTCAGTAGTTCTCATAGGCTCCTTTCATTTACTAATTGCATGAAATACTGGTTTTCTGTAGGTTGTACCCTGTGCATTAGTTGCACATTACATAAAACTTCCAAAGCACTGTCGTTTTTGAAGACTTGAACTTTCCTTAAATTTGTTTATATGCCTAGAAAGCATCCTGTAGTTTTCATACTCATTTTAAGTGTTGCTTGGAAGCTTTTGTGCTTTTCCTAGTCTTGCCCTGGCTCCCATGGTGTGTGTGAGGTGGGGAGCAGCAGCACATGTGCCGTGATGCCATGGTTGATGTGACACATGGAACCCCCCACGGGTTCTGTGCCTCAGGGGTCTCATCTTGAGTGACAGACACAAAGGAAATACTCCAGATGTTATCTTGAGTCCTAAATTCAGCATGAATAAGATTTCTAGGCAAAAAAGAGAAAAAAAGCATGGATAAACTTGCCTCTGTGGTAATGCTAACTGTGCCAGACTAACAGGTTTTCTGATTCCAGTTCAGTGTTTGCGAGGTAGAAGCTCCTCATTTTCACTTTACTTACTCTGTCTATGTAATCTCTGTGAAGTCACTACTAATATTAAAAATTTAGTCTACACATCATAGGTGAGTGAAGCATGGTTGCAGTTACGTAGTTAAGGCAAAAGGGAAGAGCATTTCTGCCCACAGCAAAAGTAACCTTGTGCTGCAGGGCGTTTTGATAATTATTTTTTCAGTCACACTATTCCACTGCTTCCCTGTAGCACACAAGCTGTAGTTTTTAGGTTGAGTTTCTGCTGTTCCATTTATCAATACTCTTACCTGGAATAAGAATTACCCTATCTAACTTCCACAGGTCCTGTGTTATCTGTTCTCAGATACATCCTTACACAGCCTTCTCATAAGTGCTGTGTAAGAGGCCTGACAGCACAGACACAGCGAGAATCTTGTGTGTGAGCTCTGGGAGTGTGCTGGGCCCTCCTTGGGGAAATACTGGTCAATACCCATTTCACAAAACCCTCCCATTTTTAATGATTAGGGCAGCAAAACCTGAACATCATGACTGATGTAGAGGTTGCTTTCCAACCGAATAGATCCAGTGTATTCATTTGCCCTTGGTCCAGTAGAAAGAGATAATTTCCCATTGAGTTCAGTGCTATTCCAATGCCATTCTTGGCTCTAGGAAGATGGAGAACTTCAGTTTATATCAGGCTTGTTTTGTAGTCACATCTGTGACGCTGAAAAGCACTTTGTTTTAAAGGTGCAAATAAATAATTGCCAGCAGTACAAATCAGGGAGTTTAGTGGAACTGTTTGAAGGAAAATCAATAGTTTCAATTTAAATCAAGTCACCATTTTTAAAAGTTGAAATTATTTTCCTTATATTTTTCAGTGCCTTCTTTGGACTGTTGTGATTCATCAGTTGGAGCTCAGATAATTTCAAAATCAAAAGACCTAGGTAAAGAATGTAAATGCTTAATATCTGATCATTTAGCGTATTTTAAGGGTATATTTTTACATGAGACAAAAGTTCCTTTTCCTATGGTTTTGTAACACACAGCATTAACTATCCTTCAGTTACCACAGCATGCTTTCCATTTTTTTTCCTCATTCTCTCTTCTCTTTTGCCTGCCATACCTGCACTATAATAATTACTTTAAGTTATGCTTTGATCCTGCAGTCTTAGTTGCTTGCCTTAATATCAGTGATGATAACACAGTGTGGCTGAGTCAAGCATGTACACAAATGTACAGGCTTGAGCTGTTAGGAGGATGCAGCTTTTCTGTATTTGTCTGGTCTGTGGTAGGAATTTATAATCCTGACAAACCTACTCACAAGTCAGTCTTCACGATGACAGCACCCAGCAGCTTCCATCATGTTAGGACAGCTTCCATCACTTCAGAGGTTTTTTTCTATTTGACACCTTCTGGGAGAAGGTTCTCCCCTCAAATATTCAGTCTGAAAAAGAGTGTGAGATGTTTTTGAAACACACACCTTTCAAGTTCAGTGTAAGAAGGCAATCAAGTGGGAAGAATTTGTTCAGAACCAGCTGTATTGTCAGATGTTACATGAGGAAATGTTTTTGGTTAAAGAGAACAAATGTTACTGTATTTGTATGTTTTCAAAAGCTGTGTAATCAAATCATGATTTAATTGGCTCCAGAGAGCTGAAGCATCATTGCAGCCTCTTCATTATTTGGCAATTCCCTGAAAGTTCCCAAGCTTCCACTTGCAGGGCCCCAGTACAGGTGACAGGGCCTTTCTGCATAGTGAATTAAGGAATGTTAGAGCTTATCAGTGGACTCAATTGTCATGTCACAGCTTGAGGAGGAAGCAGTCTTGCAGGTCTTGGGAGACTTGGGTTCTGCCCAAGATTTCCAATTTGATCTTGAGCAGCTCGCTTGATGCAACTTGGGTTTTTTGTCTGCCTATGAAATAGGGCTGATAACTTCTCTGAGTTGCCAGGAGTTCAGGGAGGTTTAAGGTCATTAATAAGTTGAAGGTAAAGTGCTGAGGGCTGGATGAGGGCCTTGACTCATAAGCAACAGGGACCCAAAGTATGACTTGCATAGTTTTCTGTTGATGCCAGTAATACAGAAATACCCTGCGAAACACCAGTTTCCGTAATCAAATTGTTCTTTCTAATGAGTCCTTGACATAAGTTGTTTCGTAGCAATGTAATGGATTATAGCTGGATTTGACATCAGGCTCTAAATCATAAAGCTTTAACTGTAATGTGTAAGACAGTGTCAGATACCTCTGGTTTATTTCTAGGAATTTCTACACTCATGGGTCGGCTCCATACATGTGGGTTATTAACTCTTATAAGTGCTATTCCTAAAAAATCTAAGACTTGTAAATTAAAAGAGTTTTATATTGCTGTTATGATTCATTCAACTTTTATAGACCCACCGAAGACATACACCCAGGATGGAGTCTGCTTGACAGAATCCGGCATGTCTCAGTTACAGAGCCTCACTGTTACAGTACCAAGAAGAAAACGGACGAAACCAAAGCTTAAACTGAAGATTATAAATCAGAACAGTGTGGCTGTGCTTCAGACACCCCCAGATGCCCAGTCAGAACACTCAAGAGATGGGGAGATGGATGACAGTAGAGGTAGCAGTCTACTTTTGGCATGTCTTGTAGCTTGGAGTGTTGCAGTACCTGTGTGTATTGCAAATATCCCTGGGAGTTCTTATTACACTGATACTCCTGTGTTCTGTACAGAATGTTTTATGGAAATTTCTTGAACAGTAGTTATGTCTCATTGTTGTCCCTTTCAGGAATTTCCTTGTTGTTCTGTTTATGGGTCATCCATCCTATAGGAAACTCACATTTCTAGGGCTGCCAGCACTGGAAATAGGAGATGACTTTTTGTCTCATCTTTGGGTTACCCTGTGGGAAACATTGTGCATTCACCGAGTACAAGTGTACTCAAATTCAGTGCAAACTGTTTGAAAGTGGTGGCTCAGCAAGGCAACATCTGTATCACTGAAAAGCTGGTATTAAAATCAAGTGGGGAAGTGGAGTAAAATGTTCTTTGCTGAGAGTATTCATCTTTTCTGAAAGAGTAAGGTGAGCTGGCCTGAGTGTCAGTGATCTGGGCTAACACCACTTGTGTGGTGCAGCACCATTGTCCTTGCTGTGCATCCTGAGAAGGGTGATGCCACAATAGGTGTTAATCTGTGGCCTGGGGAGAGGCTCCTTCCCGTGGCAGGTGAGAAAGTCTTTGCATTGGTCATGTAGGTGTCTCTTTGGAGAGAAACAGAGGTACACAGGCACCCCACCTCCCCATAATTCTGTTAATGCAACACTGCCTTGTTAATCAGATTAAATGTCAAAAGAAGAAGCTTATTTTAGCTACAGAATGTACTTGAGATACCTGGGTAGTTCACCCATCAGTGACGTTTCAGTGTTAACTTGTTGAAAGAAGTTATTGTTCCTCTTGTTTGATGGACACATTCATACCCTCTGTTGTTGACTAGAACTATTTTTAATAATAGCTTCCTTTATTTCTTTATAACAGTTTGTTTTTCTTTCATTTTGTCCAGTATTCACAGGATTTGGTTTCGCTATCCTAGCATTACACAGACTCTGAAATTTCATCTCATACTTCCATATTCTCTATCACTGGGTTGTTGAAAGCAAAAAATGCTGTTGAATTTGGAGGCAGCTAGTCACATCTTCAATGGTTAATCATCTTTATTTTTAAAAATGTGTGCCTGTTTTCTATATGACTTTGTCTGACTTAATTATCTGCTTGTTGGCTTCTGTCAGTGGTAGGTCTTTCTGTGTAGATAACTGGGTATATAGATGTGATAGCAGGGTATGAAGGGGAGAGCCAGAGCTTCCACAACTTCAGTTTCAGTTCTGATCACCTTTTGTTGCCTTGTTTAGAGTTAAAGCACGTTCATGTGTGTGATGGTAACAGCACAGCAGGTACACGGGAGATGGGCTGGATTCCCTTGAAGCTCTGTGTGTGTAGGGCTCTGCTCTGTAGAGGGGATCAGTGTCTGTCTCTGAACATCTGGAATTTTTGTATGAGCATCAGGATGAATAAAGCTGTGCCATGACTTTGATTGGAGTACACAGTGTAGTAATCCCAGGGAAAAAGGAAGAACCTCTTTTTTTGACTCTTGATGTTCCAGGTGGAAAAAAGAGGCTTTGTGTGAGAAAACTGAGCTTGTGGAATTTTGTTACCATCTTGTCTATAGGCTCTTGTCAGGTCCAGCATTTCATTGCGTGTTCCACATTTTAGAGTCTACTTGGCAGTTGAGCTTGCTTTGGGAGCTTCAGCTTGTTTGCCTTTGCCAAGCCACTGGCTTTGTTGGTAGAACTCAGTAAAGTCTTTATCAGTGGGAAAGTCTGGGCTGTGACCCAGCCTGTGGAAGAGTGAAGGTTGCAGGTCTGCCACAGCAAAAGTGGTGTGAAAGAGTCCAGCTCTGCCTGTTACAACAGTATTTCTCCCTCTTAGAACTTCATGGGGTTTTAGTCCTAAAAACGTCATGGGGTTTTACCTAAATCCAAAGCAGAACATCAGAATTCCAGTATATTTTCAGGGATGAGAGTATATTTAACATTTCAGAAGCTTTATGGTAAAATGAAGATGTAAGGTCTTTTTGGGGATATCAGGAATAGTTCCCTCTCTCTTCAACACCAAAGGCTTTTTAATGTCATCATACTTTACATCTATTTCTACCCTGCTTTCCCACAGAATATAAACTCTACCTTTGAATAATAGTCTTCATCTTCAAGGCTGAGTAATTCCTTTGGGCTGAATTTTGTATTATGTAAGTCAAATTCCTCTTCACAGATCAGTCTGCTTTCAGTCAGTCACATGGCTTCAAGTCATGAACCCACTACACTAAAAAGTCATTACACTTTAACTTCCAAGTGCAGGCTGCAGTTTTTCAGTGTCTTCTCAATACAAAGCCCTATCAAACAAAACTGAGGAGGACAACAAACAAAAGGAAGTTTATCTTGGTAAATTGGACCCATATTCCTTGATGGTGTGGCTAGAGATTGCTCAGGCACTTGGCACAAGCCTCTGAAGGAGGTACTAAAAATTCCCTCTGGTTTACATGTATTATTTATAGCATTTATTCTCTGGTTTTGTCTAAACGTCATCTCATAGGAAATGTGTGTGTAGATAGGGTGCGTTTCCCAGAAATGTCCAGGGATTATGCTTATCTGTCACCCTTTGGAAAAGTCTGTCATTTTCAACCAGTTTCTCAGAAAACAGTCAGATGTAGAAATTTTGGAAAAAATCGTTTTCTTTCCCTTTTTCAGTTAAAGTTACCATTGCCTCTTTTCTGCAGAAGGTGACCTTATGGATTGTGATGGAAAATCAGATTCCAGCCCAGAGCGGGAAGCTGTGGATGATGATACCAAAGTGGCTGAAGGAGCTGATGGGATTAAAAAAAGGAAGCGAAAACCATACAGACCTGGTAGGAAAAAGTAACTTAGATCATTGTGTGTCCATTGTCAATTTTTTTCTGTATAATTACAAAAAAAGTTAGAAAACAATATGGAATTCTGAAGTATTCTACTATTTATTGTTGACTGTAGATTTTTTTTCCTATTCTGTTTAAAGTTTTTTTCTTCCTCTTACCGAAACATATTTCCAAAGGTTGCTGGTCAGCAGTGCACTTGTTCTCAGTGTGCTGTCAGTTCCTTGAAGTAGTTCAGATCTGTGCCTTGTATTGATTCTTAACTTGATAGGAAATTGTGCTGTATTTCTATAATTGGTGAAGGACAGTTTTTATGTGTGTATGTATATAGATCTGGCAATATCTGAACTTCAGGAGAACTTTTTGCAGTTATTTTACTGTTTTCTGAAATATTTTAAAAGAGTAATTTACCAGGTGTTTGCAGGTTACTGCTGACAGGTGATTTTAATGAATTCGGTTATTGGATGAATTCATTTGTTTTAATTTCTTAGTGCAGTTGACTCTTAATTATCCTGACTTAATTAATTAACTGTGTCCTGAGTGCACAAACACTTGAGCTGTATCCAGATAGAATTCATCTATTAGTCATCCATTAGTTTTCTGCAGCCAACAATTCCCTTGGAAAATAAAACAAATCTGTATCTGATACATTTTGATACATACACACCAACTGCAAAGGATCAGGAACTCTGCAGTCAGTCTCTAGTGAAGGATTCAGGAGTTTCAGGCACTATGATGTTGATTAATTATCGTTTTATTTGGGATGTGTCTTTCTCTGGTACCATCATTTACAGTGGTGGGCTCTCTAGGGCTATTTGCAGAGGGTTTTTTGTGATCCTCTGAGGTTCTTTAATAGGTTTCATTTGGTAGATTGACAGCTAATTCAAGCAACTCATCAGTTTGCCCCAAGGGAAGGGAAAACCAACATCTGAAAGTTGCCAGGTTTGGTGATTTGAACTTCTTGTGGATGTTTTACAGTCCTAAAATTCCAGTCTTTTCTGATTGCATATATACCACCTGAGACATAAAAATTCAGAAATGTTTTGTAAAACTCCAAATGAAAATGCCTTCAAGTATCTCAGATTCATTCTTAGACATGTAGATGCAGCAGTCCCCTTGACCTGCAGAGTAATCTTGGCTTTCATTCGTACTGTGAAACACAGTATTTATTCAATACATTGAATTTTTGCTTCCTTATTAAGGTATTGGTGGATTTATGGTACGTCAGAGAAGTCGTACAGGGCAGGGGAAGACCAAAAGATCTCTCTCCAGGAAAGATTCTTCTGGATCTGTTTCTGAACAGTTGCCTGGCAGAGATGAAGGTAAGTGCAGGAGTTTGGTTTTAAATGTTTCTTTATGCTTAATGCAATAAAAACAGTACAACTCATCAACATTTATGTTTGTGGTGTTTGTAATAAATGGCTTTATTAATTCAACTGAAAATACCCATTCCTGCATAGCTATGATTTCAACAGGGCCCATGATTTACAAAGAAACTGAAATAATGAATTGCAGGCTATTGTAGGAGATAAGTAGTGAGAATTATTATTATTACTAAGTTAGATTTAGAGCAGTCCTCTTTCTGCTACACCTTGCTCCAGATGTAGCCCTGGTCCAGGGGCCTCTTCTGGACCATCAGTTTTAATACTCACCAGAGTTCCATATTCCACGAGTATGTCTAATCATTTTTTATATATCTGTGTATGCTCTGGAAAATCCTTTGTTAGAGGGTTTAATGATATGTTACTGTTGCGTGAAGAAATAATTCCTTCGTATTTCAAACTGGGTATCGGATATCTGAGAGTTTTGCAAGTTGCCCTCATGTTTAATGTTACAAAAGATTATTTTTTAAAAATTATTCCATATTAATCTGTAATAGAGAATTATTTTCTAGGAATAATGTGTCATTATTTCCCCATCAGTGTTGCCTTTTCCAGGGCTGAACAATCTTTTGTTGGGTGTCTTTTCCCATGGCAGAGCCATTTTCATGCATCTGACACCGCAGTTCTCGGTAGATTGGGCACCTAACAAGAAGTCAGATTTTATTCATGGGCTTTTTTTCTCTTTCTTGCTGTGTGTGATTAGACTAAATTATTCCATCCATCTGGAGTTGTTCAAACTAATCTAGAGAATGTTGAGGTATCATTCAGGGCAGATGTGGAATAAGTTCAGTTCAGAGCCTGTTCCCTGGAAAGTCAGCAGAAGGAGGCAGCTGCTTCTAAAAGATGGCTGATACCACCCCAGTTAAAGACCCTGGCCTGTGATTTCTCCTGTAATCCCTCCTTTCTGTTTGGCTGTTGTGTTTTTACCCTTTGTGGAGCCAGATCAGTCTCTTGCTGTAGATTTGTACAACATGGTGGAGACTGGATCTTTGCTACAGCATCCAGGCAGTATTACTGAAATCTAACATTTAAATATTGTCTGTGCTTGCATTTGTAGAACTACTTTATGGAGCCATTTTTTTATCATTGCAACCAGACATTCTAGCAAAGTCCCCAGTTTATGTGTGGTGCTTGCTTTCTCATTAATATTAGTGTTACAGCTGTAGTTTCTGCTTTGTAAGTATTATTTCAGTGTAGCATGCTGCCTTATTTCAGGTAGTGCTGAAAATCTTGTGTTACATCTTTTCATTTCCATAGGGGTCTGCTCCTTTAAGTAAAAATTTTACAAAAATGGGCTAAAAAAGCTAATTCTCCATTCTGGGTAACACTTCAATGCATATTGTTAAAAAGCTGTATTCTTAAACAAGTATTCTTCAGTTGAAAGTTGGAGCTTCTTTTTTGTCTGCTCAGGCACAATTGCTAGTTGAGCAAAATACAAATTAGAAAATCATTGTATGTTTTAAATCTTCACAGCTTGCTGAGAGCCTCCTTCTCAGTGGCCAGTACTCATCAGCTTTACCAGGATTTTTTGCACCCTTGTCACATCCTCTTCTTTTCTCTGTAAAATCTCTCTCTCAGACAGTGCAGAGGTCACAGTGTTGGTAAACCTCATTCCACTCATGGTCCTCTGGATGTGCCGCAGGAGATCACTGCAGTACAAAGCAGAGCTGATTTTATTACCATGATAATACAGTTTCTTAAATAACTTGCCAGAGTCCTTAACTTCATGTAATTTGCTTTGGCAAGACTGAAGTAGCAGGACTTGAAAAGTTCTGCATTACCTGCAGTGTTTTTCTTGCCCTGTTGTAATAAAATACTGAATGATTGATGAGCACTGTGTGCTTTTATGTTTATTAGAAAAAGCAGTGCCACTCTGAAATATGACAGCTGAATAAATGTGTAGTTTTTCTTGAAGGGCTTCTTTATAGATTTCTTTTTCTAGGCTGTTCATTGTTTATATGATAGTTCTTTCTCAGATTTTTAAAAAATAAGTTTTTTACTTCTAATTTGAGAGAAAAAATAGTGTATGAAATGAAAGGTGGTTAATGTGTAACTCAGCATTGATGACACTGGAGATGTCTCTTCAGTGAAATTGTCTTTTCAGATATCTGGTTGAATGGCACCTATAACTTCTGTCAAATTAGAGAGTTCTTAGGTCGCTTGGAGGTACAGAAGTTAAAGGACTGTGTGTACCTGGGAGGTACAGCAGTGATGTGCCTGGTGTCACAGCTGGCATTTCCTGCTGCCAGAGCCTGGGTGGTCAGGGCAGTTCACAGCTGCATAAAAGCCACCTTTGGAATGCATCTGGAGTGCTGTGCAGTAACCCATGCACCTCGAGGTAGCCAGATGTGCTGCCACTGTACCTTTAGAGCAAAATACTGAGTGTTTTATTCATTTGTGCCCAAATGTTCCTTTGCAGGTTGGACAGAACAGCTGCCAGACACTCCAATTGAGGAGTCTGCCCCAGCTTCTGAAAGTACTGAGAAAATTAAAAAGCGTTACAGGAAAAAGAAAAATAAACTCGAAGAAACCTTTCCTGCCTACTTGCAGGTAAAGCTGGTGATCTACTCCTTGTGTTGTAAATCCTTTAAAAGCCTGAGCTTCATGTGTTGTTTCATAGTTCATGTAAACCATTAATGTTTCTATTCTGATTCCAAATTGATCATTCATAAGAAATGGGTTTTCTGTAAAGAACATTCGTGAGCTTGTGTAGAAAACTGTATATTGTGTTAAATCTCCAGGGTTCTGGTGTTCCTTCTCAATGTATTTGGATCTCTCCTTGTTCTGAGAGATGAGATGGGCAGAAGAATAATTTCTTTGCTCCCTGAACTGACACATGATGTTTCCACATTCAGCCCTAAAGGACGTCTTAGCCTGATCATGATGCTTCCTCAACTTCTCTTTTTGCTTTTTGAGGATTATAGAACATGATTTGATAGGGGAAACTTGTTTTCCTACAGTTTTATGGATTTATATGCCTTACATCTCCCTACCACAATAATGTCTGCTCTTCCCTCCCATTAATTTCATGGTGTCCCTAGCAGGTAAGAAGCAGCAGTTGTGGATAATAACCAGGATATTAATGGTGGTTGAGCAACTTCCCTTCCATTAATCAGGTTATAAACTGACTGGTTTATATGTATGTATCTCACTGAGGATATTACTTGGCTTGTTCTTCTCAGCCGCCTTCTTCACGAAAACTTTCATTATCTTGTAGATGTTCACCAAACTTCTTGGCATGAACTGTATTGGGATTGGAAGCAAAGAATTAACAGAGAGGCATAACATTTTCTCTTTAAAAAATAACTTGTATTTCATAAGTAGAGAAGTGACTTGGAAAGAAAATACTTAAACAACATTTCCTTTGGATTAATAAGGATGAATATTTTTAATGCATGTTTTACTCTTGTAAAACATAGAACATTTCTTAGATTTTTGTTAGTATTACAGTATTGCTACTGAAAAATCTATTTTAAGATTTATTTTTAAAACTGTATCCTAAATCAAGATTTTAAAGACAACACGGAAGCAGAAAGGTTGTTACATAATGAATAAAAGTTGACTTGAAAATTTGATATGTTATTGTCAAATTGCTGAGCATTCAGGCTTAGGTGAGTGATAGCTGTTACATAATATTTTAAAAGCCACTTTCATAATGTAAGTTAAACATCTCCAGGTGTTTTGTTACTGCATTTAGACGTGAGGGTGATTTTGTGAACTGCAGTGTATGGTCATTCCAAAATTGAACCACAGTTGCAGATCAAGTTGCCCAGTAACGTCCCCCTTCTTCAGCTGTCCTTTTTGTGCAAGGAGAAATATTTTAAATAATAAACAAAGTGTGATAGATACTGACACTGCATTGCTACACTGTCTGTGCCACATACATGTAAGAAGATTAAAGTTTTTCTTTATGATCTAAGGCATGAATTTAATCCTAAAACTTTGGTTTGTAGCTTCCTCAGGTAAATTGTAGCCACTCCTCCTAGCCTGGAAGGGATATTGCCATTCTGGAATGCTTGTGAGACTGAGACTGTGTTTTTATCTTACTATTAATCCTTGGCTTTTAATTTTAACTTTGTCATTTGCCCAAATTTTTCAGTCAATCCAGTGTTCATCATACATTGAATTATTTTGTCTGCTTTGCAGGAAGCTTTCTTTGGGAAAGACTTACTGGATACCAGTAGACAGAACAAGATGAGCCTGGATAATTTACCTGAAGAGTCAATTCCACTTTCATGTAAAACAAACTTGGCCACCAATTTCCTAGATCCTTCATCTGACCCCCTTCTTAGCTCCACCTCCACTCCAGCTCAGGCAAAACTGGGACCTCAAGGTATACAAACTTAAAGTTAGTGATAATTCAGTAACTTGTTTTTATTGTTGTAACTGGGGCTTTTCCACTCTCTCTTCCACTTTTCTCCCACTGTTTATATGATGTATTTTTCAGCATTCTGTATGTGAACTGTCCTTGTGAGGTTAACTAACACTGATACTTAGTGAGATTCAGCTCAAGGGCTCCAGCTGTTTCAGAAAGCAGTGGATGGCACAAGTGGCACTAAAAGCAAATCTGCAGCATCTTGACTATAACATCCATGGCTATAAAATCCGTGAAAATCAGTTCTGTGTAAGAACAGGCATACAGTTCATTATAGACAAAAACATAGATACTCTCATTAAAAGATATTTTTAGTAGTCTAGTGAATAGTAGTTGGATGAATATCGTCCAACTATTCTTTTCTTTACTGTTTTAGATGATTTTAGGTTGCCAGTCTCCTCGGAATTTTTGTTTCACCATGTCCTTTCTGAACATGAGTGCCCTTTCCAGGTACAGTTTGTAGCCCCTAGGCAGTCTTTTGCTTCTGCTATTGCAAAACCTTACTGAAGGTTCTGCTGAGAGTTTTGCAAATAGCCAAAGGGTTGTAAA
This sequence comes from Ifrita kowaldi, assembly GCA_013398055.1. Lineage (NCBI taxonomy): Eukaryota > Metazoa > Chordata > Aves > Passeriformes > Cinclosomatidae > Ifrita > Ifrita kowaldi. The sequence goes on along the minus strand of VZRS01004886.1, from coordinate 125,786 downwards.
GTGCTGCTGAAAAAGCAGCCTCACACAGAAGAGCTATTAAAACCTTACTGTCACCTCTGAATTATTTTTTTCTGTCTTGTAGTATATGCTGTTGGCTAGAGGTGTCTTTATTTTTAAAAACTGCTACTATTTCTTGTGTATATTAGTTAATTTATGACTTTGTTTCAGCTGATCCCCAAAGTTTTTCCATCTAAAGCTGTTTGCACACACTTACCACAGTTTCCACTGTCCAGAGATTCATTTGAAGAAAGGTCACTTATTTGTGATTGTTATTCAATGAAAATCTGCTAAGTGAAAAGCAAAAGGCTACATTATAATTAAACATCGATTCTTCTACAGTTGAAGTTGTGAGTAATAGACAATGCAAAAGTTAACTTCCCCTGAAGGGGAAGCTGCTGGAGATCAGTGTTTCATGGTCTGTATTTCCTTAGTCCCAGCACTACAAGAAGATAGGCTCACCATGACATTTTTTCCACCGTGCCTTTCTTTTGAAGCCAGAGAAATTCAACTTCAGAGCTCTTTGCTGGCCTATCCATCTGCAAAATTGAAGTCACTAATGTGTTCATGTGCTATGGTACTACAGGGCTTCAGAAATGCATGCCGTTGATGTTAATTTAATGTTCTATTTTTCCAAAGTTTGAAAGTTCTTCATAAAAAAGCAGAGTTGTAAAACTTCATAATTTTCTCTTCTTTTTATTCGGAAATAAATAATAAAGAGGTGGCTATTAATAAATAAATCACTAGCAATGCCTGTAGTGGATAACCTACTATCTCTCCCATTTGACATGTGAGACACTCAAAGGACAGTGCTTTCTGGCCATGGGAATGTTCTCAGCAATTGTTTTGCAACTCTTTGGATTTCCAGCCAAAATTGTGTCCAGATGGAAGCTGTTTGTTGTAGTTAGAGCACTGGTGGGTGAAGTCGTCTGCCAGTATTGGTCAGTTCCAGTGCAGTTCTTAACTCTTTGCCTGTGACTTTGTGGGACACAGTTATTTCCACAATAGCATCCCCCCCGTGTGAGAGGCCCTGGTTCACTGGCTTATTGCTGAGCTCCCTTCTGGCTGGAGTTACAGGGGAGCTGCAGGTGAGAACAGGGTCCCAGGGCACCTGTGATGTTTTCATCACTCCCATTCAGGCCTGGCTGTGGAGGAGGAACAACATGAACTGTTTGTTCCCTGCACTGGGGGTCTGCAGGACTTTGTTGTCACCAACTGTGCTGTTTTCCTACGGTGCTACTTCCCACGAGGATTTCTGACTCCCGTGAGAGTCCTTCCTTAACTGCACAGGTCTTTTCCACAAGGGAAATATTTTTCTCTTGTAAACTCCACTTGTGTAATCCCAGGATTAAGGGTTAGATATGTTTGTTTATCTTCCAGAGAGCTCTCAAGCATCTAAAGAAGTGACTCTGCTCTGCTTTCCAGCAGGTACCCAGCGCTGCTGGGGCGGGCAGCGGAGTGTTCAGGCTGCTCCTGAACTGACAGTGCATTGCAGGGATGTGTTCTGTGATTTATTCTTTCTCACACCTTGGTCAAGAGTAGCTGAACCTTTCACTAGCCAAGATTGCAGTAGTGATGGGGATTGGCAGGGCTGGACAGAAGAGGGGTTTGGGAGTCGTGTTTTTGCTATTAATTTCTAAAGAATGTGACTGAAGTGATCTTTAGGCTCCCAGCCCTGATTTTTGTCCAGTTGCTGGTTTTATTTTCAGTTGGAAAAGTCACCTTTCCTGTGTTTTTATAACACCTGGCACTCTGTGCACTCTGTTCTGCATGGCACTGACCCTTAAAGTCACTTCCAAGTGCTGGAGCACAGTGCAGAGTTTTGCTCATGAGTCTCCCTGTCTGTTTGTGGGTGAAGTTGAAGCTGTTGATTTGGATCCCTTGCATTCTGAGGACTGTCTTCCTCTCTCTTGAGTTTCCTGACCTGTGTGTCCCTGATGAAAAAGAGGCCACTTTATGAGGTGTGTTCTGTGAAGGCTCTGGCAATGTGACCTTTCCTTTAGTTTGAAATAGCTTAAATTCATTGTATTTTTTACTGGAAGTGCTGAAAAAGTCGTCTGTTCAAGTAGGGTCTCCAGAGAATGCTAAAGAAATTGTTCCTAGACAAAAGGAGAGGAGTTGTCTGAGCCTCTGCAACTGATTCAGGTGCTGCTGGGACATTTTATAACCAGAAGTGTTACTGTGGGATCAAACGTCTTGGGATGGCTGCAGCCTTGGGAGAAGCATTTTTATGATTTTAGAACTTCATGAATAAATAAAAGTAACTGCATATGAGGGATCAGGATCACAAGAGAGCATTAGAACTGTACTCTCTTACAGATCCAGCATTACAAGCAAATTATTTTCCTTTTTGCTTTGTCTTGGCTTTCATCTCCATTCTGAAAAGAGTCAAATTAATGAGCAGTATTGAGCTATTTGTTTGGCAGCAGATGTCAACCAGCTATTGATTGTGATCTGAAGCAGCTGATTCAAGTGATTTCGTTGTTTCCAAGATAATACTTAATACACATAGAATTAAAACAAGGGAAAAATAGAAGAAAAAAGTAAAAACATGCTTTAGATTAGATGTCTTGTGTGAGTTTTATGGATTATAGACTCCATCCCTCTTCTATCACCAGCACTCAAGTCTTTTTATAGTCTTAACAAACTCCATTTTGAAAGCAGGATGGTTTTTCCAGCTTATCTCATCTGAAGGCCACTGTGGAATCTGATTGCCTTCATAGTTAGAGACCCTCTAATTTGAAGCCTGAATTTATTCATGGCCAGTTTGTAGCTACAAGTGGTAAACTTTTCATCTTTAAATGTTACATCTTTTCACCTGAGCTCTTCCCAGCTACTTACACAATATATTTATATTCAAATTAGAAGCTGAAGTTTTAGGGACTGTTCCCAAACACAAGGGCTGTGGAGGAAAGCACTGGTAACATAAAATACTAGAGAAGAATTAAAGGCTGCTAATACAGTCCCAATGCTTCCTTCATGGGCTTTTTTCTCCGTGATACTTACCTGCCTTCAAGCAGGAATTCAGGAAAGTTAAGGGTTAAAATCAGTCTTTCAGCCAGCTTAAGTAATTACATCACCTTGGTGGTGCTTGGTGTTAGTTACTTGCATAATTGGACCAAACTGGCAGAAGGAAAACAACTATCTGGAAAACCCCAAACAAACTTTAAAATCTCCCAAAAAACAACCCACCAAACCCCAACAACTAGGTTCTGTTGAGAGCCTTATATTTAACAGTACTTTTTATCAGGTACACAAAGTAACTATGCCTGCAAAGTGGTGTGGTTTTGAGGCACTTTTAGATAGTTTTGCTGGTATCAATAGGAGCTGGATTTTGCACATACATTTGAATGGACTGGTCTGCATTGCCATATTAATCCATCTTGTTGAGTGGCAAATACAAAACCTGATTTAATTAGGGTGGTTTCACCTTGTCTGCATTACAAAGAGTAAAAGTGAGGAATAAAAATCGTCAAGTGAAGAAAAGTAATTTTCATTTTGACTTGATAATGGAAGAAGGGAAGAGGTTTGTCTCTGAAAACCAGCAGAAGGAACTTGTAATTCTTTGTTAGCAGATTGGGAAGTAGCCTCATGATAGAAGTAAATCCTTGGCATCAGGGTCTGAATTAAGCTATGTACTTTCCTGGGGCAGTTGGCTTTTAACAATGGGAAATACATCTGTATATGTGTGAGATGTGTGTGTTCTTTGGCTTTCTGGTCTTCTTCTTCTGGCCATGTGTTTGTTTTCCACGTTGTGTATTTTATGATTTGTATTAATTCCTTTTTTCTGTTTAATTGATATTTGCCATCTCATCATGTTTCATTGGTCTGGCAGTGATTGCTCATGTAGCCATGACAGTCTGCAGTTTTACTGAAAAATATTTTTCTCAGCTTTTATTTGTTTGTCAAACATATTTTGCAAATGTTGCACATCTGTAATAGTCCAAAACAACTAGTTAATAAAACCAGATGGGCCATTTGGAGTAATTCCTCTCTAATGAATTGGAGGTCAAGAAGATAATAGTATCCAGAATTTATTATTTAATATTAAAGAATTTATTGCTAGACCAGGCCAGTTTTTCCTAGATGGCAAACAAACATGACATTCTACCTCTGGCCATTCTCATGCCTTCAGGTTTTCTTCCGATCTTAACAGTATCATCTTCAATTTTCATTTATTTACTCTTGCTTCTTACACTTAGATTTCACTTCCCTGTCAGAGAGCAGTAACTAGTCACTTCTGTATTAAGAAGGAGAGTGGTGGTAACAGAAGTAACTGATTTACCTTTTTTTAAAAAAAGTACTTTTTTTAGATTTACTGTGAGCTGTGTCCTATATAAAACCCATTTGTTGACTTGCACATTTGTGGGCCTTTGTGTCATAGAGGGTGCAGGTCTAGAATAGATCTTGGGATTATTTTTCCCCTGAAATCATCCAGTCTTTGTTTCACATGATGTGATTATATTATCACTTCTAAAACCACTAAACAGCGTGAGCACGTGCGGATGGCTCAGTCCTGGCAGGGAGGGGATGCTGGTCAGCGCAGTCTCTGACCCCAGGGACACTTGCAGTTTAACACACTATAGGAAGCCCTTAGAGCCTGGTACATCTGTGTTTGGGTTTGCAGCTCAAGAACATCACCAGAGTGATGTAGGAATGTTGATTTTATTTATTGCATCTTCTACAGGCAGCACCGACGATCCTTTAGCTGATCTTTCTGAGGTTTTAAATACTGAGGATGATATTCTTGGAATACTTTCTGATGATTTGGTAAAGTCTGGAGATCATTCAGGTATGTATGTCTATAGAGTCTCTCCAGTAATTGTTTCCTTTTTTTTCCTCTTTATTATAGAAATATTTGTTGTACTGTATCTGTGGGTTATGCTCTAGGTCGTTTCAGATACAATTTTCATATCTTAAGAATACCTTGGTTTGGAATGATTTTGGTTTATTCTGCCATAAAAATGCCCAACCTTGCCAACATTTTGTTTTTACTTGGCTCTTTGCTTTGCTGCTTAAGAGAGGATAAAATGTAGCTGCTGTTGTCTCTCATACCTGCGTAGCTTTTTTCAGCATGCAGCTTTTTCTTTTCTTTTTTTTGTTTTCATGTTGTAATCATCCATTTTATCTGGTTTGGGTCCTGTAGGTCTTGATTTATGCACTTTCCAGGTTGAGAACTCACCCTCCCCATTTGGTAAGAATCTAAATAATGGATGATCCATGGTTAGCAGTAGCCCTCTTTCCTAGTGGTTTTAGCTGAAAGAACTGCATGTGTAGAAACTACTCCTCCTTTACTGTGTCACTAATTCATGTTTCATTTTCCACTCTGTGGTGTTTGAGTCTAACACGACCTCTAAACTCTGCACTCTGCCTTCAAGAGTCCTGCATCAAGTTTTGCTTACAGCTTTTGAAAACCTTCCTTAGTTTTTTGTGTTCCATGATACAAACCCATGCGTTTTCTTGCTGCCACTGTAAATATTACTTCCTGTAGTAGTGTGTAGTTTTTATCTTAGTGGTATATTATGTAAATGAACAGCATTTTTACCAATGTGAGTATACTAAAGCATGATTAAAGCAGTCAGCATCAATCCTTTTGTTTTCACTGGGTAATGGTTCATCACTCTATATAAAAGGTTGACAATAAGTAGAATGGCATGTTTCATTATTTTAAATTCAGGGGCTTTTGGTGTCTATTACAGAAATATATTTTGAATGCTGAGGGATATAGTTCTTTTATCCCAAATTTTTCTCATTTGAGGGATTTATTGACTCGTAAGGGATGTTAGGAAATTTATGTAGTGAGTTACGTTTTCTTAGTGCCAACAAATCACTTTGATGTAACCCATAATAGTCAGGATTCCGTTTTGAATAGAAACTTTTATAGCTTGTTTTATATTGGCTGCACTTCAGTAGCATTTCAGTAGATATTTTTTGTGATATTTGAAGTGAAGAACATTTGAAGTGAACCTTTAGGTACATGAGGATGAACCATGTTTACTACTGGTGTGATTCTTTTCACAATGTGAAAAACTGTTAAAGTGGAACTGTATACTGAAACCTATATGTTCAAAACCATGCTGAACCTAAACTCAGTAGTCTTACTTCCCATTCTTCCAGTTGCATTATATTCAGTTAACATTCCTCAAACAATACAATAAACTGGAGGTAAAGAGTGGGAAGGTTTTTTTTTACGTTTTCTAACCAATGTTTTGTTTTGCCTTACCTTTCAAATAATAGAAAGTCCTGGTTTAGTTGACAGCTCAATTCTAGGGGAACAAAGCAGGGTTTATGCTCTTTTTCCAATACTAATAAATTTTGCTATTCATGGCTAACTTAATATTCTTTCTTCCTCCAGCTGGACTGGATATTGGCCCCATCTCTGATGATCCTTCTTCTCTGCCTCAGCCGAACGTCAACCAGAGCTCACGGCCAGTGAGTGAAGAGCAGTTGGATGGATTCCTCAGTCCAGAACTAGACAAAATGGTCACAGATGGTAATATTTTTGTCCTTAATTTTGGCCTTCTAGAGAACTTCAGTAGAAATGATCTTTTCTTTTTTCTTCCCCCTCAAATGTCACATCTCTGTATTGTAACAGACCTGTTTGGACTTGGTTGCACAATTACTTTTATTGCTTCCTCTGATGATTCCTTAACCTGTGTTGCCTTTACTTTGTTTAGGTGCTATTCTTGGCAAACTGTACAAAATCCCAGGTATGTGTTGTGATCCTCCTTGTCTTTTATGGAACACAGTTCACAAGCAATGCCAGCAACTCATGCAGAGTGTTTTTTTCAGAGCTGGGAGGAAAGGATGTTGAAGATTTGTTCACAGCTGTGTTGAGTCCAGCAGCCACACAGCCAGCTCCTCTGCCACAGCCTCCTCCCCCACCACAGCTCATGTCTTTGCACAGCCAAGGTATGTTCCTCTGGTGCTTCTGTGAGCAGCAGCCTGGCCAGGAGAGTTGTGCACCTTTTAGATGCTGATGTGGAAGTAGGACACACCTTACACTGTGCAAGATTGTGGAATCTTCCATTGTTAATTTGTGAAATATTACTCTAAGTCTTTTCTGAAGGGAGCATGTGATTAACATCCATATAATATTGCTAATAGAAAGGACAGTTATTTGAGGTTTTTCTGACATATCGATGCTTTTATTTTAGCTGACACTTTGATGGTTTGGAAATTAGTCTGTGATAAAGCATGTGTTTTCTCCTGACTTGACTTTAATTGCTTTTGAGTAACTCCTCAAGGGTAAGGCAAGAGTCTGTGTAACACTGATTTACTGAGTCTTAATTTCTGTAAGAACACAGTTTAATATATTAGCTAGTCCTAATAGAGAGGAGCTTAATCTAAAATTTATCTTGGAAATTATACTTTATTTTTCTTCATTACTACTAAAATTATCATGACTTGATGGAGCATATTCTTGCTCTTATATTGAAGGCAAGGGACAGATTGGTTTTATTTATTATTGTTACCAGTAGAGCTATATTTTTTAAGCAGTATGTGTGAGTATAATTGAATGTGCTCCTTTTCTCATCAGACATCACCTCTAGTGGGTTTTCCCTGAGCTCATGTAAAGAGTGCCCATTCTTTTATAGTGATACTACAGGAAGTACTACGCAAATTGATTTGACCAGTGAATTAACCATAAGAAGAAAAGTGATTTGTTTCCTAGTTGGATCAATTTTCATAAAAATGAAAGACTTCAAAAACTCTTAGAAAGGACAGTGTTCAAAGTAAATAAAGGGTTAATTTAAAGCAAAAGATAATACAGATACCAGTGTCTGTTTCCCAGTCACTTCAGTACTTGGAGATAGCTCCAGCACTTGAGCCCTCTACGTTTTTTCAGCTCCTCCCTGTGGGAACTGCCATGATGACAAAGTTTTAGATTACAGTTTGGTTCTTTTACACTGGAATGATCCACATGTTTCTGTGAGATAAATGATTCAGTAATGGGGCAGCTTGCATCAGGTTTCAGCAATTTCAAATAAAATTATTGCTCTCTTCTCATCAAGATGTGATCACACAGTGCAAACCAGAGGCCTGACTCTCCATCCTGTTTGTTTGCTAAGTCTTCACAGTTACTGTGTTTATCAGCTATAATAAAGTACATTCTCTTAAATTTTGTGTTATTTACAACTGTAGTTGCTGCATAGCTTATATAACCTTTAGATCAGAAACAGTCTTCTAAAATGGGAGGATGATACAGTGTCATCCTGCAGATGCATCTGATTCCTGAGCTACTTCTGTGCTTTTAAGGAAATACTGGGGCAAGTTACAATCCACTTAAGTGATGGGATCCAAAGGCCAGAGTTAATTCTGTGTAGTAACATCTGCAAATACCATCTGCTGTAATGAATCCGTCTGTGCCACATTTGTAATACTGTAATCAAATAAATAACATTTTCTGCCTTTGTACTGCTAGACTGGACATTTAATTAGAAAATGCTAATGCTCATTTGAGTAGAGTTATCTGTTTCATTGGTTACAAATTAGGGAGTTAGTAGATAATGAGGCTTACTTTGGTACAATGCTCAGGAGTCTCAGAAGAGGAGATGTTTAATTCAGGTGGCTAATGATAATCCTGCAAGGACTGAAAACCACCTTCTCCATGGCTTGCTGCTTGGATCTGGATGTAACAAACACGAAGACCATTAACTTTGAAGAATATTACCATAATATAAAGTGCAGAACTGTGACATGGGCTACTGCAAAAGTTTTGCAAATCCACTTTTGAAAAAAGTTTTATTTTAGACAAGAAAAAAAAACATGTGCAGGGATGTGATACAGTAGAAAAGAATCCTTTAAGCTTATAGGGGATGATTTGAAACTGATGTAAAATCTTTTCCAAAAATGTAAGGTCAGTGCTGTAAAAATTTAAAGCGATTGGTTTTTCATTAGAGTAGACACTGCTTTCTCAGTGAAAGGTTCCATCTCTGCAGAAGCAGTCACCCTTTAAAACAGTAATTTAAACTTCTTCTTTCCAGGGGAGAATGCGTTTCCAAGAGTGCCCCTCATGAATGGTCTGATTGGTCCCAACCCTCATCTCCCTCACACAGCCCTGGCTGCTCCAGGTGGGCTGGGCACCTTCTCTCCCATTACACAGCAGCCATACACTGATGCCAGGTAAGTCCAGATGGGGAATAAAAGATACTTAGTGTATTTAGCATTAAAGTAGGAGTAACAAAAACACCTGGGGAGTGTTGTTGGTTACTAATACTGTGTTATTACTAGTTCTTGATAGCCATCTCAAAACCTTGTATACTCTTGCAGCGTGTTCACTACTGACATAGCAAACAGACTAAGTACTGCTAATTGAGGATTTGTTTTGTTATTTTGATACAATCTATAAAGCAACCCCCTTTTTGCTCTGTCAGGGATAAGAATCCAGTGTTCAATCCAATGGTGAGTGATCCCAACAGCACATGGGCACCACCTGCTCCGCCCCTGGAAGCTGAAGGTGATACCATGTCCAATGCTCAAAGAAGCACCTTGAAGTGGGAGAAAGAAGAAGCTTTGGGTGAAATGGCAACTGTAGCACCTGTTCTCTATACAAATATCAACTTCCCTAACCTGAAGGAAGAATTTCCAGGTGAGTGATTTACTGAATCACGTTGATGATTTTGCAGTAATTGGTGTATCTTGATTTGAAGGATCTAAAATAGACTAATCATTGCCTTGTGTATTGACACATTTTTTGATTGCAGACTGGGCTACAAGAGTGAAGCAGATTGCTAAACTATGGAGAAAAGCAAGCTCTCAGGAAAGGGCTCCCTATGTGGTAAGAAAAATTCCCATCTGCATTTGCATACTCCAGCAAACATATATTTCATTTATAAAATTATGTTGTTTTGTTTTGTTTTGTTTTTAATAACTCAAGCTCTAGATTTAGTGGAAGCTCCCTTACTCCAAGAATACCTTTGTAATTTGACCTCTAAATCTGAATACTTCTACCTGTATTCTTTGTTAGTTGGTCTTGGAATAAACTCAATTAGTACTGTGCAGTCTAAAGACATCAGCTGAGATGAGAACATCTGTGGCTCCCACTACCTCTCAGCTGCATTTGATTCATGCCTCAAGTCTTCTTTGCTCTGTCTCTTTCTACACAGACTCTCACCAGTTTCTTCAGAAGTATAATAGCAACTGGTCATGAGATTCCTCTCCCTTTCATTGTGCCCTCTCACTGGACTACTCCTTTTTTCCCCAGTAGAGTTGCTGAAGTCTTTGAGCCATTGAACTAACAATTTCAGAGGTGTCAGTGCTCACATCCCTGCTTCCCTCATTTACTTCTACTCCTTGTGTTCCTGCTTTACTGTTCCCCTTCTCTGCTTACTCTCTTGTATTGCTTGGTAATGGAAACTCTTCTGGTATCTTCCATTTTGTGGGGAGCGTGAAAGACTCCATTTCTCTTTCCAAAATCATTCACCTTCTTCACATCTGAGTCCAGTGCACACAGATATTTGTAGCAGCTGTATGGAGTTACATGGTCATTGATTCCATCCTGCAGAACTCTGCCATTCAAAGGGGGTGACCCTTACACTTTGTGGAAGTCTCTGTTGAAGCCTGTGTACATCCAAATCTCAGAACCTGTATTATTGATTCTTTTGTACCTTCCCAACCATTGCTGGCAAATTTTCTTTTGTTTAACTTCCTGGCACATCTCCATTCTCTCCTGGTTCTTGTCTTTGTTTCTTCATAGCAGCAATTGGATGATCATTCTCACTTCGCAGCACTCCTTGGATTTTGTAGTTTTCAGTCTCTTAGCCTTCCCCTACCTGCCCTTTTTTTTCATAGAGTCCCATCAGTAATCAAACTTGATTCATCTGCATGTTGATGACTCAGAGTTGAGTAGTACTGACCTCATCTCCTGCTGTCCAAGTTTAAAATTCCCCTTATCTCTGACAACTTTTAAGAGTATAAATCATATCCCAAACTAAATGTGAGAAGTGGAGTTCTTGATCTTCCTGAAATCCTTTCCACTTGAAAGAATAATTACCTCATTTCTTCTTTGTATCACTGGGGCATCATCATTATTTTGCTTTTTTATTTTTGCAGTCTCAGCACCTTTGGACCTTTATGTCATCTTGCCCATGCCATAGTTAATCTTGGTGATTCCTTCTTTGTGGTTACTTATAAGATAATACCCAGTTACATGGGTGGCATTTACCACTTCACAATTATTTCTATTACTGATTGCTTTATTTTTCATTGTTCTTAAAAAATGTGATCCTGTCCTTGTGATGGGTATCCAAAAGTCAGCAGCAAAAATTATTTCCCTTATGTTCAGGAGGAGAGTGCAGGCTCCTGCACACCAGTATTTTCACTGATAGTAATAATAATAATAAAATTATTATTAAAGCAAGATGTGGTTAATTCCTCTCAGAACAGTTCTTGTGCTCCTGCCATGCAGCTCCTGCTGGAGTTCCTGGCATTGTGCACACAAGAAGCTGCTGTGGGGCCTCTCCTGAGGGACTTCCACGCTGAGGGGTTGAGTAAAGGCTGAAATTAAATTCAGGGGAGTGTTAGTAAATTTTCACTGTAGGCTTTTTACTTTACTTAGCATGCACAGTCCCATCACTTACAGGGAAAAATGACAGTGATTTTTCTGCTGCTGTGACATGGCTGCTCTCATCCATGTCACTGTTTCATTGTTGGGGGGGAAGTATTAAAGCCTTTTCCTCTAGGCAACCCCTACTTGACAGCTGCAAATAAATTTGTGAAAAAGAGGATGTGGGGGTTTGGTTCAGAAAAGAAATCACATCCTAGATTGGTGGTAAAACAGGCTCTTTGAAACTTCCATTAGATACTTTAAAGTGTCACTATGGCTGTAAAATGCCTCATTGAAGAGGAATTGCTGTGTCTCCATACAGTTTTTCCTGATCCATAAGCCCATATCCTATGTTTATACTGTTAACTGTTAACAGACTCAGATCTTTAGAGGTCATTTAATGGACTAGACGGTATTTTTCTTGTCATTGATGTTCTCCACATTAGGGGCCTTTATTGATCCAGACATCATCTGCTGTGTTCAGTCTTCACATTGTAGACCACACCAATATGTGATTTGAAAGGTAAACTGGTGGGATTAATGATTTCTTGGCACAGCACAGTGCCTGGAACAGACATTCTCCTGTATAGAAAAGCTTTGCTAATAGGTTTACTAATTTACTAATTGCCAATAATCTCTTAGTTCTTTCCATATATGTTAAACACAGAATTTCTATAGAGGTGAGGTACTTTCTGTTTGCAATTTTTTTTGAAGTGCATAATGTCATTTCCACGAGGATGTGTGTGATTAAAACGGGCTGTAGAAATAATTTGGTGATAGATTTTGTAGGAATAACAGTGTCCAGTGTGCGTACTTAGTAGAAGAAGATAAAGCTAACTGCATCTTTTCTCTTTCTCCAGCAAAAAGCCAGAGATAATAGAACTGCTTCACGCATCAATAAAGTACAGATGTCAAATGACTCCATGAAAAGGCAGCAGCAGCAGGATAGCATCGATGCCAGCTCACGCATTGACTCCGACCTCTTTAAAGATCCATTAAAACAGAGGGAATCAGAACATGAGCAGGAATGGAAATTCAGACAGGTGTGTAGCATTTAGGATGTTTTGTTATTTTCTTCCTGCTTTTTGTTGCGTTGTCAGAATCTGATGTAATAAAATCAATTTGAGTCTTCCTTTGTAGAAGAGTATAAAGTCAGCCATTCTGCTTGGAAAGAAAATAGATGTTAGCAGAAGACAAGCTGCTTGTTAAAAAAACTTTACTTTAAATTTTGGATCTTAAATCCTGTGTATTATAGGTTGTTTTCTCTGCATGGCTGGCTAGTGCAGTAGGTTTTTATTACGTATCCTGTATTGCAGTAACCTTGTCCTGCAGACTTCTGCCTCCCATGGGGCTGAGGGTCTCTCAGAGCCCACACCAGTGCTGCATGTCAGTAACCTTTGTCTTCAGAGTATAAGACTGGGAAGCAGTGATGCTCTTTAGGCAACCTGGGAAATACTTATTCCCAGGCAAGCAAGATGCATTTACCAAGGTAATTGAACTTTACAAATGGCTGGACTCTCTGCTCCCATTGCATTTAAAATTTGCAATTATTTGTAATTGATATTGGATGTGTCCTAAAGTTCTTATTGTAGATTCAGTCATTAGAAAGATTTTGTATACCCTAAACTTAGAAGAAGTGTAACGTTTTTCCTCATAATTTTAAAACAGCAAATGCGGCAAAAAAGTAAGCAGCAGGCCAAAATAGAAGCCACACAGAAGCTGGAACAAGTGAAAAATGAGCAGCAGCAGCAACAGCAGCAGCAACAGCAGCAGCAGCAGTTCAGTTCACAGCAGCTCCTCAACCAGTCTGGCTCAGACACACCCAGCAGTGGGATCCAGAGCCCCTTAACGCCGCAGGCTGGCAATGGAAATATGTCTCCTGCACAACAGACATTCCATAAGGATCTGTTCACAAAGCAGCAGCTCCCTGCTACGCCTACATCAGTGTCCTCAGATGATGTGTTCCTAAAGCCACAAGCCCCACCTCCCACTCCCACCCGCATCCCAGTACACGATTCACTGTCTCAGTCTCAGACTCCTCAGACATCATCACAGCAGATGTTTTCTCCAGGTTCCACAAACACAAGGCCTCCTTCTCCGATGGATCCGTATGCTAAAATGGTGGGAACACCCAGGCCAGCACCCATTAACCAGAACTTTGTTAGGAGGAACGCCATTGCCCCTTTAGATTCCTGTGCAGCACAGTCGTCCATGTCTCGGGAGCCGTCGGGAAGCAGGCCTTCGCCAGTCAGGGACTCATGTTCTTCATCTCCAGGTAGCAGCGATCCCTATGCAAAGCCACCAGACACACCCAGGCCTGTCATGCCATCAGAGCAGTTCTCCAAACCATTGGGAGTCCCACGGTCACCCATAGTCATGGAGCAGTCAGGGAAGGTTACTTTAGCTGCTGGAAGCAGTGATCCATTTACTAAGCCGGCTCCTAGGACTGACACATTTCAGAGACAGAGGGTAACCTCTGCTGATGCCTATGCACGGCCTCCATTGACTCCGACTCCCGCTCCTGTTGATGGGAGCCCTGGACCTTTCAAAACTCCTCTGCGCCCTCCTCAGTCCCCACAAGATCCTTACTCATCCATGCCAGCCACGCCACGGCGCGTTGCTGTTGATCCCTATGAAAGGCCCCCTCTGACACCGAGGCCAGTGGATAACTTTTCGCATAACCAGGCCAATGATCCCTACAGCCAGCCTCCCCTCACTCCCCACCCCGCAATAAAGGAGCCTTTTGCCCATCCGCCACGGATAGTGCGACAGCAGGGTGATTCTTTCCCTCAGTCTGGGCCCATTTCTAGGCCAGCTTCTCAGGACCCTTACTCCCAGCCTCCAGGTACTCCTCGGCCAGTTGCTGATCCTTATGCCCAGCCCCCAGGAACTCCTCGTCCCGCCACAGTGGATCCATATATGCAGCAGCCACCTACCCCAAGACCTGCTCAGCCAGCAGATCTGTTTCCTCAGTCCTCAGCAAACCAGAGACATTCTGATCCATACGCCCAACCTCCTGGAACACCACGGCCAGTTATCAATGATCCTTACTCTCAGCAGCCAGCAACCCCAAGGCCAGGGATTCCTGAGAGTTTTAACAGACCTGCCATGACAAGGCCAGGACTAATACCAAATAGAGATCCTTTCCTGCAGACACCGCAGAGCAGGTTGCAGGGCTCTTTTGTCAGGCCGTCAGATCCATGTTCTCTAACTCCCAGGTCTGCAGGACCTGCAATAACGGATTCATTTAGCCATGGTGCAGCTACTCCAGCACGTGACCCATATGATCAACCACCAATGACTCCAAGACCTCAGCCAGAATCTTTTGGAACTGGTCAGTTGGTCCATGATGCTGCCGAACAGCCACGGCCTGGATCTGAGGGCACCTTCAGTGCATCCGGAAATCCTCCGATGACTTCTCAAGGACAACAGTTTCCCAAAGTTTCCCAAGTTCCTGGCCCAGCACCCACCACGGGAGTAACAGATACACAGAATACCATGAATATGTCTCAAGCAGATACTGAGAAGTTAAGACAGGTGAGAGTAATGCTCAATTCTGATTGTATTAAAATTTTGTAAGTAGAAGGATTTCCCCCATTCTTGTTAATTCTCGAAGTTTCTTGCCATTAAACATAACTACATGTAAGATAAGAATTACCTTAATTTACTTAATATGTTAGTTTGGTCCTCCTGGATAGAACCACAATATACAGGATATAGAAACATCAGTAATTTTTCAGGAGTTTGGACAAGATCCAAGAAAAGAAGCAAAGGCTGTATTTGAAGCCACTGAAGATGTAGATGGCTGGTCTGTAATAGTGCTACAGTCTGAGGGAAAAAACCATTTTAAAAGGACAGTTAGTTCTATTCTGTAACAAATGAGGTGTGGAGCTGATGTCAGTGACTTGTTCACTGGCTGGAGAAGGGAGTACAGGCAAAGATCTCAGACCGCACGTCTGACTTTGCAGTTGGCCAATGTGTTGAGCTGAATCCTTCCCTTGGTCAGTGCTCTTCTTGAGGCGCATTCACTCCAGGTTTCTGTCCGTGAATGTTTGGCGAACAGCTCTTGCTGAGAGATAGAATTACACTCAGCTTGTGAAAAGCTGCTCAGTCTTTTGTTTGGAAGGAGGGATGGGAAGTGAACTAAATGGAAAATTGGTATTTATCATACAGGGTTAAAGTAAATTCCGCAGCTGTGGCGTAAACCTCTTGCTGAATTTTCTTCAGTGGACCTTTGGTCACCTTTGTCCCTCAGAATGCATTTCTCCTGTGGTGAAAGGGCCTGCATTACTGGAATAGAAGAAAGGAAAGAGAGTTGCTCCCATGTTAATTGGTAGGATGGGATCAGACCATACACTTTAACAAGAGGTCTGGATGTTAACTTGTGTTACCAGCACCTTGCACCATTTGACCCCCTTTCTCATTTCTGAGGTGATTATGGTTGTTTATAATATTTTCCTATAACAACTGAAGGATTTCTTTCCTCCAAAAGTCTTAACCTAGCAGAGTGTAACACTTCAAAAGATGTCAATTGCAGTGTCAAGCATAATGATTTATTTTCTTTTAATCAGCGCCAGAAACTACGTGAGATTATTCTACAGCAGCAGCAGCAGAAGAAGAATGCCGTTCGCCAGGAAAAAGCCTTGCAGGACGCAGCAGCTCCTCCCCATGCAGCTCCTCCCCATGCAGCTCCTCTTCAGCATTGGCAGCAAGACAATTTAAATCAAATTTTTAACCGCCCTCCTCCTCCCTATCCTGGGAATATTAGGTCCTCTGTGGTCCCTCCAGGTGGGCCAAGGTTCTCCATGTACCCGAAGGACCAGCGTGGACCATTCCCTGGGGATGGACAGTTCAATAGGCCCCAGTTTCCAGGAGATATGAACACCATGGGGATGAGACCTCATGGTCTGAGGTAAGCTCTTGGATCTCTTAAACCCAGGGTATTACTGGGGTAGTTAGATAAAGGATGCTTTTTGGACAGGATGAAAAATCATCTGCAGGAGCTGGTTACCTTCCTGAGCTCCATACGTGTAGTAGGTTTTCCAGTAACGTTAGGATGTGTGTTTTACACTCTTTTGTTGGGAATTATTCAGAAATACAAATGGAGAAACTGCAGAACTAGTTGAACTTGGTTGACCTGAAACATCTTGTTGTCCAGGGCTTTGGGGCATTTCTGAAAAAAAAGTAAAAGATCAGACTTTATTTTTGATGTCTTAATAATGAATAAATTAATTTCTAATGAGTATGTAATCAAACACCAGGTTCTGTCTGCCATTTTTACAATGAATGCTACAATGTAAAATGAATACCAGTATCAACATACATTATTAACTCAGAAATTAATTTTCGCGGTATCTGGATTTATTTCAGTAATTTTTAAATCCATACACTGGGGTTTTTTTACTCTGAATTGCATTAAAACATGTATTTTAATTACTAGGTTACTTCTGACAGTCAGAGTTTTCTATCCATTATTGTTATTGCAATTGAAAACAGGTTGTTTATTAAACATAATTAAAGCAATTATTTTATTGTAGTCATAAAGCTAATTTAAATGTAAGCATAGTCAAAACATTTATTTCAGTATCTTGATGAATGCATCATGTAAAGCATTTTGGTGAATAGTTATTTAGTCATGTGAGTCTGAGAAGAAAGATGATTTAGCCTTTCGTGCTTTATTTTAGATATGGGTTTCCAGGAGGTGGCCATGGTCCACCCTCAGGTCAGGAACGTTTCCTTGGTCCTCAGCAGCCGATGCAGCGCCCTGGAGTTCCCCCACAGCTGAGGAGATCCCTGTCTATTGATATGCCCCGGCCAGTGACCAATCCACAGATCAATAACACCTCTGGGATCTCGCAGCATTTTCCCCCGCAGGGAATTCCGGTGCAGCAGCACAACATCCTGGGCCAGGCGTTCATCGAGCTGCGTCACAGAGCTCCTGACGGGAGGCCCAGGCTGCCCTTCAATCCTGCTGCTGCCAGTGTGATGGAGGCAGCAGCTCAGCACCAGCGGCACCCCGGGTTCCTGCCCAGGCAGGATTTCCCAGGCCCAAGACAGGCAGAACCGCTGAGACACAATTCTCAAGGAATACCAAACCAGCTGCAGATGTCTGCAGGTTTGGAGCACATGTCCCAGTCCCAGCAGGATCAAATCAATCCTGAGAACCCACCTGCACTTGTAATGCGTTCTCTGGGTCAGCCAGTTGCTGATGCATTCCCAGGACCGTCTTTGTCTACATCTGCACCAAGTGATGAATCTGCAAACTTGCAGATTCCCAACCAACCAAGTGATGGGCTAGAAGAAAAGCTTGATCCTGATGATCCTGCTGTAAAAGATTTGGATGTGAAAGACCTTGATGGTGTTGAAGTCAAGGATTTAGATGATGAGGATTTGGAAAATCTGAACCTGGACACAGAGGATGGGAAAGGAGATGAACTGGACACTCTAGATAATTTGGAAACCAATGATCCTCACCTTGATGATCTTCTGAGATCTGGGGAATTTGATTTAATTGCATACACAGACCCAGACCTTGATGTGGGGGATAAGAAAGGAATGTTTAATGAAGAACTAGACCTCAGTGTCCCCATTGATGACAAACTAGATATCCAGGGCAAGGCAGAAGAACCCAAACAGAAAGAGCAAGATACAACCGTTGCCCCTGCTGAGAGCCAATCTCCACCAAAGAAATCAGCTACAGAAAATGAAATTAAAACAGAAGTACTTTCCCCAAACACTCAGGAGGAAAAGAAGAACGAAAATGAAAAAGGTGATGGAAGTACTGAGTCCACAAGTACTCAACAGGCTGCTGAAGTGGAGTTAAAGGATGGAGAAAAGGCCCCTGTGCAACCTGCTAACCCAGAATTCCCTGACAAAACTCCTGCTATTCCTAGTCAAGATACAACTGTGCCTAGTCCAGATGCTCAAGGAGCTGCTCCGCTGCCTGTTCAAGGAGCAGTAAGTTCCTGCAGTATTTCTGGGTCCACCCCAGTCCTCTCAAGTTTACTGTCTAGTGAAAGCTCAGATAATGCTGAAGCAAGAACTCTGGGATCTCCATCTCAATCTCTGCCACCCACACAAATGAACCATGCATCAGGTATTCCACAAACACTCATGACACCTGCTGGACAGATCTTGGAAAACACTCTAAATTCAAACCTGCCCATGGTTCCACGAATGAACCATAATTTTTCTCAAGGGTCACCAAATCCAGGATTTATTCAGGGTCAGTCATCTAATCATAACTTTGGGACAGGACAGACATCTAATCAAACTGTGGCTGTACCAAACCGTCCTGGTCCCAGTGGCATCTCTGGTCCCCAACAGATGATTCTCCCTCAGCCATTAGCTCAGCAACAGAACCGAGAGAGGCCACTTCTGCTAGAGGAACAGCCACTTCTTCTGCAGGACCTCCTGGATCAGGAGAGGCAGGAGCAGCAGCAGCAGAGACAGATGCAAGCCATGATTCGCCAGCGTTCGGAGCCATTTTTCCCCAATATTGGTATGTGGGTGTTCTGTTTGTCTGTGTTCCAGTTGTTTTAAAATGCAGCAATAAATAGTTAAATAATCCACAGCACTGCAAGAAGCAAGTAAATATGTAGAGCTTGAAGGTGGCATAATAAAAATCAACCTCCTTATTAGGTACAAAGGGAGTATGGAAATTGAGCATGTAGGTGGAATTCTGAACTCTGTGGCAAGGCTCCTGTTGTCATTACCAGGATCAGGGTAACTCTGCTTTACTGATAATATTTGTGACATCAGCTGTGTCACATACTCTCTTTATGCTTTAGGTTCTCATGAGATATGGGGGAAATGCTTCCTTTGTAAACAAAATTAGGCAATGAGGTGCAGTAGCTGACCTTCTGATATTTGATCTAGCACTTCTATGTTTATGCTTGTTTTATGGCATTTTTTGCAGTATTTGGTGTGTCACAAGAAAAGGGATTATCAAAAGCTGTTACTAACCCACAATCTAGCCAGGCCCAGAAACATCACAAATAATTCTGCCTACACTAAAAGAATTTTAAGAAGAGCTGTGGTTGCTTGTTTAATATAACCCAGCAGTTTGAGCATTCAAATCAAGACCATCACCATCATTTAATTGTTAATGAAACACTAAATTTTGAGAATTGTGTAAGTTGTAGCTACATTGACCATCAGGGCCATTCTCATTGTGCAGCAGTGATGGTGTGCCAGTTGCCAGTTGAGATCACAAAAAACCCTCTTCTTCATGAGTCTTAAACCTATAAATAGAATTTATTAATCTGTCAGGTCATAGGCCAGATTTGGTCTAGAGCCTTTCTCAGACTGACCTGCTTTGGTTTTTATGTTGTGGCTGAAAACAAGGAGAGCTGTTGCTGGACTAACTTCTCTTAGAGGGTACATGAAAGTGCTTATTAACCTGGAATATCAAAGTGGAGAAGACAATTAATGTGAAATCGGAATGCAATTAATGTTTTACTGAAGATTTACATATGAACTAAATGTAAACAAGTAATTTCCATTTAATAACTTGTAATGTTTCAGCTGTGTGATTCAGTGCTGCTGTTTTTCTCTTGCAGATTTTGATGCAATTACAGATCCCATAATGAAAGCAAAAATGGTGGCTCTTAAAGGAATCAACAAAGTCATGGCACAGAGTAACATGGGGATGCCACCAATGGTCATGAACAGGTAGGCAAGACTTGATACCAGTCTTTAGGACTACAGAATGTAAAAGGAAATGACAGAGCTTGGGGAAACTGTGTGCAGGAAATGAAAAAAAATTCTTTCTGTCATGTAGTTCGCATTCTATGCTAACACAAGATTATCTCCTAGGAATAAAGCAAGTGTGGCAATAGGAACTATAAAAGCTATTCAAATGCATCAGACTTGTGTTCCAGTTGTAATGTCATAGGTCAACATGGCTTCACTGTTGAGGCTCTTCTTGTTCTCCCACTTCCTAATTAGGTAATGACACACCTCCCACAGGTTGTGCTAGAAAACTGGGGGTGGCCATGTAGCAGTGGAACCTCATGTTGCAGGAAGTCATTGAATGCTGGGTATAGTTAAGATTTAGCCCAAGTAGTGGAAGTTCCATCCTCTCCTTAAATCCCTTCTGAGGACAAAAGGAGCTATGAACTGTGCAGGCTGTACTGGGACTGTCCTTAGGGTACTTGGGGAGTCCATGGGCCAGGGAGGATCTGTGCCTGTTCTTTTTGTGTGGCCCTTCAACAGGGTTTTCTCTGTCCAGTGCCCCATGATAATACATGGCTTACCCAAGGTGGACATTTACCCAACTCCAGCTGACTGTGCCGGTGACCATGAAAGCTAAATACATTCAACTGATTTTCTTTAAATTATAAAATACTAAAATACAAATACAGATTTGTGTGTGTTTTCACTGCTTTAGCACAGTAGGTCATATTTATGTCATCTCTCTGAGAAATGTAAAACACAGTAATTTCAACCAAGGGCAAAATGTTGTCTGTGTCTCCAGATGTTGAAAAGGTTTGGTAGAGAAGTTCAAGCCAATGTCTATAAAATATTTGGGTGCTTTGTTTAAGTTGGCCATAATACAAAAGGTTGTCTCTCTCCTAAAATGCCAGTTTTCAAGCTTACAATTTCACTTTCTGTTTATCAATAGGTTTCCCTTTATGGGTCAGCCAGTGCCAGGGGCTCAGACCAGTGAAGGCCAAAATCATATGCAACAGGCAATTACACAGGTAATGCAACTTCATATGGGCTTGGAACAAAACTGTTCAATAATGATAGCTAGGTTTGGGGTATTTTAAGTGAACCGTGATTTAATATCCATGTCTGTCTGTTTCACTGAAATTTCTAGGATGGAAATTTGACACCTCAGATTGCTAGACCTAATCCTCCCAATTTTGGTCCCGGTTTTGTCAGTAAGTAAATATTTAATAATTTATTGGATGGGGTTTTTTTGATTTTACAGTTCTGTTTTCTGTAAAATGAACTATCCATAAACGGATCCCGTCTCTCAAAAAAATCATCCTTTTAAAATTGAGTCATTTCATCATTATGATGCCAGATAATGAAGGGGGGTGTATAGCAAATGCTATTAACATTTTTTTTCTAGAAGCTATCATCAACAAAACACCATAAGGAAAGAGGGAAACAGAAAATTGACATTATTTGGATTTGTGTGAGAGCAGTAATCTATTAACTGGCAGACTGCTATAGCAGAAACCCGGTCTTTGGTTGTGTTGCAATATTCTGAGCTCAGTGAGAACAACTGTCTGTATTGATAGGATTTTTTATTTCAGAAGCCGAAAGTTTTGTGCAGCATCATGGTCATTTGAACAAATACCAGAAAAAGCTTTCCAGGCATTGGTTAGGCAAGCCTGGCTGTGAAGCACAGTTGTTGAAAGCAGAAATATACTGCACAAGCTTTTTGCATTCCATATTTCTGGCTGCCCTAGATCAATTGTGAATCCTAGTCTCTATGATGAGAAAGATTTATTAGCAGAAATTAAAACTGAGCATATGTTGGGAGAGAAAGACCATGTGTAAAAAAGTGTTTCTGTAACTACAAATATTTCACTTGATATTTACGAATAAGAAACAGAGGTAAACACCTTCACATTTTGCAGAAGCTGGAGTAGCAGCACTGTGTGGGCAATTAGGAGCTTTAGCAAGATTATCTGTGTTAATTACTTGTGGTGAGATTTCACAAGGCACTCGGCACGGCCCCGCTCTGGTTGGGTGGTGGTGGGTTCTGAGCACTTGAGTAAATCTGTTTCTCAGTTCAGTAGTAGTTACCCTTACCTGGAACTCGTTAATATTTCAGTACTTTCATCTTGCTCCTGTTACTGTCAGTGTTTCCACTCAGTTGTCCTCTCAGTTTGCGGGATCAGTTCTGCAGAATTTTTCCCTGAAAGCACCTCGAGGCTGTAGCTCACCCTGAGTGGGTTTAGTTGAGCTGTTCAGAGTCAAAGCAGTCACTGGCACGGTGACTCCTAAAGTAGAAGGTGCCAGAGTGGAGCACAAGAGGATGTGGTTATATTGAAATCATGCTGCTGCATGGTATCCCTGTTAAACAAGGATCTTAACAAGGAAAATATGTGCTGTATTTCTGGTGTCCCAGCTCACTGAAAATGTGATCAGGAGACAAATGACACCATCACCCATGTTCTCTCTTGCTTTGTGTGCTTAGTGCAGATCGAGTGTTATCAGACATGGTTGTTTTGCCTCCAGAAAAACATTGGAGAGCAATGGACTGCCCGTGGCAGATGAGCATTTCTCATTTGTAAGAAGAGTGATGTCTCTATTACAGCCTAAATGAGAGGCATTTATTTTGGGGGGAATAAATGGCACTGGTGCTGAAGGCCCTGTGCTGAGGGCTGCCACTGACAAAGTGTTTTTTACAAAGACCCTATCTTTCTTTCACTTCATGAATATTCGATAGTGTTCATCATTTTAATATTTTTCTTAGAAGTAGTCATAAAAATAAATTCTATGTGTACAATGGTTTTCTGCAAACACCAGAATTAATCAGGCTGTGTTTTCTGTAAGTTTATGTCCTTGCTCCGTAATCTCTTTGTACTCGAGTACTTCCAGAGATTTTCCATGTCCCCTCTTCTGTGACAGAACAGGGAATCACTGGGTTCTGTAGCTGTTCTCAAAGCTACATTTGCTCACTGGCAAGTGCATGTTTTGCTGCCTCAACAGCTGGCTGGTATCTCCGGAAATGGACTGTGTTAAAACTATTTTCTCTCACAAATGCAGTTATTTGCATCTGTGTCCTTTACTCAGGTCACTCCAAGATCTTAGTATTTCTTGAAATACCAGATTCTCTGTCAAATTTGGCTGAATTTAATCACTAGTCGCTTAAAATAAGGGGTGGGGGGGAAACCTGATGGTTAAACTTGGGCTCTAAAAAGTAGGATGAGAGCTCATCTCCAGGATGAGATCATATCACACTTCATTTCCCTTCTCTCTAGATGATTCACAAAGAAAGCAATATGAGGAATGGCTGCAAGATACGCAACAACTTCTTCAAATGCAACAGAAGTACCTGGAGGAGCAGATTGGAGCCCACAGAAAATCCAAAAAGGCCCTCTCAGCCAAACAGCGCACAGCCAAGAAAGCCGGCCGGGAGTTCCCAGAGGAAGATGCAGAACAGCTTAAACATGTTACTGAGCAGCAAAGTATGGTCCAAAAACAACTAGATCAGGTAATCATCTGGAATCCAGATTGTTCACCTTGGCACTGAGCTGTCAACACTGGTAATAACTCTTTCCTTTAAATCTTCTGAAAGATTGTGGGGGTTTACTTAAAGGGAGCCACTCCCTGTTCTGTTTTGCGTGTGTAACAGCATTGCTCTGGAGTGTACATGGACCCTGGAGCTGCAAAGGAGTATGCTGTGGCAAACATTATTACAAAAAGCTGGGTTAGTACTTTGGGAAGAGGGGAATTCCTTGGCAGAATGACTTGCAGAGTTCTTGGCACCATGCAAAGCAAAAATTAAATAGAGAACAGTTTTAGCATGCAGGGCTTTGTTTCAGGCTTGAACGAACCTCCTAACCCAATCTTCTTTTCCTACAGTTTGAAAATATCTTTTCATTGAATCTTTAGAGTTAGTCTAGTTTTGTGCTCTGTCTCGTTCCTAGATGCTGATCATCAGTACTGTGTCATGGAATAACACAGGTCAAAGGGATATCTGGAGATCTTTCAGTCATGATCAAAGTAGAAGTAGCTTCATGATTAAATCAGGTTACTCAGCATCTTGTCAGTCAAGTTTTGTAAGTCTCCAAAGAAAGAGATTTCCCAGCCTCTCTGGGCCCCTGTTTCTACATGTAACCACTTTCACTGTGCTTTGTTTTCCTTTCCTTATATTCAGTTGGAATTTCACATATTGTAACTGTGGTAATAGTGAGATGAAACCTGTGATAGGTTTGTTAAATCTGTGCTTTGCCCACCAGTAGTGAATGCTGTGTTCCTCAAGACATTTTTTATAAATTATCTGGCATGATTGTCAGGATCAGGTAGTACTGCTGAAAATGAAGATGCTTTAAAATTATCCTTTACTGGTATGAAGGAAAAAAATTGGCAGCAGACAGTTTGAAATGAAGTCCTGAGCGATATCTGACCCTTGAGTTCTTGCTCCTGTGTTGCTTCAAGACAAAGTATGTGCTGGATGGGATATTAGTTAGCTCATCTTTCCACTGTGTGGAAGAGGGATGGAGTGGGTAAATTATGTCTACATAATTTTTTTTTCCTGTTCCACAATGAATCACAAGTAGAATAAATGAAAAAAAAATTCCCTTTAACCAATCTTTATCCATACGACAGTCTAATCTTATGGTGGAGTTAGAGTGAAGTAACAGCTGCTGATCATGACATTGCTGGCAGATTCATTTACTGCCCCCTATTTAAGGTTCTCCTATTTGTAATTTTTAAATTTAAGTTTAATCTTCTGCTGGCAGAAGCCATCCACTGCCCTTTAGCCACTGATTTAGACCACTGGTTGATTCATCCACATCTAAGCACCATTTTGTTCTGTACCTTGTAGGAGCTGAAATGAGGTTTAAAGTATAGTTTTAAGGACCTTCTATTGGAAGCAATTTGCCACTCTTTCAGATCAGATCAAGTCATTTTTCTGCAGTCAAGCTTCTGTTAGTTTTTGAAAAGTCTCTGTATATATGGAGAGAGAAAAGAGCTCTTGGATCCCTGAGAGTGGCTGTTCCTGGACACAGGCACAGAGAGCCTGGAGCTGACTGTGCCCCAGGAGCTGATGTGAGACAGGGTTATTGGCCAGGCATGGAGCCACGCAGACACTGCCAGATGGCCCCTGTGCACTGTGCCTGTGCTCACAGGCTCTGCCCTGCTCTCCCTGCACTGCTGAAATCTCCAGCTCGGTTCAGGGCCTCTGCGGGTGCTCGGCACTGGGCCTTGGACACCTCAGCTCATTCCAGGGACAGTCAC
Organism: Ifrita kowaldi; assembly: GCA_013398055.1. Lineage (NCBI taxonomy): Eukaryota > Metazoa > Chordata > Aves > Passeriformes > Cinclosomatidae > Ifrita > Ifrita kowaldi. Next base: position 100,312 of record VZRS01004886.1, on the reverse strand, counting down.
AGCTCATCCACCCCTGCAGGCCCTGGAGGGTGTGGTGCTTTGGATGCCTCATGGTACAGCTCCACAGAGCCTGCACAGGTTTAGTGCTGTAGGACCACAGAGAAGCCCTGGAGCACTGGATCTGTGCAGTGCAGATGGATCCAGTGGCTCTGTGCAGTGGCACTGTTTGTCCACTAGTGTCAGTGCCAAGGCAGAGCTCATAAATCATCTTGGACCTGGGATAATTGTGTAAATAACCTTTTGGGTGCATCTGTCTCGCAGCCTGAAGTGTGTCCTGTGGCATCACTGTTACCCTGAGCTTTCTGGCTTATCCCTTGCCTCAGATAAAGGCGAGGGCAAGCAAACAATTAGAATTATATTACAGAGTTTTTCCATCCCTACATAAGTTGTGGAAGTCATAATCTAATGAACAGAAGTGATAGAGAGATTTCCCATAATGTGTGTATCATCAGCCAGTGGATTGCAGGTCCTTTTATTTTTTTAGAGACAAGTTTAATTGGGTATCTGCAGTGTTTCTGAAAGGTTCTTGCTTGTCCAGTTGACAGTTTCATGTCCTTCCCTTGACTTCTGTTTGTCTAAACTACAGGGCATAACTTGTAGTGTCCACGCGGAGTTTATTTTGGTCTTACAATTTTAAATTTTTAAGCCAGAGTTGCATTTTCATCTGACATGAGATGTTAGAGGATCTACCTGTGAACAAATGGCAATATCTATCACTGTTTTCCTGCAAACTTTTCCTTTAGAGTTACATCTTTTAAAAATGTTGCTGATGTGTGAACATCATCCATCTCACTGTTTCCCTTTTCCTGTTGGTTCCCAACTGTTTGTATCCTGTGCATGGATGATAAGATCTGTAGGAGGACAAGGATCACTACTGGTTTAGGTTTGCATATTCTCTAGCACAGTGCAGTCTTGGTGTGTAATTAGAACTTTGAGGTGCTGCTGTTTTGTCTGAAGTCTTGGGACAGGGAGTATTTCTAGTGAAATAATCGCTGTTTAGCATTGAAAACTGCAGAAATGCTATTTTGGCCTGAGGTTCATTGTCTCCTGCAATTACAGTGGTGAGTTACATGGTTTATGCTGCTTACACAGCCAGTACATGGCAGGGATGAATAATGACTGTTTCAATGTTTAGATCCGGAAGCAGCAGAAGGAGCACGCAGAGCTGATTGAGGAGTACCGGATCAAGCAGCAGCAGCAGCAGCAGTGTGGGATGGCCCCCCATTCCATAATGCCAGGGGTCCAGGCCCAGCCTCCCATGGTTCCAGGAGGAACAGCACCAGCAATGAATCAGCAGAACTTCCCCATGGTGGCACAGCAGCTCCAGCATCAGCAGCACACAGTGGTGATCCCTGGGCAATCCAACCCCACCAGGATGTCAAATTTATCAGGATGGCAACCTACAAGTGCCCCTGCGAGTCACATTGCCATGAATCCAGCAAGGATGCAGCGTCCAATGACACCACTGGCAATTACTCCTGGTACACCGGCTCCTGTGCCTGGCCCAAATGCAGCTGCACAGTCAGGGCCACCCCCAAGGGTGGAGTTTGAGGACAACAACCCTTTCAGTGAAAGTTTCCAGGAGCGGGAGCGGAAGGAGCGCTTACGGGAGCAGCAGGAGCGGCAGCGCATCCAGCTGATGCAGGAGGTGGATCGACAGAGAGCTCTGCAGCAGAGGATGGAGCTGGAGCAGCACAGTATGATGGGGCCTGAATTGAATAACAAAACATCCTTATCTCAGATACCTTTCTTCAATTCTGAGCTGCCTTGTGATTTCATGCAGACCCCACGACCCCTGCAGCCATCCCCACAGCAGCAGCAGATGGGGCAGATCCTGCAGCAGGGTGCTGTGACCTCCCCTCCTGCCACCAGTTTTATGCAAAGCACAGAGAGAAGGCCAGTGGGACCTGCAGCTTTTGGTCCTGATGCATCTGCTGTTCCAGGTGGAGCCCCCAATTTCCATAACGTAAAACAAACTCATGGGAATCTCCCTGGGGCTGCCTTTACGCAGAACCAGGTCAGGCCTCTGTTTCCTTCTGCTGTACCTTCATCTCCAGTGCTGGGGAGCGGTGCCCCATGTGGGTCAGACACTGGGGTGCCCCAGGCAGCAAACGTCCCTGTGTCAGGCCAGTCTCTCATCCAGCTGTATTCTGACATAATCCCAGAAGAGAAAGGCAAAAAGAAAAGGACGCGGAAAAAGAAGAAGGACGATGATGCCGAGTCAATAAAAGCCCCGTCAACTCCACACTCGGATATCACTGCACCATCAACCCCAACCATTTCTGATGCTACCTCCACCCCCACAGTGAACACCCCCAATGAGCCACGGCACCAGGATGAACACGAGTCCGTGGAGTTAACGGGCCCCTCGACATCCAGCGCAGGAGAGAGCCGGAGCTCCCCGGAGCTGGAGGGGAAGCTCCCCGGCAGCAGCGTGTCCCAGAAACAGCCCGGTGGGGATGCAGAGGCTGAAAAGGCTAAAATGGACACACCCACCAGCCTCCAAGAAGTGAAACTGGAAAAGGCAGAAATTGATCAATGGTCAGGTCAAGCTGAGCCTAAACCAGAAAATCCAAGCAGTATTAAGGTGGAGGAGGATAAGGTCACCTCACAGCCGACCTCTTCAGCTCCGAGTCCAGCACAGCCACCCAGTGCTCCGACAGCCAAAGGGGAGTCAGGGAATGAACTGCTGAAACATCTGCTGAAAAACAAGAAGTCCTCATCTCTTCTAAATCAGAAACCAGAGAACAGTGGCCGAGCAGAAGAAGAGGCTTCTGGGGATAAAAAGTTAGCAGAGAAGCAGAGTCCAGCTGAAGGAACGGTGAGCCTGGTACTGGTTTTGTTACACTGGTCAGCAGCAGTCCAAGCCTGGTCTGTGCCTTACCGTGGGCATGTGTTGGGACATAACCTACCGGTATGAGGGTGGAGGGACCAGCTTTAAGGAACTTCTGCCTCTTTCCTGCCTTTTCTCCACAAGTAAATCACCTGTGCTAAAAAAAGAATAAATTTTAATAATGACTTCTTAGGTTAGCATATTCAGAAATCACTAAATGCAAAAAAAGACATTTTTCTACAGAAAATTGTCTTTAAGAATACCACTTCCTAATATTAAGGCAGGATTTTACAGTATGATTCCTAATTACTCACTAGTATGTGTCTGTATAGAACATGGTGTGCCTGGGTGCTGCTTTCTCCTGTGACTCCACCTGAGTTGTCTGTATGATTTATTAATTTATAAGGTCCTTAAAAACAGACCTAAAGAAAAACGCTTTCTGTGGAGGTAGGATACACTTTAGACTTAGACTTCTTCGTCATTTTATTGTAATCATAATCTCTACTTTTAGGTTTTGAATGCCTAAACTCTAAATTCATTCTTAAAACAAAATTTAAGTGTCCTTAAAAGGAATAAATACTCACAAAAGTAAAAGTAATAATTGTGAGCAGCAGGTAATTTAAGTAAGTGTTAAACATCCACAGTAAAAACATGTGACAGGAATATTAGAATACTGGTGGTAGGGGTCATGCAGAGCTGTTTAAAATAATAATGGATTTTTAAAATAATGGACTTCCTTTGGCTTGCCCCTGTAGCATTAGAGTGCCATCCTGATCCCTTTTACCCAGCTGTGCTTCCATGGGAAGAAAGGCTTTGCAGATTTGTACTGGAAGTATTAAGCAAGTGGTACAATTCAGAAATGTTTCACAACACTTTTTTTGTTTCTAACCTCAGAATACTTTTGTATTACATTAACTGCCATGCCTTTCCTCTGCCACCAAGTCTGTCTTTCATTAGGCCCTCATGAACATCTCCAAGGTTTCCTGCACATGTAACTTTATTTTAGGGGGTATTCAAAAGAGAATGTTTCTGGCTTGTGAGTTTTTAATGATGTTTTCAGATGTCAGTGGTGTTAATGGAAGGTCATAATTCTGTCTGTAGGGACAGTTTAGCAGTTCCACCTGCCAGTAAAATACACTTTGTTATCAGTGAGATTTATTAGACTGTGCCAGTGCTTGCAGAGTCGTGCAGTAAATCAGAGTGAACTGTGTATTAACATGTCAAAACTTCTGCTGCACTTCCTTTTTTCACACCAGCAAACTGCAGGAGCCCAGATGCAGGGTGCATTTGGGTGCAGTAACAGCCAGCTCCAGAGAACAGATGTAGGACCTGAAACCAAGAAGCAGAGGAACAAGCGGGCTCAGAGGACGGGAGAGAAGGCAGCTCCTCGGTCCAAGAAAAGGAAAAAAGAGGAAGAAGAAAAGCAGGCTGTTTATCCTAATGCAGATACCTTCATCCAGCTGAAACAGGTAAGGCTGCAGGGGCTGGGAAAGGCAGTCCAGTGGGCACGTGGAACAGTGCATTTCTCCCAATGGAAGTGAAGCTGGTCATTAAGTTGAATTTTGAGCACAGGGTGGCGAAAAGGAGAACTTCCACAAAATCAGGAATTTAAAGTTTGGGGTTTGTTTAATTTTGGAAGGGGGGCTAACATGGCAGATAGTCCCAAATCCATGGAGTTCCTGTCGGCTCTGGCAGCCTCTGGATGAGCTGGCAGGGAGCTGGAGCTGAACAGGGGCTGCATTCCTTAACAAACAGAGAGGCCTGTGTTTGACAGTTTCCTGACAGTGGATAAATTCCAATTCTTCTTTTATATTAGAAATCACTCTACTGATTGGAACATTGCAGTGTTCTGTATTATTCTTAAATTAATTTCTGACTTTTTTTTTTTTTAATACAGCAACTTTCCCTTCTGCCTTTGGTGGAACCAATAATTGGAGTGAGCTTTGCACACTTTCTCCCCTATGGCAGTGGCCAGCTAAATGGTGGAAATCGACTTGTGGGAAGTTTTGGTAGTGCTACTCTTGATGGGGCTTCAGATTACTACTCCCAGCTCATTTACAAGGTATAGTTTTAAGATGGATTTCTGTTGTGTGCTCTCTGTGGGAAGAGAAGTCCATGATATTATTACTACTAGTCAGAGTTCCTGCCTTTTATGCAACTAGAAGAAAAATAATCTCATATTGCCACACTAGATAGTGCAGTGGTGAAACAGTCACCATTGTTTTACTCTCTGAAAGTGGAAATTTTTTCTGGAATCTGTGTTGTTGTAAACTAATTAAAAACTACAAATGTTCTTTTAACAAATGGATGCTAAATAATGAAAATTGTAATTGCAGTTTTGTGGAGCAGAAAAGACTGAATTCTTAGTACTTTGCGAAGTCATTGAAAGCATTAAAGCATTTATTAATGTGAATAAAATAAGAAATAGACTTTTTCTCATTTGCCCACCAAGCCCTAACTAAGAACCTGGGAATTGTGAACAAAATAGACTGTTTGTTGATGAGTTAATAACCCACAACATTTAAAAGTCAGTCTCTGACATCAGAGTGGCAATATGTGGAGGGGGCAGCAGGATACTGAACAGGCAGAACCAAGTTGCTGCTTGGATACCCTGATATAAAAACCTATTAAAACCAGTGGTGTTTTCTCCAGCCTTACACAGTGTGTAAGCTGAGAATGGGACCTACAGAAATAGTTTTTGTGGTCAAAACTAAGTGGTGAGGATTGGCTTTGTGGGCATGCAGCAACAACAGACACTGAAGTTCTCATTTAATTCCCATTTGACATATGGGCAGTTGAATAAACTGGTGAGAAGAAGCCCAGAGTGCGAACTTGCAGAGTATCTGCTGCTCCTTGGTAGCTGCTTCAGTGACAGCTCATCCTGTGCTGAATGTGAGGCAGCTTCTCCTTCAGTGACAACTGGGGAAGCTGACTTGTTTGTGGTGCTGGAGAGTCACTGTGGAATAGCTCTCCATGGAGCTGGGAGCTTTGCTGAAACTGTAGGAACTCGTTTGAAACTGTTCCTTAAAATGGTCTTCGTGCATTTTTGTAAACATTTTAGCCACATCTTCTTTTGGTAGTGTATTTGGCAGTGTACTTGTGTAAGCTGTTTCTCTGATACCACTGATACAAGAAAAGCCAATCATTGTACCTTTTACAGTAGATACTTTTCTGTATTTGGTCACATGCTTGGCCATTGACTATGGCTGCTTGTCAGTGCTGCATCGGGGTGTAAAACTCTGGGTGGGTTACATTGTCTGGTACTGGAACAAGGCAAGTTCTCTCCCTGTGTTCCATCCTGATTGATGTGCTTTAATTAATGTCATGCAGCAGAACAATCTGAGCAATCCCCCGACCCCCCCGGCCTCTCTCCCTCCCACGCCGCCGCCCGTGGCCTGCCAGAAGTTGGTCAACGGCTTCGCCACCACGGAGGAACTCGCTGGCAAGGCTGGAGTGCTGGGAGGCCACGATGGTAAGGGTCATGTGGTGTTGGTTCTGTAAAGTGAGTCCTGTTCATAGTAAATGGCAAAACAGATCTTGGAATCACAGAATAAACTGAGTTGGAAGGGACCCACAAGGATCATCGAATCCAGCTCCTGGCCCAGCACAGGACACCCCAAAGAATTCCCACCATTTGCCTGAGAACATTGTCCAAACTTCTTGAGCTCTGTCAGGCTAGTTCTGTGACCACTGTCCTGGGGAGCCTGTTCAGTGCCCAGCCACCCCTTTTTCTGATATCCAACCTAAACCTCCCCTGACACAACTTCAGGCCATTCCCTCAGCTCCCTTCAGTGGTCACCAGAGAAAGAGATCAGTGCCTGCCCCTCTGTGTCCCATCGTGAGGAAGCTGGAGGCTGCTGTGAGGCCTCTCCTCTGTTTCCTCCAGGTTATCTCCTAGGATGCTTCTCAGTTGCAGTACTGCTTTATAGAAACAAAATGCCCAGACTTTTTAAGGTTGTAATCATTACTACCCAGCAATATTTTACACCCATGTATGTCAGGTGTCGGTGCCTTTGCCTTGTTCCCTTTCAAAAACATGTTGAGAGCGAGACACAGTCTTAAGAAATGAAGAAGAAAACCTTAAGATCAGTGTTTTGGGTCCAGTACAAATGATTGGCATGAGCTCCTTAGTTGAGTGAGCTATCCAGAATGTGTGCAGTCAGTATGTATTTCCTGATGCTTATAATTTGGACAGTTTAAGTTGCTTTCTATTCTTTATACTGGCTCCTTGTAAAGACTATTCAGTGATTAAAATCCTTTTTTTTCACACCCCTTTTCCTTTGTTGTTACAAAATTGTTGATTTTTTGTAGTTTTGTGGGTTTTTTAAAGTGAACAAACATCCTCTCATAGTGGCAGAAGACACACTCAAAAGCCTTTCAAGCCCTGTTTGCTCAAAATTTGCAGGTTTTTTGTAAAGATGGAAGTTAATCCTAAACGGTCACAATTTGTTGAACTCCCAAGTGTCTGAGGGTGGTGTCACCATCAGGCCCCACCCACACCCAGCAGGCAGCATGTCTGCCACTGCAAGAGCTGTCCAGATGTCTCATTGTGCTGTGCCTTTCTGCTTTCAGTTACCAAAGCTCTGGGGCCAAAGCAGTTCCAGTTGCCTTTCAGACCACAAGATGATTTATTAGCCAGAGCAATGGCTCAGGGCCCCAAAACTGTGGATGTTCCTGCTTCACTTCCAACACCACCTCACAACAACCAGGAGGAGTTAAGGTAGGTTTTCCTTGACATCTTCAAAAAGGTATTTGGAGCAGATTCTGTGATCTTCCAGTGGCTGAGACTGTGAAGGTGTGAAGAAACAAAATCCTTTGTGCACAGCCACAGAAGGGCAGAGAATGGAATGGGATCATTTTAACTCTTAACATTCCATGTGTAGAGAGCAGCATAGTGAAACTGTGCTGGTGATTCCAGCCATTCCTAGACTCTAGATTCTGTTAAATTTTTAGGAATTCCTTACTTTGCTCTCTTAAAAGTAGAAGAAAATGATACAAATAGGTGTTCTTCCTGGAGCAGTGTGGGGCTGTAGTGACAGGTGACTGCTGTAGCAGCAGCAGGACTGTGCAAGAGCCAGCCTGAAACTGCACAACTCCACTCAGTTTCCCAGGTAAGAAACACTGGTTGGAATGTGAGTCTCCCTGCAGAGATCTTCCCTTTTGCCTCCCTTGCACTTGCTTACCCAAAATATGGATGTCTCTGAAACTCTGAAGCCTGTATGTGGACAAAGGCCAGACAGTTTAAATATTAAAACAGTTCAAATATTAAATGCTAATTTTTTACACTGGTAGATAGAGCCATGGGGAGCAGAGGGTTTGGCTTTGTTAGTGACTGTTTTTCTTCATGGATCTTTCCCAAGAAATGGAATATGTATGCAGTGGAATATGAGATACCCAGGAGTGACAGCCAACCACCTATACTTGTGTTCTGTGACCAATAGCAAGAAGCAAGTTCATTTTAGCTCCTTGTCATGATTTATAACTTTGGCTTACCAAAAGTTTAGTCCATTTCCAAAACGGCTTTTTTGGGTTTTGTTCTAGGGTTCAAGATCACTGTGAGGACAGGGACACTCCTGATAGCTTTGTTCCTTCTTCCTCTCCTGAAAGCGTGGTGGGAATGGAGATCAGTCGCTACCCAGACTTGTCGGTTGTAAAGGAGGAGAACCCAGAACCTGTCCCATCTCCCATCATTCCCATCCTACCCAGCAGCACTGGGAAAGGTGAGGCTGCAGCAGAGTGAACACAACTAGGATTGTTTTTTTCTGTATTCCCATAAGTGCAGGATTAACCTGCTGTATTGTGTTTTATTTTCAGGTTCAGAAGCCAAAAGGAATTACATAAAACCAGAACCTGGTTCAGGAGCGTTACCTGGTTCTGGCTTCTTTGCCTCCCAGCTTGGACCATCCCAGAATGGTCCTAAATCTGGCCTTATCTCTGTAGCAATTACTTTACATCCCACAGCTGCTGAGGTAAAAGGAGTAAGCCTGTATTACATGCATAAAGAACAACAGCAGTTAATTTGGTTTATATATAGTGACTCTGAGGGGGTTACGGTGCAATAATGCTGCTGTTGCAATCTTCTAATAGTTTGTATTTCTGCTGTCTGAACTTCCTGTCAGATGTAAACAAATGTTTGTTTTTATTATTGTTTGTAGAACATCAGTAGCGTTGTAGCAGCATTCTCCAACCTGCTCCACGTCAGGATTCCCAACAGTTACGAGGTCAGTAACGCTCCAGACATCCCATCCTCCATGGCAGCCACCAACACTCACAGAGGGAACCCATCTATGGAGTACAGGCAGCACTTGCTCCTGCAGGGTCCCCAGGCAGGATCTGTGGGACCTGCCAGGATCGTGGGGCCCTACGGGCTGAAGCAGCCCAATGTGCCCTTCCCTGCCAACAGCAATGGTGAGTGGGCTTTAACTTCAGGTGTTCACTACCAGGCTTTAACTGAGTCAGTATGGATGCATTTCAGCCTCATAAATTCGTGCTCTAGAATTCAGTAATTGATTCTTGTTCCGAATTAAACTTTTCTCTTCTTACATGATGATGTGGATGCTCCTGGATTTAACCATGAGTAGTTCTCATGCATCTTTGATTTCCATTATCTTTTTACACCACTGTCAGTGAGGCGTTTCTTCCATAACTCCTAATATTACTGTTTTGGGGTTTTTTTGTCCAGTCTGGTTTTAAATCTGTCATTCAGAAAGATTGTTCCCATGCTGGAAAGCTTGACGTGGTTGTTTAAGCCTGTATTCCTGTGTTAGTTTATTTTGTCATTTTTTACACAAGAATGTCTTTTTGCCTTGTTTACACATTTGATTTAGGTCTGGTTTATACAATTTATCCATCAGGTCAAGGTTTAAAGCTCGCCTTCCATGCCCTGTGCAGGAGGGTGCTAGTCCTCTAGACCAGTGAATAGTACTGTGATCTCTGATAAGTTTGGTTTGATCTGACACAGCCTCTGACAGATAACCTGTTCCCTAGGTCTGGCTGGCTACAAGGATCACAGCCAGAACATGGCAGAAGGCTCAGCACTGAGGCCTCGCTGGTGCTCCCACTGCAAGGTCGTGGTTCTGGGCAGTGGGGTGAGGAAATCCTTCAAAGACCTGCCCTTCCTCAAACAGGTCAGTACTGAAGTGGCCAGGGCAGGGCCCTGCACTCAGCTGGGGCTCCTTAAAGCAAGGGATGGCACAAAGTCCTGTTTGTCCTGCCAGCTGAGAGCACTTCCAGCTTCCTGTGTAGCTCCCCTTCCCTGTGGGTCCTAATTCAGGGTGGGATGTTCAAGCACATTTGCAGTACAGCTCAAAAACGGGAAAGTTGTTATTACTGATACAAAATGAATTCCAGCACATTTCATAAAGTAGGTCCCATCTATGAGAGTTTTGAAAGTTCTGCCACCAACCTCCTTCCCTGCCCTCTTCAGGGACCTCAATTCAAAAAAGGCTCCTTTGTGAGGCAGCCACGTTGCTGTGTCAGGAATTACTGTAAGAGCAGGAATACTTGCACTCCTTTTGGGCAGGAATCAGATTTCAGTCACAATCTCTTGTCCTTACACTGGGAACTGTCATTTCCTCAGAAAGTGCTATTGCTCTTCAATGACCAGGAGGTGACTACACCACAAAGACATAGCCAGAACTTGCATAGAGTAAAGAGTTCATGCAGGCAGGAATGCACTGAATTCCCCATAAGGTTTTGCAGATGGATCAGTAGATAAAACAGTGTGATCTGGCTTTGATTAGGCTGAAATGAGACATTCTTTAGCCATCTAAAGATAAAAGAAAATGTATTTTGCCTTGCGAGAGTGCCTATGAAGCAGATGGATGCATGGTGTAGAATGCTTTATTTTGATTGTTAAATTTCTGTGAAAGGCAGGAAATGGCTGAAGAACAAAGGTGTAGGTGGTGGCAACGTTAGCTCTGTCAAATAATCAAGTATTTGTATCACAGCATCTCTCATTATTTCACAAATGTTCTACAAATAAAAGAGTTTCCAGCCAGATTGGAAGACTTGTTTCATTTCACTTACTATGTGAAGAATGGTATTAAAATGCACTTCTGATACTCTTCTGTGTTTGATTCCCAGGATTCCCAAGAAGGCTCAGATAAAATGAAGGACATTGTATTCTGTAGCAACAACTGCTTTGTTCTTTATTCAGCAGCTGTGCAAGCAAAAAACTCAGAGAACAAAGTAAGTATCAAACATTGGCAGACCCGAGTGAGCTGAAATTATTGCAGCTATTTGTTGGAGATCAGAAAGGGGGCAGGGGGGAACCTGCACTTCATTGAAGAGGTTTTTAAATTAATTGCTCTGTATTCAGACATTGAGATTCTGAACCAGCAGCGTGAAGTAAAAATCATATTTGCAGAACTTTGTATCTGACAGATCCAGGGCAGAAAAGCCTCCACCTTTGGCTGCCCTTCCAGGCTTTGAAGATGCAGTCTCAAAGTCATTCAAGTTCTCTGGGCATTGTACACAACCACAGACACGTTTCTAGGGGATATATCTTGCATTTGGATTTGGCTTATATAGTAAAAAAAAAAATACAACTGTGAAAATAATACCTGAGCAGCAAGTTTGCAAAAGGAATTTCATTTGTTCAGTGTAACTGGGAAAACACAATCCTGTTCCCTGACTTTATTTGGGCAAAGCTGCCATTCTAAAGCATTGATTACCTAAACACCAGTAAGGAGCCTGTGAACTGACAGTGACCAGCAAAAGGAGGTTCTGATTACTGGAGAAGTGCATTTGAAGAAGTTTGTTCAACTGAAAGTGGAATTAGGCCATGGAATTTTCTCAGGTGGTCACGAATATTCTGCTGTAGTTCTCCACCTGCAGACACTGCGAGGGGTGTCTGACACCTGAGAGAAATGAGGCATCATTTTGTGCTGTGTCCAGGGTCAGAGGAAGGTGAACTTCAATTTACCTAACTATTTAATCATTAAAAGTGACATAATCTTCTCTCAACACTGAACAATCCTGCTGAGTTTCTCACAGTTAAAATTTTTTGAGTACTTCTCTTAACTAACTTCTTTTCTGCTGTTTCTAGATCAAACGTTTCCCCTAAACCATTGGACAGAACAGGCCATGTCCTTCAAGCTTTACCTAATTAATGTGTTCTCATAGTCCTGTATAGACTGTATAGCTTGAAGTCTTCCTTCAAGTCCATCCTACTTACTTTCTCAGGAGAAATTGAACAAAAAAAATGCAACCCTAGAGAAGATAGCTGTGTGTACATCCACATCCTTTTAGTGTCCTGTGTAGCTCATTTTCAGTTGTATATAAACAGGGTAACATTCCTCTACAAGTGCATCAGCATGTACCTAATTAAGTTAATTAGATGTCATGTTCAGCCTCTTGATCCTTTAATTTACTCTTTCAAGACTAATCACACAAACCACACTAAGCACTTCATAATCTAAACTTCCTCTGTTGTTCTTGTTTTCTCTCTTAGGTTTGTTTTTTTACAAATCTCTGCAGGTGTAATTCTTGTTTACTGTGACTGAATAGTTTAAGTCCTCAAGGTATATCTAATCCAGAGCCCTGCAGGAATTTCTCCTCACTTGTTTCCAGGAAAAAAATATGTGACATTGGTTCTAAATTTTCTGCTTCTACCGAACACCAGATTCTTATGCTTTCAATTAGTTCTGTGACCCTTATTTTAAGGTTACTTTGTGTTGTAACAAAACTTTCTAAGAATCCCTAAAAACTAAAGCGGGCAGTTGAGGAGTTTTGCGTTCATTCAGAACCTGGACAAAGGATTATCTGTGCTTTATCTCATGTATTTAGGGGCACCACATTCTAGGTAGGCTGGGAGAATTTCCTGCTCCAAATCCTGGCCCAAGCTGTGGTAACATGGGTCAGGATAATTTCCATCTTTCTCTGTTGCTGCATCTTGAGGCATTTGGAGAAGCCTCTCCCATACTGAGCTGCCCATGTTTTCAAGATACATTTAAGGGTTAACAAGTTTGGGATCTTTTTCTTAAAGAGTTTTGTGTTGATTATCAGGAATCGGTCCCAACCCTGCCGCAGTCGCCGATGAAGGAGAGGCCACCCAAAGCATTCCATCAGTACAGCAACAACATCTCCACTTTGGATGTCCACTGTCTGCCTCAGCTGCAGGAAAAGGTTTCTCCACCCTCATCACCCCCCATCATGTTTCCCCCTGCCTTTGAAGCAGCCAAGGTAGAGGCAAAACCGGATGAGCTGAAGGTAACGGTGAAACTCAAACCCAGGTTAAAAGCAATACACAGCAGTCTGGAGGACTGCCGGCCTCCCAGTAAGAAATGGAAAGGGATGAAATGGAAAAAGTGGAGCATTCAGATTGTGATTCCTAAAGGATCATTCAAACCTCCTTGTGAAGAAGAAATAGATGAGTTTCTTAAAAAACTGGGCACAACCCTTAAACCAGATCCTGTGCCTAAAGACTACAGGAAATGTTGCTTCTGTCATGAGGAGGGCGATGGATTAACTGATGGACCAGCAAGGCTTCTCAACCTGGATTTAGACCTCTGGGTCCATTTGAACTGTGCTCTTTGGTCTACAGAAGTCTATGAGACACAAGCTGGTGCCTTAATAAACGTGGAACTAGCACTGCGGAGAGGCCTGCAGATGAAATGCATGTTCTGTCACAAAATGGGCGCCACCAGCGGTTGCCACAGGTTAAGGTGCACCAATATTTATCACTTTACCTGTGCCATTAAAGCACAATGCATGTTTTTCAAAGACAAGACCATGCTTTGCCCCATGCACAAACCAAAGGGAACTCATGAGCAGGAGCTGAGTTACTTCGCAGTGTTCCGGAGGGTGTACGTGCAGCGCGACGAGGTGCGGCAGATCGCCAGCATCGTCCAGCGCGGGGAGCGCGACCACACCTTCCGTGTGGGAAGCCTCATTTTCCACGCTGTGGGCCAGCTGCTGCCACAGCAGATGCAGGCCTTCCACTCCTCCAAAGCCCTCTTCCCCGTGGGATACGAGGCCAGCCGGCTGTACTGGAGCATGAGGTACGCCAACAGGCGCTGCCGCTATCTCTGCTCCATCGAGGAGAAGGACGGGCTCCCGCTCTTCGTCATCAAGGTGGTGGAGCAGGGCCACGAGGATCTGGTCCTGACTGACACAACACCTAAAGGTACATTTTGTGAGCTAAGATGGTGAATTTGTGGGTTAGCTGTTGCTTGTGGGACTGCTGATTCCTGTGGTACGATACCTGTTTGAAACAACTGTTGCAGGCGCTGTTCTAATGTAATGTTTATAGTGAGCTTCCAGGGCCCATTTTTAATACCGTGCTGTGAAGACTGTGGACACCTCTGAAGAAATAGTATAAGCTGCAGATCAGAAGAATTGTTCCAAGTCCACAGAGGAGACCCAAGATTGAGTATTGAAAATGAATTAAAGCAGTAGCAAAGTTAGCGCAGGTTTCCTTTTGTGAAAAGTGACTTTGTTTGAATATAGAGCCATTGCTCAGTTCTCTTCAAATCAGCTGGGCTCAAGTTAGGGAGCTCTGAAAACAGTTGAGTGACCATGTTGTTTTCAGGGTGGGTAATGTCTCTGTCAGGATGAAGAATGTCAGGGTGTCCATAAACATAAGGGCAGGTCTTGCAAATCAGCTCATGGATGCGCTGGAGGCCTGTAACCCTACGGGTCTCGAGGCCTTGGTGCTGTAGGTGTCAATATCCTCAGCCCCACTCTGCCCAGTCAGACCAGTGCCAGGGAACTGCCCACAGGGAACAAGCACTGACTACGAACAATCAGTGAAAATAGATTATATCATGTATTTTCAGAAAATCCTACTTTTGCAGGATTTCTCAGGAGAACCTCTCTGTGTTCTTGTCAGAGGACTGGAAGTTTCCATGCTGAGAAAAGCTTCATTTCTGAGAATTGAGGCTGCAGAATCAATGGTGTGTTTGTTTGAGATTTGTTAAATCCCAAAAATTAGCAACTCACCAAATCATTCTCCACTTTACTTTTTAGATCCTGGCCTGTTCGTATAGGCAAAGACAAAAGCTTTCTCAGTACTGGGTTCTGGTTCCCATATCCTCAGGCATTCATTTTAAAACCAAGTGCAATAGTCCTTTATTTTTTGATCACTGTAATTCTCTCCTGATGGTTGTGTAGGTGTGTGGGATAAAATCTTGGAGCCTGTTGCTTCTGTTAGAAAAGAATCTGAAATGCTCCAGCTGTTCCCCGGCTATCTGAAGGGTGAAGACCTCTTTGGTTTGACAGTCTCTGCAGTGGCCAGGATTGCAGAATCGGTGAGTTCACCACACCACTTCTTGCTGGATCATCCCAGTTGCTGGATGGGCACATGAGAAGGGGAACAGAAAGAAGTGTGGAAAAGTAAACCTTTTGTTAGACATGTAATTAAACACGTAATTATTTGTATTTTTTCTCTTTTTCTCTCTCTCTTTTTTGCAGCTGCCAGGGGTTGAGGCCTGTGAGAACTACACTTTCCGCTATGGCCGAAACCCCTTAATGGAACTTCCTCTCGCCATCAACCCCACGGGCTGTGCCCGTGCCGAGCCTAAAATGAGTACCCATGTCAAGAGGTTTGTGTTAAGGTATTTTGTTTTAATTTCACATAGTACAGCCCAGGGTTTATAGGCTGCTTTAGGGTTATTTGTGCTTTCGTCTGCTGCTTACAAACCCTGTCGTCCTTGGCTGTGAATGTGCATGCCCTGGTCAGAGGAACTGCTTTGTGTCTCCGCTAGCTGGCTTTAAGTGTCTGTATGTCTGAGAGGATTTTTAATGGGTTTCCTGGCTGTTTTCAGAGAAATCTTCAGTTTTTCTTGTATTCTTTCCTGTTACATGCCCAATTCCTACAGGCCTCACACCTTGAATAGCACCAGCACATCGAAGTCCTTTCAGAGCACAGTCACGGGGGAGCTGAACGCGCCTTACAGCAAACAGTTCGTCCATTCCAAGTCCTCTCAGTACCGCAAGATGAAAACCGAGTGGAAATCCAACGTGTACCTGGCTCGCTCTCGCATCCAGGTGAGTTCCCTCGGTGGAAAATGGATATTTAAAAAATCACATATGCTTTTATTCATACCTGTTTTACAGCTGAATTCTGTAGATGTCGTATTTTATATATAAATATTTGCATAAATGTAGATTAAAATTTGAAACTAAGCCTGTTGTAAAATTCCGTCCAGTCTCGTCCCAAAATAAGCAATTTTTATGTGGCACATCAGTTGCATAGAATCTTAAGTAAGATTTCTTTCTAATTATTATAAATGTCTTAAAAATTCGTTTGTTAAAGTCATCTAGAAAAAAGGGCTTTTCAAGTTTTGGGGTGTTCTGAGGGTTTTAACCTATTTCTCAAAACCTTAGTAAAACTTAATAAAAATAGAAATGCCCAATGGAAGCATGAGATGCTCAGGCCAAGCTGATGAAGTGGTACAAGACCAGCAGGAAAATCTCAGTACTTGCTTGCCTTTGTAACAATATGAAGTCTGTTGCTTTATGTGATGCTGCTGGTTTGCCCCCCAGACTGTTTTGGAAAAGCTTTGTCACTAATCTGGCCGTGTGTGGACACGGTTGTTGTTTATTTTAGGTTGGACTTCGCCTTGCCTGGGTTCCTCTCAGGTGTCTCTGGTCTAGCACGACCCACTTTTATTTCTCAGTGAATTTATAGCCTTTGCACAGTCAGGTGTCAGAGGGGTAAGAGCAGCTTTCTTACTGAGGCAGCAGCTGAGTTTTCTTGGATCTCTGTGAGGCGGGATTCTGCATTGGGCTGTTACAGCATCAATTACTCATCAGTGCTGCTTCCCTCTCTTCAAGTACTTCCCTTTCCACTGCTGGTTTGGGGCATGGTGAGGAACACAGTGTGAGTGTAAAGTTACTAACTCTCAATGTGCTTTCTGTAGGGCCTGGGTTTATATGCTGCTCGAGACATTGAAAAGCACACAATGGTCATTGAATATATTGGAACGATTATCCGCAACGAGGTAGCAAACAGGAAGGAGAAGCTCTACGAATCTCAGGTAACGTTGTTTGTTCATTCTCTCTTTCCCCTTCCCCATTCAGACATTCATACAACAAAACAAATGCTGTTGTGCCTGATGAATTCAGGTCCCCTGATTTGTTCTCTGCTGTGCCATAAATGCAGCAGGCTAAAAATACAACCAGAGGAATTACGGTGATTGTTACCAGAGTATTTTGGTGTTTAATAAATCTCACAGCACCCTGGCCAGGTAGGGAGGACACATCCTCTGTTCCAGAGGACACAGCTCTGGCAGAGGTGTCAGGACCTCCATTTTTAATGAGAACTCCTTAAATTTAAAGCCAATTCCTTTGTATGACTTGATGGCATTGTAACAGTTAGTGCCTGTCTGGGAAGCACTGGAATATCCTGGATGAAAGGCAGTATGGAAACTCTCAGGAGAACCTGAACTGGTTTGTGTTTATGACCCATCATCCCTCACAAACCCATGGGGATACGGGCAGTACATGACAGTGCTTTCCCTCATGTGAGCCCATGGGCAGTGCCTGATCTGGAATGCAGGAGGCCACTTGGAGCTGGTCCATGTTGTTGGTTCATCAC
This sequence comes from Ifrita kowaldi, assembly GCA_013398055.1. Classification (NCBI taxonomy): domain Eukaryota; kingdom Metazoa; phylum Chordata; class Aves; order Passeriformes; family Cinclosomatidae; genus Ifrita; species Ifrita kowaldi. Next base: position 82,937 of record VZRS01004886.1, on the reverse strand, counting down.
TGGCAATGCAGTAAAACCTCACCAGAGTCCCACTTGTGCCTTTCAGAACCGTGGCGTGTACATGTTCCGCATTGACAACGACCACGTCATCGACGCCACTCTGACGGGAGGCCCTGCAAGGTGGGTGGCCCTGGAGGGATCCCTGACCTCCTCCTGGGGCATCCCCTGCCTTGGCCTGGGGCTGTAGGAGGCTCTGAGATTGTGGGGTTTATTTCCTGAGCTGGTACATTCAAACTGTCCCACTGTCTCTCTTCCATCAGCTTTGCTCATCTTTCAGTTACGTTTCATGGCAGCTATGAAGAAAGGAATTTTTTTTGATCCTTGATTTTTTTTGACACTTAATTTTTTTGACATGTTTCTTTACCTAAAAAAAGTACAGAGTAATGTAATTACAAGTGAAAAAAAGGTGAACCCGTGGAGCTAAGGCAATCCTGAGGCTTGGTTCAGATTTGCCTCAAGGGATGGGTTTTCTTAAAAGGTTTCTTTCATCTGTCCCACTCTTCCTTTGTAGGTACATCAACCATTCATGTGCACCCAACTGCGTGGCTGAGGTGGTCACTTTTGAGAGAGGACACAAAATTATCATCAGCTCCAGCAGAAGAATCCAGAAGGGGGAAGAGGTAGGGCAGGTTTATACCCCTCTTGCCACGTGCATCCATTCTGTGATTTCTGGCCAACTTGTTTGTGCTGGGGGGAGGTGACATTTCCCTTCCCCTTTCCTGTAAAACCGTGCCTGTCTCTTACAGTGCAGACTCTGCTGTGTTCTGCTGTTAACCTGTAGCTGCAGGGAAAGCTGTGGCAAATCCCAGCTGTTCCATAACCACTCTCCTGCCTCTCTTTCCAGCTTTGCTATGACTATAAGTTTGATTTTGAAGATGACCAGCACAAGATTCCATGTCACTGTGGAGCTGTAAACTGCCGAAAGTGGATGAACTAGAATGCATTCCTTGCTGTCTTTGAGGGTTGCTTGTCCCTAGGAAGAAGTGATTCACATTTTGATTTTGTCGACGGAAAATTGTTGCCTTTCTGAAGGGGGAAAAAAATATCACTTCTGGAAATACAGATTTCTACACAAGTATTTAAAAAGAAAAAAAAAAAAGGAAAAATAACCCACAAACCAACAAGCACCAGAAGCAAGCCGGCAAAATCTGAAGCTGACTTTCCAGACACGTGGAGGTGAAACTGAGTTAACAGAATGGTCCAGCACTTTTGTTTTTGAGCTCACTAAGGAGAAACTGTTTAACTTGGGCAAAGAACCGCTGGCTGACCTGCAGGAGGGCAGGTGGCCACTATGAATGTAAGACTGAAATCACCAGCGAAAGGGAGAAGTCCAAAGTGCTGGCCACAGCCTTATTTGATAAAGGGGCAGGCCCTCTAATTAAAGAAAAAATTTTAAATAAAAGTAGACACCACTGAACAAGGAATGTACTGAAACGACTTCCTTAGGGATAGAGCTAAGGGAAAAAATAACTTGCACTAAAATACATTTAAATACTTGATTCCATGAGTCAGTTTATTGTAGTTTTTGATTTCTGTAAAATAAGAGAACCTTTTTGTATTTATTATTGAATAAGTGAATGAAGCTATTTTTAAAAAGAAAGTTAGAAGAAAGCCAAGCTGCTGCTGTTACCTGCAGAACTAACAAACTCTGTTACTTTGTATAAAAGTGTAAATATTTTGAGAAAAAAAAATACAGTATAAAAATAGTTATTGACCAAATGCTACCAGACTCTGCAGCAGTTCGGGTGCTTACTCTCAAACGTTGATAGGGATGTTACAATATGATCTCATGTACTCACGGGCATGCGATTCCCAGTTCGGAATAACCAAAATCTCAATTTAAAGAGAGGGGGTTTTGTATGTTTCAAGCAGTCTCAACTGTGGTCTTACGAGAATTTTTTTAAGTAAACCTTAAGCCTGGTAAAGGCGTGTATATTACAACTCTGACTTTTGTAGATGTTTGGGTAATTTAGATTAATTTTATTTGTATTATATTGTTGCATCCCTATTTCTTAAGTCAGGTTTTTTTGTGCTTACAATTTGTGATAACTGTGAATAACTGCTAAAACCACCCAAAATAAAGGCTGGACATGGTTTTTTTCTTCAGCAAAAGTAGTCAAGGATTAGGTGACAGTTCAGCCTACATTAAATCATGTAAACAGCATAGAATCAGTTGGAGCTTCAGTCTGATGCGATAGCCTTCTTAAAAGGAAAACAAGGAAAAAAATTAGGTGTAATGTGCTTGCAGCTGCAGGACTCTGGCAATAGGGTTTTTGGAAAATGTAATTTAAAGATGTGTTTGTATGGATTGTTTTTGTTTACATTTCTTTTAAAAAATAAACACTGTTTTGTGTTTGCTTGTAGAAATTTAATCAGCATTTTGAACCAGGTTAGCTTTTTATTTTGTACTTAAAATTCTGGTACTGACACTTCACAGGCTAAATATAAAAAAAAAAATGAAGTTTTTTTTTTGTGTGCACAATTAAAGTGGACTGTAAACTGTTGGTATATTCAGTAATACAGTTCTGAACTTGTAATGTATATGGCATGATGTATTTTTATCTTACAGAATAAATCAATTGTATATATTTTTCTCTTGATAAATAGCTGTATTAAATTGTTTCTTGAATATTTTTCTTCTCTTGTACAATATTCCAACATCCTACCAGTATTTGTCCTACAGTTTTTTCTGTTCTGTATAATAGTATCTAATGTTGGCAAAAAAAATACAAAAACAACACAAAAAAAAGAATTTTTTGAAGTATACAGAGTGTTATGGGTTTTGGAATTTGTGGAAACAGATTTAGAAGATCAGCATTTACGAATAAAAATATTTTACATCTATAAAGTGCATCCTCCTGTTGTCATTTGAGGTGTCTGGTTTCTGCTTCTTCTGGGGTTTGTGTCTGCTTCCACCAGTGCAGGCTGCATCCTAAATTTCACAGTGGGTGCCACGTCTTCATCTCAACCTATGAGTTTGAACACTTAACACCCTCTCCAGTCTCCTCCATCCTGCAGGAGGGGGAGTGAGCGAAGGACTGAGCAGGGTTGAACGTTGATGTTGCTGCTGTGACAGTGCTGGACACCAGAGACATTCCCAGCAAGCTCTCAGCACAGGTCCAGGCTAAAAAAAGGCTCCAAGACAGAGCAGCAGGAAGCAGCCAGGCCTGAGCTGTTCCCTGGTGTTGTTTATATGGTGCACTGTGGCTGCTGCAGGATCTGTCTGCTCCTGGGGCAGCCACAGCCACCACCCGCTCCAGGAGGCAGTGAGGAGGTGGTACTGGACACAGAAGCTTAAAAATCAGCCCCAGGCAGAATTTCTTTCTTTACAAATAATAAATTCCCACAATGACAGCAGGAAGCTGAGTGCTGTGACAGTGCCTACCATGGGATGAGGCTTTTCCTTCTGTGCTTCCTATTCAGCAAAGCCCCTGGTCACTCAAGTACAGGGCAAAACTGAACTCCTGCTTACACCAGGCAGCCCAGCTCAGAACAGGCCCCTGGCCCAGGGCTGGGTTTTCCCAGTGGAGATCTCTGACTCTCACTCAGGTGATGGCCTGGCTGTGTGGCTGCACCAGATCTGTCTGTGGCCAGGAATTCCCTGCAGGATCAACTGACACCATCCAAAACTCCATCACCTCCATCTGTTCCTGGAAACCAGCACTGCTCCCGGTGACAGCAGCCTCCAAATCGCCCCGTTGGGAGCAAAAGGTCAAAAATTCTCTGTGGCAACCGACTCAGACCGTAAATAAAGCAAGCTGCTGCTCTGCCTGTTTGAGGATTTGTTTGGGTTTTCTGATTTATTTTTACGGTTTTTTTAAAAATACAAAGGCAACAGAAGAAAAGGCCAAGCAAGGTTCCTGCACAATGTGGCTGCCAACACAAATGTCACAGGAAAGCCCCACACACAGCTGGGAGCAGTCAGGGTCAATCAGACAGGCCTAAGTGAAGCTGCAGCCCATCCTTTCACCCCAGCAAGGACTGGAATTCCACACTCAGCAACCACCCAAGCTGCCACTGGAAGGGTTCACCTGAGCTGACACCGTGTTCCAGCCCCACCGTGCAAGCCCTGCCTGACTGCAAGAGTCATCTGGGAACTGATGTCAAGACTGTGGGTGCCCCTGAGCAAGGCACAGCACAGGCTCAGTTGACTAAAGGGGCTGGGGTTGGTTTTAGAGGCTTTTCATGGTAGGAAGGAGCTTGGCTGGTGGCTTAATTACCCCCACTGTAATGCTTTACCTGGAAAAACTTCCACTTCAGCCCATTGTTCTGGTTTTCAGTTAAACCCTGGTACCTGGTTCTCCCTGCCAGGGGGCTCACCCCCTCCAGGACGAGTGGAGAAAGCAAAGCAGCTGCCCTGTGGCCAGGCCACTCTTACCTGCTTCTTTGCATCCTCCTGCTTTTCTCCTCCCAGGTGCTGGCCCTGGCAGGTGGCTGAAGGACCAAACAGAGTTTGGCACAAGTGAATCTCCTCTCTGCACAAAGAAGTGGGTCTGTAATTACTCCAACATTATTATTTGCTTCATGCTGCCCAAAATGTCAGTAACTGGATGCTGGAGTATTTGTGCAGTTGGAGAATATTTCTGCTGCTCAAGTGGAAGGGCAAGGCTGTCCTGGCACTTCCAAGGTCCAAGCTGCACATTGCCAGGGAAGGCGGCGCTGTGGAGTGGGAAACAAAGCCAACAGTGCTAAGATAAAATACGCTGGGTAAGAGCAGCTTTTCTCACACTGAAGAAGCTGAGGCAGGAAGTCAAAGAAAGGCAAACAGTAAAATAAACGAAAACAGAGAAGTGGAGGAAAAAAACGAGAAATTACTTGTCAAGCCTTCCAAGATGTGAGGAAGGGAGAAAGGGAGTGAAAACAAGGGAATACCCAAATTGTGTGAACATTAGTTTGCATCAGTGTCTAAGCTGGTGCTTTCTGGTCCAACAGCTACAAAGAGTAAGGCCATACAAATTAATAAAAAAATGATACTTTATTTTAAATGCCACTACTGTCATGAGTCATCAAAATAGACTTTGCAATAGTTATTTTGTTTTAAATAGGAGGTGACGAATGACAGCAAAGAACTTAAACTACATGAAATGACCTAAAATTAAAAGAACTAAATTTAAATATTACAAATGACAATTTTCAGAAGATGAAAGGGAATAAAAATATTTTCCAGAAGTAGTAAAATAATTTTGGCCAGTAAACTCATACTAGAAACGTAAATTATTGAGATACTGCACATTAAATACTCAAGGAGGACTCCTTTCTCTCATTGTCATTTAGAACATCCACAAAGCTGAAATCTCACCATTTAAATTACATTTCTCTAATGATTTCTCTTATGTAAAACCAGTCCAATAATCCAGGATCATCCAAGGAACTGATGATAAATTTCACTTCTTGGTGCAGTGGGGCTGCTGCTCTCAGTGTGTGACCACGTGGACCTGCCCACACTCAGCTCCTCAGGGCAGGGCATTTCCAGCAGGTCCTTGCGATGGTTGGTCCTTGTGATGGGTGTAGCAGCCAAGGGCTCTGCACAAAACCCTCCAGACTGACTTCAGATCATGGCTGAAGGGGAACCAGGGCTCAGCTGAACTCTCCTCAGCCACCTCCTCGCTGTCTCAGCTCTCGAAGTGCCACTGCTGAGGAAGGGACCCATCGCAGATGGCCATGGTCACGTAGCCCTTGTGGCTCAGCGGATCCACCACCTTCAGGCACTGCCCCACGGAGACCTGGTACAGGCGGTTGTTTTTCTAGAGCAGACAAAAAGACAGATGGGATTTATTTACTAAAACTTCTGTTCTCTATTGTCAAACTGGAGCTGAAAGCGATGCCCAAGGGGAGGGGGTGCTCCTTCCTGACAGATGAGCCTTTCAGCAGCCTTCCTGACACACCAGACCCACAGCAGCAGCAGAGTACAGCACACCCTATAACCACATCCAGACTTTGAAACAAAGGCTCTCACGTCCTCACAGGCCCCCAGTTGGGATTGTGTTTATACCACAGTCTTTTAATGAGGTGGAGGGATGATCAAACCCGTTCCTCAGCACTCAGCAAAGAGAGAACCCACAAGGCTGTATTGGGGCACAGATAGGTCATAGAATCCTAGAATGGTTTGGGTTGGGAGGGACCTTAAAGATCATTTAGGTCCAATTCTCCTGCCATGGGCAGGGACACCTTCCACTAGACCAGGTTGCACAAAGACCCGTATGACTTTGCCACGAACATTTCTAGGGATGGGGCATCCACAGCTTCTTGGAGCAACCTGTTCCAGCATCACACCACCCTCGCAGCAAAGAATTGCTTCCTAATATCTAATCTAAACTTGTCCTCTGTCAGTTTAAAGCCATTCCCCGTTGTCACTCCATGCTCTTGTAAAAAGTCCCTCTCGAACTCTCCTGTAGCCCCCTTAGGCACTGGAAGGATGCTTGAAGGTTTCCCTGGGACCTTCTCTTCTCCAGGCTGAACAGAGGTCCCTGCTGTGCATCTGACCATGCCTTAGCAGTGCCACTGCCCTCAGCACCCACACACTGGGGAGTTGCCACATGTTGTGACAGGATTCGTGCATGGTGGGTGCCCATAACCAGGGCAAGGCCAAACCCCAGCCAAGAGTGAGAAGGAAACAGATCCTATTCTTTCATTACCCTCAGAGGACGGTGCCATCTCCTATACCAACAGCCTGTTGCAGCTGTCTGGAAAGGGCTCTGCACAGCCCCAGCAGCTCCCGTGGGCAGCCACCTCCTGCTTTCCTGCACAGAGGGAGCAGATACATGAGAGCAGCCATGCCAGCCTCTGTCACTGCTTATGGCCATAACCAGATGCCCAGTGAAGCAGGAGGGCATAGTAAGAAAACACAACACTCCTCCAAAATATCCCCCCAATCCAAGTCTTGTACCACAACTGACGGTTGTGGTTGTGCACAGTTAATACTTCCCTGTATCAATGACTCAATGGATTTCCCCTTGTTCCAAAAGACTTGATACCAAAAGGGGCCCAGCCAGCTCTCATATACCTGATGGGAAAGGTGCCCCACACCTTCCATTTGCCTTTCCATGCCCCTCTGAGCCTTCTTCAGCCCTAATTTAGCCTGAGAGGAAGTGACCAGCACATGCAGTACAAGCAAACTGCAAGAGTGTACTGACATTTTCCTGCTTCAGCTCCTATTCCCTTCCTAATCAATCCTAGGATTTGATTCATTTTCTTTTGTTGTGGATCACTGATGAGCACCAGTGGGACCCTGTTACAGATCCACCTCCCACAGCCACCATGGCAATGGCCAGCTCAAAGCCCACGTGTCACACATGAAGCCCAGATTCCCCACCACCACCACAGGCATCACCAGCAGCCACATGCACCCAGTGTCAGTGGCCATTCTCTCAGTCCTGTAAAAGCCCTGCCTGCTAACACAAGCTGCAGAACCCTCAATAACCTCTCATCAGCAGAATTGTTCAGCTCATTGCTCTCACTGCCCAGGGCAGCTGTGGCACTGCTGGTCCAAGTGTCAGACACACACACAGCCCTGGGCTCACACCGTATCTGCCTCTGTATCTCCACACCATCCTGGGCTGCAACAGGAATTATGGGACACCCCTTGGGAACTCGAGCTGCCAACAAGCAGCATGGTATGAACCCGAGACAGACTGTGCAGAGCTGTGCTGGAAGCACAACTGGCAGTGCTGGCAGGGCCCTCCCTCCCCTTTGTTCAACCATGGTTGTGCTACAGACTCTCTGCTAGGCCAAGGGCATGTGAGGGGCAGCCTCTGAATGAATACCCAGGAGACAAATTCCATGTGTGAGCAGCACTGGCTCAGTTTTGTGGAATTGGCCACTCCAGGCTTTAACAATTAAACTAACGAGATCAATTACAGAGCAGAAGCAACTGCTCTGCCCTGTGCTCCTTCAAGCACTAAGCAGGAATCACCACATAGACTCCTCCTGTCTCCCAGGCCTGCAAACACAACACAACAAAGCTGTGGGGTGGATTTTGTTCTCTCTGACATATCCCAGATGAGCCACAGTGCTGTGGGTGGCTGTGACTGGCAGAAGAAAGGCTCAGTGGAGCTACAAAAACCTTTCTATGTTGCAAAGGGCCTGCATGTCCCAGAGCTCAGCAAAAGTATTATCAAGAGTAAAATGCACCATCAAAGCCTGTGCAACTTCTGTACAGGCTGCTTGAACTATGGGCTGGGCCTGGTACAGGGCAATTGCCTTGGTACATCTGAGGTTTAGTCAGAATTAAACTCAACCCTGATGTCCTGTTAGGGCTACTGTCACTGACTGAGACATTGATTACCAGTAATGTGCCATATGCCAGCCTCTCCACTTACCCCAAATGTCCACTGCTGTGAGCCACCAGAGCCGTGGCATTTCATGAGACGAGGGGGATCGGACGAGCGCGTTTCCGAAACATCCAAGCAAAGCAGATTATTTAAAATCAGCTCATGATCCTCATTGTAAATCCAGACCTGAAAGAGAAGACAGAAAGACATTTATTGCAATGTTTCAGGGCAGTTTCCTTGAATCTTTTGCTCACCTACAGCGGTGGTGCTTCAGCATCTGGATGACAGAGATGGGCCTTGCAGTGAGTGGTGAGAATTGAATGCAGCCCCTTCCCTGGGGCTCACCTGCATGAAGCAGGAATGCACTGAAAGCAAACTCCTCACAGAAGAGTTTCTCTGTGATCACACTGAAAACCACTGTCAGCTCTAACAAGCAGCAAGGACACACTCAAGCTGTCAGTCTGTCCTCTCCCACACGCTGCTTGAGCAGATCAGGTTTTTTTACTCTTGGCACAGAAAAGTGTTGGGCACCTTCAGTTGCTGCCATTCATGCCCACACCCTGCTGGTTCTGTGGACTGCTCTGAGCAAGGCACATCTGGCACAGCTGGATATCCAGGGAAGCAGGAACAGCAGCCTGGTCCAACTGCAGGAGCTGCTGGTCCTCCCCTCCCTTGTTCAGCTCCTTCAGGCCTGCAAAGACCTAGGCCAAGATCAGTGCTGTGGAGAACCTGGAGCTCTCATAACCAACAGGAGACTCTGAATCCCAAGCCAAAAAGCAAAGGAATGAAGGAACTTGGGGGTGTGAACCTCAGAATATCGCGGGTTACAGAGGGGTAGAGAAAAGAGAAGAAAGTAAATGGAAACTGTAGGCCTGCAGTGCAAGGAAGATCCTGGGACCATGTGGCTCAACACCCAATAACAGCTATTCCAAATGCACAGCAGAGCCCTGGCATTCACAGGGCACCTGGACAGCACTTCCCATCCTCTGGGGATGTTGAGCAAGGCAACTCCCTTCCCCCGACTTCTGAGCCTGTGAACCCATCACATCCATCCCTGGAGTACCTACAGACACACTAAGTTCCTCTGGTGTGCTCCTGTTCCAGCCCATTTCTCACTGCTCAGGGCTGCACTTGCCATGCCCACTGTGTGAGTAATTTATTTTTCCACTAAGTCTGCATGAGTTTCACAGTCAGAGTATGGAATATCAAATTCCAGGCAGAAAATCATGCACATAAGTTTTGATTTGTCTCTTTTTTTGGCCTATGAAACTAAAACCAGCCTTCTGGAGGGCGCTGGGATTTGGGACACAGCCTCAGTTGGACAGCATGACTGGAAAGCACACAGCTCATTATCACAGTGACTATTATAACACAAGGAAGGCCTCCTTGGAAGAAGTGCAGGGATCAAATTAAAATTTGTCCTAACCTCAGGCATTCTGTGCCTTCCAAAATACTCTTTTGTGTTTAAACCCTGTCACGGCAAGATTAAAGAGGAAGGAGAGAATGGAGAAATGGCAGGACTTGCCAGAGAGAATCACTATTACAAGAATAATGATGGAGCCAAATCCAAACAAGAGATGAACTGGTAAGAATGGAGAGAGAAGACTGCAGTGACACAGGGAACAGACCTTCCATCAAAAGCTGAGTAATGGCAAAGAACACAAGACAGTGGTTAAATCCAGTGTGATACTTCTCCAAAGGCTTACACAAGACAGCCAAAATTAATTTCAAACTAATTATGTGTTTAGTGTAGAAAACAAAGGAAAGAGGAAAAATAGGCCCAATTTTGGTTCCAAATCCAGATTAAGAGTATCACTATGAACTTGCAGATTATTAACAGATTCAAGCACTGGGAAAGCAAAGCCACCCCATGAGGTTTCTTTGTTACACAATTGCAAGCCTTAGCATATTCCAAAAATTATTAACTGATTTTCTGCTGAAGACTGGAAGGATGATGTTCAGCTCTTGTTAAAGGCTGTCAGGAGCAACAGCCCTATATAGGAAAGAAACTTGTGGCAGGCAGCACAGTATCAAAAGTCTGTAAGCAGAAAGGTGCCTTCCCAGGATTTATGTCTCATTTCTGAGAGATCTCGGTTTATCTTCCTATGTATATTCTAAAAAAAACCCAAACCAACCAAATAAACAAACAAAAAACCCCACTACAAACCAAACCACCAAAAAATCTAATCTATTAAAAAAAAGTTAACAGAGGTGCAGGATATTTTCAACTTCCATGCACTTCCTAACTAGCAGAGTTAGGAGAGCATCACTGTGAAGACTTTGGTTTCTAAAACTGGGATTGTGTCCAGTTCCCACACACAGGAAAGCAGCACCTTAATTGCTGTACCCCAGAGACACATGGCCATGATCTGCTCCAAAGGTCTAAGGAAAGTCACTGGCTATTTTCACTGGTGTCAAACAAAATCAATGAGATGCAATTAGAATCATGCAATGAATCATTTCTGTTTTCAAATAAAACCTAAATGGCAGATGTTATGGAAAAATCCTCTCTCCATAATGAAATTGAGCATGTTTGTGGTTAAATAAAATACTTAATTCAGTGAATGCTGTAGGGCTGGCCTCTTTCAAGCAGCTTTTTTCCCCTATCTCTCAATACAGGCAACAGGATAAAACGAAAGGGGCAGGGACCACTTCAGGCAGGTGCATAGCATGTGCTACAGTAGATGTTGTGGACAAAATAAATGGGAGGAGGTCCAAAGTATGAGCTCTGTTAGTCTAAGCTACTTTTACACAGGTGCAGCTTAGGAAAAACTGGATGTTTAATTCAGACCTCCCAAAATGTATTTTAAGCTATTGACAAATTTAAGACTGGGCTTTCTAGGACTTCGGCACCTTCAGGACTTTACTTCATCCATGTAACTCAGACAAACCCCACAGCCTTCTCCTGAATTTCAAAATGCCATGAATAAGCCAGGAAGTATCCACCTACCCTTTGGCTTTCAGAGATCAGTGGAGTGCAGCAAAAGGCATGGCTGGCCAACTGGCAAAGCTTTGTGCATACTCATTTTTTATCTGATCTGCAAATTGCATTAGCACTGGAGAAATACACTGAAAATTTTCAGTAAATACAAGACAGTAACTACTGCAGAAACAGCCCTTTGTTTGAAACAAAATCCCTGCCACCACCCATGTAGTACTCCAGTACTTCCAACAGTTACAATCTCTTGCTTAGCTTGGCACTGCTATATTATTCTGTCAGACAGTTTGTAAAAGATAAAAATTCGGCTTAAGAGCACAAAAGAGCTGCCTCAGCCCTGAGGAGGAGATGTGCCCAGCAATTTGCATCATCACATCCATTTGCAGATACTTCAGCTCCTGTTATTATGGATAGCAATGACATCACAGCATCAAACAGCCTGTGGCAATCACCACAAACAGCCAAGTTCGGTGGTCTGTAATCATTGTTTGAAGCCATTGCTACTCTGAAAATCCAACATCCTCCTGAGGGTCATTCCAAAGCAGGTATGTGCCTTCAGCTCCACAGTTCAGTGTGCCACTGATAATTCACAACAGTCATTAGAGGGCCCAAAGAATTGTTCCTTCAATAGTTTGTGGAAAAGCAGCAAAACTGAATTTGCACTTCTTCACACTCACTCTGACGTGTGCTGTGTCAGAAAAGCAAACTAATAACCATGATCTAGAGATTTAGGGAGATAGATCTTACAGAAGAATTGCACATGGGAGCAAGACCTTGTAGTCTCTGAGTCTTGAACAACTTGTAAGGGACATATTCTTACACTCATTAAGTGCTACAGGAGTGTTAACAGACCTTTTCTCAAGTCCTGTGCTGGAGTACATTATTTTTTCAAGGTCCAGAGCACAGATGCCTCTTCTGTCACTTCAAACCTCTGCTCTATAAGATCCCATCACCTCTTCCACTTGTGCTATTTCTAACAAGATTTTAACAAGATTACTTATTCCTAAATTTCTGTTCAGTCCCCAGAATTATCCCAGACTATTTCTATTACAGTTAATGAAGCATCCGAGTTTTCATTATAATTTTTAATGTATTTTTTAGATATGAGAACCACTTCCCTTATTATTTTCTTTCTATAGCAAAAATATGAACTGAATGTCAGTCATGTCAAGCCTCAGAAAACAGGAGAGTGTGATGCACTTGACTGATTTTCAACTCTACCTAATGAAGACCATCTAAGTCAACTTAAGGATCAAACAAAAGGAATAAAAAGGATCACCCATAATGTTGATACAATTGAAAGCTACATAATACCTGTTATTTCTTTTAAATCCAAGTTAAGGGAGAATTTGAAATTCCTTAGCAGCCATGAAGGCTAGAGAAAACAAAGCAAGCATAAACTAAAGGCAAAACAAAATTGCTTTTAAGGCCAGTCCCATGACTTTAGAGAGGCTGGTCAGCTCTCACATGCATTCACCAGACCAAACACAGGCTTTTTTCCTAGGACAAAGGCATAAACCAGATAATTCTAGAGCAAAACCAGCTGAAAATGCCAACGAGTTGAGTGAAACAACAGTTAAAAGCCTCCAAAAGTCAGGATGTTTCTTGCTATTTTTATAAGCAGAAGCTGCTAAATAAGTGTCATCTTTCTCTACATTGTTCTCACATAGCTATAGTAAGATTGTTCACGAGGTTATGACAGAAAGTTGGCTGAATGCACTCTTGGGATTTATTAGGAGAACAAAATAAGTCTAATAGCAGAAAAATATAGTGTTGGTTGACATACTTGGTTGGAGAATGAAATCATTGTGAAAGAAGATAGCACAGCCAGTTTTTTTTATGAGAACTAATTGCTAAATTTACCCCTAGTAAACCACATTCATGAGAAAAGAAGCCAAAGATCAACAATCAGAGCACGGATTTGTCTTTCTCAGCACCAAAGGGCTAACTGAAGTTTGTTCATCTGGATAAAAAAAAAGTCAGAAAAAGGTTTTTATATGGAAAACCAACAGACTTTCTCCTTCAGGCAAGTGGCACTTCATTATGAGAAATATTGCAGCAAGGAGAAGGGAAGCACAACTGTGTGGACATCATGCCCAGGCAGTCATTTTTGCTTTCTCAGCCAAAGACAGAATGGCTCAGAAAGCAGCACTGTAGCTTTGGCACTGCAAATGTATAATCACTTGGTGATGATGGTGCCTGTCAGTTGCTATTACACTTACAGAATCTTCATATTTGCAAGACTTGCTGACCATCTTACAGCTAATGGAATAGATCAAACAGGAAAACTTTCATTCCCACTCCACCTTTAATTAATCCACCTTTCACACAGGGACTCACAATTTGGTCACACTGATGATTTCTCAGTGCTCCAGAGGTGAAGCACAAGGATGTATTCCTTGCTCCTGTCTGACAACTGGACCTGGAGGCCACGTGTCAAGAGCCAGCCCCACATCCAGAGAACTGCAAACATCCCCACAGTTCCTCCATCTTCCTCTGTCACACTCAGCTGGTGAGGCCACAAGTAGGAGGCAGAAAGTCCCATTAGGTGACAAAGCACACAGCATTTTGTTGGGACTATCACAAATCACTCTGCTTCCACTGCTGCAGTTCCCATTCCCTGAAAACTGCTGCCTGTGTCACAGAGTATCAAGGCAGTCCAGCACAACCCACCTTTACTAAAGCTGTGCTGCTTTACATCCCATGCTGCATTTACTCTGTCTTTGATTACTTTTCTCTTTAGATCCAACCTAGCTTTTAGAATTGTCTCCCATGGGCTTCTAAATCATAATGTTCTCAGTGCAGTTCTTGCTAGGTAAGCCTTTATGGCATTAGATGAAGATCTCTCTACCCTGGAGAATTTTTAGCCATGTCCTGAATTTCTGTCACCTGAAAGAAGTGAAACAGCAAAGGCTTTATGTAGTAATACAAAAATTCTCATTAGGTTTTTACACCCATCCCTAACTAAACCCCAGATCAGCAATTCACCTGGAACCAAAGAATCTTCTGAATTCCTTCTATTTAACAACAAATCATTCATTTACCCCAAAATACAGCCACTCCAGCAGCAGAGGACTGACTGTACAGTACACAAACACCAGCAGGGCAGGAAAAGGCTGCTTTAAATTCCAGTACGAGGACCCGACTGAAAGAGCTGCTACAAATTCTGAAGTGCCAATCAGTGGATTATGAACCCATCAGGAGCCACTTTAGGGCAGCCTTCAGCCAAACACAGAGACTCATGCCATAAGGACAGGAGATTATAATATCCAGCACTCAGCATTAGTAGGAGCTCCACAGTGTCCTTGGCCAGCCCCGTGGTTTGAATGACCCTCTGTAAGCAGCCTGTCTGCTGATGAGATGTCACAGCAGGGCACTTTGCCAGCAGGAAAACACACTGGTCATTTTAAAGACATGAATCACTATTTAATATAGTTGGGAATCTCATACCTGGTTCTGATCATTGTAGTCACATTCTCGAAGCACCACCAGGCCTCCTTTCTGACTTGGGTGGCCCTGGGCAACCAGGCATTTGTTGGTTTGGAGGTGATACAGCTATGAAAGGAAAACAGTTTGATAGTCAGAGAAAACAACAGCCCTAGATCTCAAAGTGTGCTCAAAACAACTCATCCAACAATTCCAGTAACAAAAAAAATCTTCCCTTTTAAAATACCATTCTGTTTTTCAGATAATTTGGAAAAAAAACCTGCATTAAACAGTTCCAATTTGCTTTCTAATTACATCAAGATTTCTCCCTCTGGTACAAGTGCAATACACACATCCTGGCTCTGCACACGCTGGTCATACTCTGTGAAGGTTCTTTGCCCTCTTCACTCTCCATGGAAGTCTGAGGCCCCACAAATTCTGCTCAGGAATATTGACTGTACTGTATTAACTGCATTTTACTATAGTTTAGCTTAAACATAACTCTCCTCCTACAGCCTCTCTTCATGGAACAGGACCGCCTCCCTGAGAAAGGAAAAAGAATTACTGAAATAAAAACAACTTCAGAGATTTGTTGTTTGCAAATTGATTTTCAAGAGCATTTACATAACTGAAAAGCCACTGTTATCAGCTGTGGTATTTTACTGATGGATCAGGGAAGAAAACAACATTTTACAAACACACAAATGCTATTTTTGCTCAAATGCCCTACCTAGTCTGATTTAGGGGAATGGTGTATCAGAAGACTGAATTCAGGTCAGAAGCCTGTTGTGTGATGCAGAACTGTAAGCATCTACCTTCAAAGCAAACAAGGAGGCTCTCAGCAAGTTGGCAGTCTCTCCTGATTTGAACAATGATGCCCACCCTAAGAGACATCCAAGACATTTTCTGCTGTACGAAGTGTAGGTTGTTCTATTTCAAGAATCAAAAAATCATGAAGATCTTGATGTATCCTCACAGAGGTACTCAGGGAAACAAAACATCTCTAATTCTGCCTTTAAATTACACACATGCCCTGAACTAACTGCTGGCCAGCAGAAGATTTCTTTTCAGCCTGAATATCTTTCTTCCCCTAATGTGGTGGGGATCAGGCTCTTCAGGCAGCAAACACTGCCTGCACACCATGAGCTGAGAGATGGCAGGGCCTCAGCTCTGACACCCACATTAAAAATACTTATTTCCAATCTGGAGCTGGATGTAGAGGAAAAAAGAATTTACTGTTCTGAACTCCAGGCCAGGCTGATTAACTAGCCAGCTGAATTTTATTATGAAGACATCCATAGCTGTCTTGGCATTTCTATTGACTCTACAAATTTTTAGAAACCAAAATACACTTCCAGTAATAAAAGGAACAAACTGCTCAGTCACATGATAGCAACAATTAGCGAAAATACCAAATAACATTTTTCACTAAACACCATTTCTGGAAATAGCTGTCCCAAGGCACATCAACAATTGCCTCAAGTGCACCATGTCTCTTTCTCCTGTTCCCTACACACATCTAAAACAAATTACACAAAACATTCTCACTAATATTTCCTCACACCCCAGATCAAGAATAGATCTCATTTTCATCATTCCTCACTCAACAGCAGGCTTTTAGAGCATAAAGTACATGAGTTTTGTATGATTTTTGTCCTTGTTTTTATTGGCCATGATGGCCAGCATTTGGTAACACTGGTAACAACTGCCACCATTTGTGATCATTACATTTCTTCCCAGCTGTCAACCACCACTTATCTGTGGCCCAATTAGTTTTTGAGAATAAACTGAGATTTGGAGCGATTCCTCCCAAATCCTAAAGAGTCTGGCACGCAGTAGTGACACTGGCTGATCGTTCTGTTCCTTGCAGGCATCTGGAAATAGTTTATACAATCATCAGAGCCAAAGCTGACTCTCTCATACAATGCTGGGTATAATTCTTGAACTCCAGAGAACCGAGCCAAGGAACTGCATTTTTCTGCTTCTTCTCCCCATTTCTTAAGGGGTGCACAAAGTTTTTCTCAAAATTAAACCATGGTAAATAACTGCTGGGAAGATTTTTAAGTGTTGCTGAGATACTCAGATCCCTCATGTAGCTCTCTCCAACATCAACAATTCCTCAGTTAACTTTCTGCCTGAATGAAAGCAGAAAGCTACTAAATTTTGAAAAAGGAGAAAAAAGGAGAAATAGAGGTCTGACTAGGGGAACAAAAGTATCCAACAACTAGGGGAATCAGCCCATTGTATCAGTTTTATTTAGGGAAACCACATAACTAACTTCACAGCTTGGCTGGGATATTGCTATAAAAATACTGCACAAATGATGGATTACCAGACAGCTGCTTCCAAGCAAAAAATCTAATGGTGTCAATAGGTCCTGCATGAACACAGGTCCTCCTGACTCACTTCTTGCAGAACCAGCAATTGTCAGCAGCTACTGCAGCCTGTGTCCCCTGTGGGGACATCACTACTAAATGCTTCCAACTCTTGAGCTAGAAGGGAACCTGCTATCCATAATCTGTGTGCACATGGAACAGTTTATTCCAGAATATTCTCTTTCACAGAGAAGACAGTGAGAAAGTTGTCTTGGGTTTGAAACTATCCATTATTTCTGGGAAGCATAAAAAGCACATGTCAAGTGAATTTGACACTGGAAAGAGCAGATGCAACTGTCTGGTGGCTTTGACTGCATACAAACCCATACGCAAAGGTATCAGACCTAAGGCATGAATTTAATCATGATTTCCTTCAAGAATACACATAAAAAATTCTCTCTTCACTTCTACTTTGAAGAAAAAAAGAGAGGAGAAAAACTCATTTTTTGTTCATTAGGTAACAGTCAAGACTAGAAAAGCCATCACCAGCCTCAGATGCAAATGTTCACCTTTGCAGAAAATAACCCAGTAAAAGCAGAGCTTGGAAACTAATTACACTGTACTCTTATCATAAACCAACAGAGTGTGAATATTTGAGGCCAAATTTCTCTCTATCCAAATCCATCTTCAGAACCAACAGCCAGGAAAGCACATTCTAAAGGTAGCAAAAATTCCAGACTCAGAGCTTTGAGGTAAGAAACCACATGGAACAGTATCTAGTCTGAGAATGACCTGAAACACAGATCAGATTGAAACTTATTTGACAAAAATCCTGTTATTTTCAAGACAGCTTGTTGCAAAACTTATGGAAGAAGACTATTTTTGTTGTATTTGAGCAAATCTTTCAGAAAAAAAGTCTCATAATAATTAACACACCAGAATTCTATAGATTTAAGTTTCTCTTACCCTTCCACGCTGGATTATTTTTGGTCGTTTCTGCGCTCTATTAATAAAAACTGGCTGTGGAGCTTTGGCATTGGGCCCAGATATTTGCATCTCAGGATAGATGTTATCTAAATACCACTTAAAGGACTTGCAGTTCAATCTCTTCCTCAGTTCTACACGGTCAGTGATATTTCCATAGCTCCTCATCCTCAGCTCAGGTCTCAAAGCAAAATACTGCTCCTGTATTTAAGAGAAACAGGTTGGGGAAAAGGAGAGAAGAATTTCAGATTACTAATTCCCAATTTTTTGCTGTTTCCAGAACTCCCAAAATTTCATTTAGTTTGCTAGTGTTTTAAACCAGTAAGTTTGAAACTGGCAGTAGGAAATTGCAATGCTTGGATTACCACAGGAAGTGAGATTTAATCTTGCCTAACTCTGAGCTAATCTTTCAAACTGAGGGGTTTTTTTGATGAAGACACTTCTTGGGTACAAATTTGCTGATCTTTTTTAGGTGCCAGCTTGAGGAAGAAACAAATCAGCCCCTGATTTTACTGCCATTGGCAATCCAGGCATCCTAGAGTCATTAACTAAAAAACAGATGCATGTAACACCAGCCTCATCTGACAAAGGTTTCTTGAAATTATTTTGATTGTTCAATGGATTGTTTTCATTGTCATGGGATTCAAATGTGTTTTGTCTTGCACAGTTTCCAGCTTGACAAACAATCAGCGTGAAACCATTCCAGAATAGACCTATAAATGGGACAAATATCATGAAGTTCAGTAGGACCACGTCTTATTCATGTGAATAATCAGAACCATCACCTGGGCCTTCTGGGAAGCCCAGTTCTTTCCATTTATCTGCATCATCTCCAAAAAGGCTCCCACAATGTTATTTTTTCACATTCTATTTTATGATAATACTCAGAATCTTACAGGCTAGGCAAAGACAGATTAAGATTCCAACCCAATCTCATGTGCTGCTTGACTCCAATGCAGAGACAGTGGGGACAAACAGGAACTCATGAATGTACAGCGTGGCACAAATACTATAGCTAAAACTAGAAAAAAAAAAATCCCCTTCCAGCATTTAATTCCAGATAGATTTACAAAGCCCATAGAAAAGACATTGCATTTGCACAATTATTTGTTTACTAGGTACCATTTAGAATTCAGTTTTCAGGACACTGAACTATGGTATTTTGTTGGCTTAATCTCTAGGAGACATCTGGAATTCACCCACCATGATGTGGTTCTGACAGTTTTCAATTACCTCCTGCTATCTGATGACAGACACCTCTGGACAAGTTACACATCTCTCCTCATCAAGGTCTTTGAGCATTTGGATGTGCTCAATGTATCATTGCTATTTTAATAGCAGAGGAAGGGGAAGTGTGTACTTGGTGTACATTGCACTGTTGGGCAGCTCTGAGGAAGTCTGGAGACAGACTGGACATCACAATCAGAAACTGGTCTGCTTCAAAAAGTAGCTCTGTTATTCCAACTGCCTCTTTCCCGGCTGAAGTTCAAATGCTGGTATCCTACCTTTCATGTGTTATTTATTACCACTGGCTACATGAACTTCTATTTCTGCATTTTGCTTCTGACAGTTATGAAAATTTTGCTGAATCGTTTCCCTTATGCCATTTCATTTATTAAATACTGATATTTACTTCTTTAAGCCTTATCTTTGTACTGTGCATCATTAGATTGCTTTGGTAAATTATACTGGCCCTAAATATTTGCATTATTCTTATAAAAACAAAAATATTTCCAAGCTTGTCTTCCATGCATTCTCTGGCAGCTGTCACAGAATCAGACTAGAAACAGCTGGAAAAGTTCTGGACACAAATCTGTGATAAGAGACTGCTGGAATCAGCAGTTCAAGTGCTCACTGAATAAAGCAGTATCAGCGGGAAATTATAACAAAGAATCAAGTCCAAGCTTCAGAGAAAGCCATCATTAATCACAAAACAACTGTGCCCAGACATCAGTAAAAGTGATAGATCAGAGCTACCAAAGCATTACAGAGATGGAGAACGGAGATAAAAATGAATGGCCTCTAATGGATTCCTTGAATTGAACATCAAGGTAAAGGATGGGGTTTGAAGCATAAACCTCTAAAGAACATAAAATTAATAAAATATATCTCGTATAGAAATTGTAGGGACCACAGGAGCTGAGCACACAGCAAATCCTGTGGTCCCAGAGGGCAAAATGCTGTTTAGTATCTCAGAGATGAGGGATTCACAAACACCTGATCTATGCTCAAAAGCATCAGTATCAAGACCTGAAGACAAGGAAGGAATACACTTGCCCTTGAATCCAGAAGTCAATCCTGACTGCTCTTCCAGGGCAAGACAGACTAAGAAGCAGATTGATAATTAAAATAGAAAGCAAACAAGCAGCCAAAAACAACCCCTGTCTCACCAACATGGAAATTTCCTGAAGGCACAGTACACGGCTGCCACGTAATACTGATTTAGACACAGAGCAATGCAGAGCTTACAAAAGCTCATCCATCATCTTTTACTTCACTAAAAAGGCATAAAACTCAATCTCCTGCAGGCAGTAACATAACAAGGAAGAGACTTGAACACTCAAAAGCCAAATGACAATTCTACAGAATTTAGGAATTCCTGTCAAAACTAACATTAGGAGTTCAGACTACAGAAGGAAAACCCCATCAGAGGTGTAACAGATCCCACTGTGACACAATCCTTTGACAAACAAGCCAGTTAATAATCATTTAATAACCTTATTTCATGACCTAGAATTGTCTCTTACCTTGTATTCATCCATCCACACATGTGCCAGCCTCAGTGAGTTATGAGCCATAGTGTCCTGTCCCCCAGGTGAGCCATAGGGACGCCTCTTACGGAAAATGTGTCCCACCCTGGAGCAGGGGATGATCAGGAGTCTGCCACCACACATCCAGATCTGTCCATAAAAAGCAGAACATGCCTCATTGTTGAGATTGCTCACTACCTCATCCCCTTCTTCAAGGGATACTTTGGTAGGGTTATACATTATGCAGGATGAGCTGACAGCAATGTTGGCCTACATGTCATGTTTTCTGACAAATTAAATTTTAATAGTGTTTTGTAACATGGAGATCTAATTCTCACATGACCACTCTTTCCACAAAACACATCATGGCTTTCAAGAGACAAACAGAAAATTTTCTAAAATGTTATGCTCGAATGACCTATCAGAAAAGAGTGAAATAAATGTGCTAGGACTCATCCTGCATATTAAGTTCCCTAAATTGATTTACCTGCATGAAGACTGTTCACAATTCTGTGACATATAACAAAGACCAGTCTTTGTCATCCAGGGAGCCTGGAGAGCTTTTCAGCTAAGTACAAAAACTTATTGGACAGAGCTATTTGTTTCTGTTAAGATATGGGAACTCAGAAACACTGTTCCCATTCAGATGCTACATTTAGGAGTCTTTACCTGTAGCACCACAGATCTACATTTTAATTACACTTTACTTCCATTTCTTTTTTTTAAATTTCTTCTTTAACGAAATCTTCCAGCAAATCACCAACATTAGCCCTTTGCTGGACTACTGTGTTCTCCAGTTCCAGAAAATCTTCTCACATTAGCAGTTTATAATCAAGTCACTTTTAAAACTCCTTCTAGACAAGATAAAGACTCATCTTCTTTCCAACCCTCCCCCAGGAAGCCAGGGACTTCCAGAAACTCTAAGTTCTCTGAATATACTCCAATTTTTCAAAGCCCTTTTTATTGAAACTGTGTATTACAAGGTAACAACAATGATTTTGTCACACTCCACACACTTCTACTCAGATATCTAATAACTATATTTATACTGAAAATTGAAAGATTTTATTTATTCAGTACACACTCCTTTAAAGTCACTCAAATGTATGAAATTCCCGTTCTTACTTTTGAACTCTAATCTGGATTTCTCCAACTGACAGATTTCTCTAAAGTTTTGGGTGCTGTGTGTCTGGTTTTAGGTTTATTTGGTTTTTTTATACTAACTTCACTTTTTAATTCCCTTTTCATATCTGTCATGATGGCATATCAGGAAGACTCTTGTCCAACCTGTTGATGAATCCACTTCACAAAACTAAAGAGAGAACCACGACATTGAGCATAAAAAGTTGGTTTTCTTTCAGTGGAGTGACAGGGAAGAGGAGATAAAATACAGGAAGCCCCATGCAGCACCATTTTCAAATCTTACTACGATTTTCTCATTATTTTTCCAACCAAGACGGTTCCTCCACTCTTCTCAATTCAGTTCCAGGAAACTTTACATTACCAGGTCCTCAGAAAGAAGGCTGAAGTGTCTAAAAAGCTCCACAGGTGTCTAAGGAAACATACTAAGCTTACATATCAGCAATATTGCTGTGAGCCACGCATCTCTAATCCACTTGTGAAATTCATTAGACATTGCTCATAAACTAATTCCAAAAACTTGCATGATTATTCCTTTCCTATGCTTCTTTATAGCTATTATGAAATGCTCCACCACCAAACAAACAAAAAGCCACAAACATTTAACCACAGAGCTGAAAATTCTCTGATTACCCGAAAAGATATTTCCAGGTTTTCTCCTCCCCAGATGTCCATGCCACTGTCGTACTGCCCGAGCTCATTGAAGTACTCACGATCCATGGCAAACAGCCCTCCAGCCATGGTAGGTGACCTAAAAAGGGTCATGGAAAGAAGTTCATTCTGTTTTAGAGAGAGGAAAAAAACCCCACAACAGTAATTTTTGCTGAATCTGCTAGTCCCAAAGTCCAAACTTACAAACCCATATAACACAATTTAAATCCTTCAGTCACTAGACATCAGTTCTAGTCTCAAAACATTTTCAAAAGCAGATCTGTAAGTGGTACTTGTGATCTTCCATTGTACCAGTACCTATAAATCATGTTTCTTTACCTGGTAAACTTGAGGAACAACAAATGCCAGAGGCAGTTTTGTTTCATCACTGACTCAATGATCAGTTTACTGGCAAGTTATTTACAGTTTGTGTATTTATACAGATGGTCGCCCTGGCATTTCCCAGTTTTTCACCTTGCCTGTGTGTTACTAGAATGTGTTCTATTCTATAAAAATCTGCAGATGATCCACACTGTTCAGTCTCTAGATTGAATTGCTACTGTATCCCAACACTGGAATATGGGTGACCTACAAGAGTATGAAAGAGTAAAAACACTACATAAAAACATGATACGGTAGTTGGAACATCCAATGGGCTGGAAAAAAGCTTTTTCCCATCCTTGCAAATAAAACCCTGTGATGAAACTGAGCCTAGGTCAAGATTTCATTTTTTGTTTTTACACAAATTTCTACTACAGTTTCTGTCACCTTAAAACGTGGGTTGAAAGGTTGCTCTCAATTTTTCCACTCTGACACCAAAATATTTCATTGTGAAGGTCTCTAAAATGCAATACTTTCTGTTGGATGGAAAGCCATTTTCAAAGGTTAAATAGCAATCTAGCTCCTTTTTCAAAGGATGCAGAGACCTTTAGGTAGGAAAAATCACTTTCATACTCAGAAAAGGTAATCTTTTCAGATTATTATGCTTGCTTTAACAACAAAGGTCTCTGTCTTTTTAGTATAGGACTTTTTCAAAAAAGTGAGTTGAAAGAATGCCACAACAGTGTTGAACACAGCAACAGCTAACCTTCAGCCACCGACCAAATTAAATGTGAGAATAGCTCTTAACAAAACAAGGATTTTAACACTCGATGCTGATTCCCCACTCAGATGATTTCAGTCTGTCCTTTCCCTTCCAGGCTCAGAAACTGCCACAGTGGCACTCTCCAAACAAGCCAGTCAAACTGTTAAATAACTTAATAAGTTTCCTGGCTTCTCAGGTGAAATCTTGGGATGGGGAGACATGGGAAGGCCAACTGCAGAACTGTCAGATGATAGCAGAGAACCTTGTGCTGGAACTGTTTGTGGCAGCCTGAAATGCTCTTCATTTATAGTCCAAGGAAAGAGAATGAGAGAGCCATGAAAACACACCCAATTTCTGATTCACTTGGCAAGTCTTATCTACAAGGAGTCAGTCTGTAAAAAGGTGAAGTTCTTCCACCTGACAAACCTGAATTCTGTACTGAGATTGATACCTGCAACTAGGAAAAGAACAATGAGCTTTCTTGCCTTTGCTGTAGCAGGTCTGGTTCTTTTCTTTTCATGAAGGGATTCACTTGGAACAGTTCTAGTCTTGTGTCTGAACCATGCATGTCTGCTCCTAAAACAATGGTGCCTGCTGATACCCTTTACATCAGCTACACATCCTCTAGAGCCAGATATTGCTAGTTCTGTACAGGTCACACAGCCATCAATGGTTAAAAGATAAGGAAGGTAACTTTCAAGTCCCAGTGTTGAGCTTTACTGAGACTTCTGTTTTAAAAAAACTCTCGGAAGACCACAAAACCAAATTGCTATTACCATGAACACGGATTTTCCCAATCTAGCAATTCTTTAGCATTTCATCACGGAAATTATATAGTTCATATTAATGGGATATGCAGGCTACTCCTACCACAAAGGCAGCATCCAAATTATCATTAAGCCAAGCACATCATCAGACTGGAAACAAACATCAATGCATAGCTCAAAAGTGAAATTATTGGACAAGTTTAATACAGACTACCATAAGCTCCCCCAGAATTTTGTCTTCAGCAAAAGCTGCTATTGTATAAGCATTTTCCAGAAGTATGACCTAATAAAACAGATATATCTAATTTATGATTAAATGCAAGAAATTAAAGTGAAATAGTTTTGGTTACTACTACGTATTTCTAAGTGAAATAAACAAGTCAGATGTTTGACAGGTTAGGCATCTGCTCGCAACCCGCACAGCCAGAGAACACTCCCTGCTGCTTAGGAAGTGCTTCTGCTCATCCCTGTATTACATAGAGCTTCTCACCACAGAGGAGGAACCTTACTTGATTGGAGCAGTGGCTCCCTCGGGTCCTTCCAGTTCTGACAAAGGAACAAGATCCCATTTGAAGTGCAGGCCCCAGTTAAAGCCCCCCCGCACGACGGGGGAGGAGCTGTAGGTGAGGGTGTCAGCACTGATGATGTCGATCACAGGGCACACCACAGTCCTGCGATCCTCTCTGATGGGAGACAGCAGAGGTTGCAACCACATCTCGTTCACCTCGCAGTGACTGTCCAGGAACACCAGCACTTGCCCTGCAGAGCACACAAAACAAAGATCCGTGGTGCCAGGGAACACAAACATGCAATTAAATGCAAACACACGTGCATTCAACAAAGCAATACTCGTCAATTTACATGGAGATTACCTGCCACAGTCAGTAGGAACAGTTTGATCAATGACACACCCTCATGCTCTAAAGGCACCAGCATCTTTATGACACAACATAAAATTTATGTAACACTAGAATAATGTGGAAGAGATGGGAAAAAGCTTTAAAGAAAACAACTCTGGAACATGCAAATATAACAAGCCACCCCACAGACAGCATTGACTGGGCATGGGGATGGAACTCCAGCAGTTCAAAAGAGCAATAAAATTACTGAAAATTGCACTGACTGAAATGAATTTTAGCACAGCTTGGAAAATGCAAGCAGAATCTTCTCTCTGGATTACACCATTACAATGTTAATGAGTAAACACCATTTAAGAGACTTATCTGCCACTCAAAATTATTTAAGAAAGTAGCACATACTTTCTCAGATGCCAAAGAATTTAACTGAAAGCACATTCTGGTAAAGGCTGTTTCTAAAGCACCAAATATTGGTTTTTCCAACTAACACTGCAACAGAACAGCTTATACAAGAAAAATTGCTATTAGATTTGAGAATTAGAAACCAGATTAGTGTACCTTAGAAGGGAGCAGATTTCATTTTAGAGCAAAAATTTGCACATAAAACATGCAAAAAATATTCTGCAACTGCAGTATCTTGACCACATGGAGATGCTCCTGCGACAACATTCTTTCAGGTCAAGAATAGGGAAAATTCTACATTGTCTCACTAACACTGCAGTCATTGTTTGAGATAGTGCAGGGGAAGATCTGGGATGATGATAAGTTGTGTTAGTAACTTTCAATAAAACAAGTTACTTTTTTAGAGCACAATACTGATTTTGTTTCACAATTTCACTTAATCTAAAAAAGTACCTCATTTTATGGAAAGCAAATGTCTCCAGGAAAAAAAGGAAAAGAATCAACAGCTGAGACACTCAAAGTGTCCAAATTTGCAGTTATCATTTGAGATAGTGCAGGGAAAGAAAGATTTGGGATAATGCTAAGTTGTGTAGCTTAGAGTGTGGCATGACATGCAGAGCCCCTGCAGGGGGCTAAAGTAACCACAGGTCAAACATTCAACATCTGAAAAGCTGCGCTACAAAAAGAGAAGGCACCCAATCAACTTAGTGCCAAAGTATGCAAGGAAAAGAGAAATGAGCAAGGGTACCTGTGGCATGAGAGGCTCCAATCATCCTTCCTCTGATCAAGCCTTCCCTCTTCTCATTTCTTACCAATTTTGTGGTTTTGGGAAGCTGAGTTTTAACATATTCACTCAAGTCCTTTTTCAAGTCAGCTGTGAAAAGGAAAACACAAGTTCAACAACAGGACTTAAATTCTGAAAGCTTTGTTTAAAGTCCCAAGACATTTAACTCAAAAATGGCCAAAATCTTGATCAAAAAGTTACCCTGACACAGCACAGCTTCAAACCAGGAGTATCACAAGGACAGTCAGTCATCCCACATCCTACACTTCCCCTCCAATGCCTTTAGGACATTACTCACGTTAACTGGAACTACTAGAATCAAAAAAAGTGCTGTTCAAAGAAACACATTTCCAAATCCTTCTCATGTCAACTGGCATTTGCAACAGATGCAACAATAAACATTTCATACAGGCAAATGACTTCAATTACTGCATTCCATACAGGAAACCAAATGCTGACACCTTTCAAAAGAAGTACGAAGACACCTTATATTATCTGTACCTGCTTAACTGACAGAACAACAGATACAAAGTACACCTCACTCACAGCTGGTGGCTTTACTAAAATCCAAAAGGATCAAAGATTCTGCTGGCAAGCCTGTGCTTTTGAAGGAGTGCAGAGTGCACTGAAGTCTATAGGCACTACTGTAGCACTACTGTAACTTAGCTAACATCAATGGCAATTTTAAGAGTAACAATACTTCTTTCACCCAAGGTCAGTGGTTTCTAACATTAGAGCAGGACTACTGAAGAGAAGATGGACACATGAAGACTGAAGTAATGGAAAAGCATAAGTTAATAAGCTTATGGAAAAATAAAGAGGAATATAAAATGAGAAAGAAAAACAAAAACCCAACGGAGACTTCATAGAGAACCTTGGTATAGAGAGGAAGAGAGACTTTCATCAGAGGGTATGCCAAAATAAACATGATTCTGATGAGTGTCAGCTCAAACATTAAAGTTGCTGTTAACAAGATTAAATGCCAATGGAATATATGTGGAAGTCAGAGCTGTAACCTTAAGGAGGAATAAGAACTTTCAGGCAGGAGCAGTCTCCTAGAAAATTGATGGAATAATCTCTAAGGTGCTACCCAAATGAGATACCCAAGCAAGCATGACAGACACATTTGCAAGCCTCAAATAAAATAGTGTTTTGAGTCATTCTTCACCTGATTCATTATGGCAAGAGAAGAACAGTATACACCTGCAGAAACAATGGGCCAGCACAAAGCAGAAAAGCTCAGTTACCAAACTCCACTCTTACAGCAGATGAGGCAAATAAATGAGCAAAGAGTTTTGCAACTGCAAAATTCTGAAAAAAGAAAAAATTTTAAAAAATAAATAAATAAATAAAAAGGGGAAAAGATGTCACATCCATACCAGGAGCTAAACCAGGTACACAACATGGGCTTGAGCAGCAGAATGTAAGAGCCAGTAGAGTTTTGATCCACACAAAATGGCATTCTGCTGCCAACTGTGCCTGTATCACAGATCATCCCCAACAGGCAGATTAGTCTCAGACAAGTTTTGGGAATTTTGTTGTTGATGGGTTATTGCCTGTTGCCTTCATGTCCACTGGGAACACTGATTACTTCTGATATAACCCAAAAAATTGCTTCAATATAGCCTGTCTGAGAAATTTTGCTCCAAGGTGAGAATCAGTCCCCTTTAGCCAGTCTTTAAAAATTACTTTAGGCATTACCTTCCTCCATATCTATGCAACAAAGGCAAAATGGGACCTAGGATGGGAGTCTGGAGTGTTATTATTTTAAACTATTTTAAAGTACTGAGTTGCAGACAATTGGCTCCTTTTCTGTTCTTCAATCTCTCCTTCTACACAGAAGAATGCCTCCAGTAACAGCCTTTGAAACACATCCTCAGGCTTTTCCACAACAGGTTAAGGCTAAATCAGGGAGAAAGAGACTATACCAGAAAAAGAAATCCTGCCTTTCAGGGAATGGAAAAAAAAGACAAGAGTGGGCTCAGCTGAGCCATGGCAATTCCTGCTTAGCTAGTAAGACTGTTGATGATTGAGTCTAGGAAGCTTTTTGAGGCAAAATTAGGTGCAATGGCCCAAGGTTTGCACAACAGCACAGATGTGTAGCACGGCTCCCATATTTACAAGTGAAGAACTAGAGAGAATTTCACCTAAAACACCACTTCAGAAAGCAGGCAATGGAAGAAAAATGAATCTTTAATTAAAAAACAAAACAAAGGGGATTAAGATCAAGCAATCTGCCCGAGCTCATGAGATCCATAGCAGAGCCAAAGTTTTTATCCATTTCCTCAGACCCCAAACCATCTTTGCCTTTCTTCTGCTTTAAGAATCCATCCCTTAAAATTAAGCAGCAGCAAAAATATAGG
This sequence comes from Ifrita kowaldi, assembly GCA_013398055.1. NCBI lineage: Eukaryota > Metazoa > Chordata > Aves > Passeriformes > Cinclosomatidae > Ifrita > Ifrita kowaldi. The sequence goes on along the minus strand of VZRS01004886.1, from coordinate 54,206 downwards.
ATCATTAGCATCAAGAGCAGTAATTCTGTGTGTAAACAATACCTCCTCCTGCCTTTGGCTTCAGAACAAGTTCATTTGAAGTCAGAAAGACAAAAATAGCTACTTGAATGTTTTGAACTTAATTTGGTTCAAATTAGCAACTTTGCTAACTGCTTCAATTTAACAACAGACCAGAAGAGTGATGGTATTACTGCCTCAACACAAGCATCAATCAAATGCATCCTCACATTCAAAAGACTGAGTTTTGAAGTAAGGTAAGTTCTGAATACAAAACAAATTGCACAAAACACTTCATAGCAAGGCATATGCTCCCAAAACACAAAACAAAACAAGCTTTTAAATATTACACCTTCTTATCTTAGCAAGGAACAGTGTTTGACCTTTGTTATCTGTTGTATCTCGACATTTGATCTGACCTCAGAGAAATCAACTTCCAGCATAACAAGAGAATGCCATTCTACAGCAGACATATCTAATCATTCTCTTCGAGCAAGTGAGACCTTAAACCAGAAGCCAAACAGTGAGACCAAGGGAGCTAAAACTATATATATATATATATATCAAATAAAAATACAATCTAAAAGCCATTTTTAAAATGTAAAAAGTTGTGGACTCGTATAGAGGTGAGCAGGAAACTTGCACAGTTCTGCTGGCAAGAACTGCTATGCTTACACATTCCTCACCAGGCATTTGGCTTTTGAAGGGCCAAAAAGAAGGGCTTTTGGAAGGCCACGCTTGAATTGCGTGTCTGTCTTTGCCTTGTCTGTCAATCGAGAGACAAAGCAGCGATCCTTCAACAGGAGCAAAGCAACTCTGCAGGGCCTACCCCTCCAGGGCCCCTGCGTGCCTCCGGGAAAAGCGGCTGCTCCCAGAGGCAGGACAGCCGCTCCCGGGGTGGCCACAAGAGGCTGTTGGAGAGCCACGCAGAGCCGGCCCGGCCACGCCGAGCTCCGGCCCCAGCACGCTGCTGGTCCGAAATGCTGAGCAAGTACAAAACACGGCTCTGTTTCCATAGTGGCACAGCAACCCATCTGCAAGACTGCAGAGCCAGAAGTGTCTGTGTCCAGCTCCTTTCAGATGCACTCACAGCGAGTAGTGGCCTCTCTGTCATCTGCTCTGAGCACCTAAGCCGCCCAAGCAAGGAACTGCTAAGAAAACCCAAACTATAAACAACTGCTTCATGACCTCCACTCATCAGAGTGTGCAAGACGTGGCATAAGAGGATGGAGCATCTCCCCTGTGAAGGAAGGCAGGGGAAAGTTGGGGCTGTTCAGCCTGGAGAAGAGAAGGTTTTGTGGAGACCTCATTGCAACCTTCCTGTATCTGAAGGAACCCTACAGGGAAGCTGGAGAGGGCCTCATCATCAGGAATTGTAGTGACAGGATAAGGAGTAATGGGTACAAACTGAAAGACAGGAAATTTAGGTTAGATACCGTATAGTTAGAAATTCTATTCTGTGAGGGTTCTGAGACACTGGAACAAGTTGCCCAGGGAGGTTGTGGATGTCCTATCCCTGGAAGCATGCAATGCCAGGTTGAATAGGGCCTTGAGAAACATGGTCCAGCAGGAGGTGTCCCTGCCCATGGCAGCAGGGGTTGGAACTGGATGATCTTGAAGGTCCCTTCCAGCCCCCTAACATTCTTTGAGTCTGTGATTAGTAGCTTCAAAACCTGATTTTGAATGTTGAAGCCTGTATGATACAAAGCTCATCAGTAAAATGGCACCAGTGTCAAAAAGGATGTCACCTTGGGCATCTCAGGACACCACACATCCCTACTGGCTGGCACTTTCAGGAGATGGGCTGCAGTACAAATTGGTTTGGCATCACAACTTCCACGATTTATTTTGACCAGTCAATAAAGCACAGGAAGGCCCAGAAGTGTAACATTCCTGAAAGGATCTCTCACCCAATTCACTATTGTCATCCACCAGAATGATCTCGTGCAGGAGGTGAGCGGGGCTGCGGTCCAGGACGCTGTGCACTGTGCGGAGCAGGGCCGAGAGCGCCTCGTTGTAGAAACAGATCACAACGCTGGCAGAGGGCAGATCAGCAGGGTAGGACTTCTCTCTGCATCTGCAAAAAGGAATAGAGTTGTTGTCACTATTTATAGAGGTGTTTCCACAGAGCTGGGTCATTGCTGAAACTTCATAAATAACAAGCAAACATTAAATGTGTAGGAGGAACCCCTAATGTGAACATAATGAGCCCAGACGTGTAACAGCTACAGTAGGGCTCAGCATAGTGTGTTACTCTCCAAATAATACAGACTCAAAGTTAACACTGCTGCTTGTGTTACAGAGGATATCATGGACTGAGGTGGGAAGAAAAACCAGAGATCCTCAAGACAGAGAACAGAAGATAGTGAGGGCTTGTTTCAGCTGTCAAAACACTGTCTAGTACCGTCAGGTAGCTCAGACATGTACAGGAAGCACAAATATGACATGAGGCCCACAGAAATACCACAGCTTTATTGGCCAGCTGCTGGAGACGAGTTGGATACCCAGAAAACTTCCACTGGTGCTAAAAACCTATTTACACAACGAAGGTTGGGATTCAGAGGGCAGATTAAGACACTTAAGTCTAGTCACTGCTGTCAGTGCAGTCTAAATAGTGTTCAGCTCACCCTAAGGCTGTCAAGTGTGTTTTGTCAGCTGAAGAGCTCTGCATGCTTCATTAACTGCACTGACTGGATCTCTGCTAATTATAATAAAAGCAGAGACAACTGACTAACAAGCAGTTATCTAAGCAGCTTAATCTGCAAGCTGAATCCCACTCAAAGTAAAAGATCATTATTTCTTCTTATTTTGAAAGCTTGTCCTTACTTCTAATAGGGCACAGTATCACTGATTAATGCCATATGAAGGTGCCAGGCTGGGGGATCCAATAAAAATAAGAAAATATAAATGAAAACATGAAAGTATAGAAGAAAAGCTGTCATTTATTCTGAATGAGCTCAGTTCTGGGAGAGATGTATCAGCAAGTACCATTCATTACATTTACCCTGACCAGAGAAACCAGTAGAAAAATAGATGCAGGTTTATTTATTTTTTAGTGTTGGGACTTCTTACTGTTGCTACAGAGGTGAGTTGTTCCCCTTGCTACATGCACCAGACAGATTATAGAAAAATATCTGCTCTTTAATAGAAAATATTCAGAGCAGACCACAATCACGTACCTTTAGCAGTTGACAAAAAAAATTAGATCTCCAGAAACAATATTCAGTCAAAAAAGACCAAGGAATAAAAATCCTAGCCTCAAGCACTCCTGTTAAACAGCTGACAAGTCTGCCTTCAGCAACACATGAAGATGAAACAGTGTATGACAGAAATGTTATACCAAAAATATTAAATACTACATCAGCTGTAACAAGCCATTGAACACATGAAACTATACCACGTTCTCTTCAAAATTCAGCACCTACTTTGCATCTCTTGTATCAGGCACCTCCCTGTGGTATCCCAGTCGATTGCTGATAAGCATATTGAAAGCATGCTTCTGATAGCCCAAGTCTCTCACTTCCTGATCTTCTTCATTAAAAATCATTCCTGCGAAAGTAACGTGCCAAGATCAGCTAATAGCCTCAAAAACACCATTTGAAAGAAATCAAGGATTGAAACATATGCTTTAACCTCTTCTAAAATCCATTATGTTCTTAAAAATCCCTCTGGTTTTGCAAAGTGTGTATTTGTGCAACTATTTCTGCTCCCTCCCACAAACAGGCAGCACTTATGAGTAGCCCTTGCAGCTGTAATAAAGTTCAATCCTTCTCCAAAGACTGCTGGCTCCACTGTGTTTATTGCCTCCCTTCACTCATATGGCCTCTAATTCATAGCACCACCTGAAACCAACATCAAACAAGCGACAGAGGACAGACTTTGGCACACAATGAATCAGCATCTATCCCTACAGGTGACAGGTCTGTAATGGGATTTTTGAGAGAGGAAATACATTTAGAATGGTAGAAAAAACCTCACAAGAGCAGCTCCAGTTTCATGCAGTTCTGAAGTCTGTGGTAATAAAAATAGCTACGCAAGAACTGTAAACATTTGTTTATCTCACCTGGGACACTGACAGCAAGCTAACACACCAGCAGAGCTGCTGTTCATTGATTATTTTAGCAGAAGTGGCAACTGTTACTAAGCATGGCAGAAGAAACTGTTGGTATTAGGAAACGTACTGCTATAAGCCAAGATGAAATTTCCAGTGCCATCCTGCCTGCCTTGACTCGGTGCCATGGGCTTCTCTCACTGAGCCACGTACTCACCAGTGTGAACAGAACCAAACCAGTGTGGCACTTCACACAACTCCATGAGAGAAAGCCAGCTGGTGTCTGCCACCACCTGTGCCTCTAGCCACTTCTACAACAATACAGGTAGCAGAGTGATTATTTTTTATTGTCTCTATTCAGCTGGCTGGACAGAATGAGATGCTTTCTCTCCAGTTATTTTCAAGCTACATAGGCAATTCCACTGAAATTTCAGTACAAGTGAGCAAGGATCATGTCAGTTATCTCCTTCCACCCTGCCCATCATCTCCATATCATTCAAAATCTGCAGAAAACAAGAAGGTTCCTCATTAATGCTACCATACATCCAGGAAAATGTTTCATGCCTTCTCAGACTAATTCAGATTGAAACGGACATCTGGTCTAATCTCCTTCCCAAAAGCAGATCCAGCTAGATCAGGTTGCTCAGGACTAGTGCAGTTGAGTTTTGAAAGCCTCCAGTATCTCCAGAGATGGAGATTCTACAAGCTCTTATTTCCCTGTTCAAGGATTTGACCACCATCACACTGAAAATGTTTTTCCTCTTCCATAACTGAAATCCCCTCGCTCCAATCCCATGCACTATGGAAGGAGTCTGTCTCCATCTTCCCTACAGCCTCCCACTCAGCTGCTGCTGACAGCAATAAAATCTCACCCCTCAGCATTCTCTCTGAGGCAGAATAAACTCAATTCTCTCAGCCCATCTCCACACCTCGTGTTCTCCAGTTTTCACCAGTTATGCAAAAGCCAACTGACCTTGAACCTGGAGAAAATTAGTTGGGTTAAACACAAAAGAGAAGTAATTTTAAAAGTTTGAAATGGAAAAAAGCTTCAAAACAAATAATCCATCTGAGCCTTCAGAGCACAGCTGTGTCAATAATGTGTGTCTCAATAATGTGTGTCTCAATAATGAAGTCTACCTACAGGTACCAGCTGACCTTCTGGAGGGAATTCCATGCATCCACATTCCCACCATTTACATTTACCATGCTGTGGCTCTTAGTCTTGAGTTCAGCAATGGCAATGCAGCTGCACTATCCAACAGCTCAAGAGTAAATGCCCTGACATTTGTGCAGGACCGAGTGGGAAGTGCTGGGCAGCGATATCAGTGAGACACATGAGATACACCCACAGAGTGTCTTGTGACTGGCTGTCCTGCTCATGGATGAGTGCTCCCACTGTGGATTAGCTGCACCATGGGGGCAGGAATGAGTCTCTTTACAGTGGCAGTGTCACTCCCCCAGCACTAGCAGCCTAAAGGGGTCAGTCAGTCCTCCTATGAACCACATCCACCCCCAAAGGAAGGTCTCCAGCTGGTCAGTTCAGACACCCAGCTCCATCATTCTGGCATAATCAGGGGCCCAGTGCGCTCTGGTCACCTTAAAATGTTTTCTTCGTACCAGGCACGAGCTTAAAACACACCCCAAATGTTTCATTCTACAATCCATCCATAGCCAACCACTAACTACATTTTTCTGATCTTACTAATATATTTAAGGAGTTCTAACATTTTTAAAACCTTCTCATGAAGAACAGTATCAAATGCATGCAAAAGGCCTGAAAAATTTCAGTTCAAACAGCAGACAGAAACCCTTGGAAAACAAGGGGTTTGCACTCAAAACCTCAGTTTAAGCTTTACTTCAGCAGTGTTACATAGCTCTCACAGATTAATGAAAAAAAAAGATAGATTGACCTACCAGATGACAGTTTGATTTTGACTATCATACACCAACTTTCTTTTCTTTCTTTTTTTTTTTTTGCTTTGCATGTTTATCACTGTCCTACTCTAGACAGACAGGAAGCCCTTTCCTACAACACCTCATCTTAAGAGCTGTCTCCTGATGATTCATATAGAATTTATCCTGGCACTGTTATTCCACTTGGCTTTCACCAACCAAACCAGTCATTTGATTTGAAGACCAAAGGACTTCTCAGTTAAAAAGCTCCATTTCTTTCCTGGCCTGTACTGACTACTTGAAAAGAAATGGCCACCTCTGGACAGGCCTTCACCTCGCTTGCTGCTCAGGCTTTTTGCAGTGAACTGATAAACACTTGTAATGCCACAGGGCAACATGAACTGCCATTTTTCTGACACATTCACACAGGTCTAATGACCAACTCAGAAAGTGAAGTTTGGTAAAGTTCTATAAACTCACGAAGCTCATGATTCACATTCATCCACAGTCATGACAGTGGACTTCACTGAGATCTGAGCATTAAACCCTGGCTGTGAAGGTTTTTGTGCTGTATTTCCCAAAGCAGCAGCAGAAATCAACACCCCAACACTCTGCCATAACATCCAGCTTCTGCCTCCAGACTCAAACCAAGTTTTAAGTCAGTACACAATGTGACTTTGCACATCTAAAACCAGCAGTGAATATGCTGTAAGCACTTGAATACAAAAAGCATTTTAATTTGAAACACAAAACTAAATCACCTCATTGATGAAACATGCTCTAGTGAAACATACAGACCTTTCCTGGTACAAAGTAAGTAGGATTTGGCTCTAAGCATTGTCATCTCAATCTTGCATTTTAAGTTTGTCCTACATGCATTTCTCCTAGATTAAGTCATACTCCAAGCACATTCTCCAAATCAATGGGTCCTCTTCATTGTTTATTGATATCAAGCTATTTTTAATTACGGCATGTAAGTAGTTTTTCTGTAGCTAATTAAAGCTTATGTATTTGAGCCCAATTAATACAGGAGTAAGATATGAAACAAGCACACACTTCCAAAAGCAAGATTTAGTTCAAGAGCAGACCTGTGCTATAACCCAGTCCTCATCAGCACTGACACAGCATAGATGTAAAGGTTAGAAAGAGTGTATTTTGGATTAAGCACTGCAGAATAAATTTTAAGTAATTCCTAATGAAGAGAGCCACGAGTACCACCTGCATTTGAACAAACAAAATTTCTTCATTATACACCTTCCCTTGAGATTTTTTTTACAGAACACTAAGTTTGTCACCAACACTGAAAACCACTTACCCATTTCAGGAGAGAATTCTATCTCCCCCTTGACTGGGTCCTGGATATGATTTCCAAAAGAGTTTCCTATCTTATTCTCTTTCTGTTGCAATTCAGGTATATGAACTGGCCCCCGCGTAAAACGGGGGTAGAATTTTTTTGGAAATGGCCTCTGAGGTTCCAGCCCCTTGATGGGCACATTCTTGAACGATTGGTTCTCTTCACTGAAGTTGAAATAAACAAAAAGCAGAAGTGTCCAGGTCACAGATGTGAAGAGGCACCCATAGCAGAAATAGCGAAGTGTGACACTTCCCATTGTAGACTCAGCATCGTTGAGGGCCCATTCTCAATTACCTGAAAAAGAGTGAAAACACATTTTGAGAGTGCTGCCTGTTAACCTTATACATTAGGAAATACATTCTATAGGTTACTCTTCCATTAAATGATTTTTAGAACTTAAACTTTACGCACAGACCTTAAGAAGTAAATCCCTTTTCACTCTCCCATTCAAAAAGTAAGCATGACCAGTTTTCACATTTAACGTGGATTACCACTGCTTCAAAACATGGAGCAAACAATCACTAAGAGCGCAGTGACACACCACAATTAAAGATAAAAATGATTAATTTTCCTCAGAATAGTTATATACTTATCTCTGTTCCACAACAGTATATTTCTAGTACACCTGCCTTGAATGAAACATATAACTATATAATTAAATATACTATACACAGGGAATTGATTCTTCATGGAATTGTTTTGGCTGGAAGGGACATTTGAAGGTCACCTTGTCCAACCCCCTTGCTCAAGCAGGGTCACTCTGAGCCAGTTGCCCAAGAGTAGGTCGACATGTATCCATTTTAGTAGTTCAGATCCTATCCTAAAGCATGGAATGAGAGTACACGGATTCAAAAAAGCCACGTAGTTCAGTTCTTCTTGCCCCAAATTTAAGAACAGCCATCATGAGTGTCCTAGGAGTTCCAGAAAACATGGAGTACAATTGAACAACACACAGCACCAAGATAGTCACATTTACAGATAATCTTCTCCACAGAAAGAAAACAGGGGATAAGGAAAGAAGAAAAAGCTCTAAGGTAATTTACTGGGTTCCTCCCGGCCTCTGCAGACTCCAGAAAAGCTTTCATATTCCCTGGAGAAGATGCTCATCTAGAGCTGGAAGGAAACATCCCAGACTAGAGTTTTACTTTAGACATCCACAAGACAATTTTCCCAAGCTATGTTGAAAATTACTGTCATAAGCAAAACTGTGAAGTGAAGCAAATGAAGCTGGTGAAAATAGTTTATTTATGGGCCAGGAGAATTGGATACTTTCTGGAGTTCCCCAAATCTAAAATGACTCAACACCCTCCCCCGACCCTGCAAAAGAAACCAAACAAAACCAACCAAACAAAAACCCCAAACGACACACAAAATACCCCCACACTAACAAACCCCCCCCCCACACACACCTTAAAAACTATACAGATCAGTTCCCCAAAGTCAGGGGGAAAAAAAACCACTGACTCAAAGAATTTAATTCCTTTCATCACTATCTAACCACAACAAGTAACACAGTACTGGTTGAACAGCAACAAAAAGTCAGGAAATAATTTAATCACCTTTTAATTAGCAAAAATTTTGTTTTAAGAAAACAAATATTGGGGTGGGAGTCAATCATTTATGTTGATGCATTTTTCAAACTACTCAAAAAGTCAGAAGTCTTCAGGTCAGGCTGGTAAAGAACAAACCAGTACATTTATGAGTACAAAAAAATTATTCTTTCTCAATATGGGAAACTACTAAATAAAGGTAGAAGCTGTTAATGATCCCACAGAACATTATAAAGACACCATTTACTTTGGTAATGTAATTCTGAGTCCTTAGTGACTTGCATCCAAAAAGAATATAAGTCAAAATTCAAGCTTACATTTTGCAGACTGCAGCAGGTCATCATCTCCCGAGAATAAAATACCCACAATGTAAAGCAAAAAAACCAAACCCACCCTCCTCAAAAATAATTTACCCATTGTTCTTACCATGTCCAACTCCCTCACTCCTGCAAGGCAACAATCTACGCAGCAGTTGAGCCCAGGGAGCTTAAAAAGGTCTTACACAGGGTTTAAATCTCAAGCTGACCCTGTGCATACAGATGAATTGCACTCTCTGTGAAACTGGCTCTCTCTAACACTGTCACACAGAAATCTCACTGCTAAACTGCAAAGCCATGAAATTAGTCAGGCACCGAACGCTCTGGGGCAGAAATGATTTAAGAAAATCCTCATTTTAGCTAGCAGAATAGGTTTACCAGTTAGAGAAGTTCAGATGACCAATCCCCAGTGCCTCACACCCTGTGCTAACACAATCATACCAAGGTGAACCTTGGCTCAGAAAAAGCACGTGAGGCTGCAGAGGAGCAAGGGCAGATAAACAGTTATATCCTCTCATCATAATAATTCTTCTTGCTCGGCGGTCTGCAGACAATTAATGCTTCTCCATAAAAGAGGATCTGGGTGCTTGCCAGGTTCTTTTTGCATGGCCACCAGAAGGTCATCTGCTGTAAGATTTGTCCAAGCCTAACATACTGCTCCTCAGAAACTGCTAGAGGTGTTTTTCCATTCACTATGGTAACAACAGATGGACAATTCCTACATTCACTGACACTCTGGAACAGAACTGTCCCAGTAAGATAAAGATTACTACAACAGAGAAGGAACCTTTTCATTTCAGAGTTGTTTAAGGATACATCTACACTGCAGCTTGCACAGAAAAAACCAAACATAATCTATTCTATCTCTGGTAACATTCAGAAGACAGGCACACAGAGCAGAATTCCTCATGGATTAAGTATTTCCCTAGTTCCTTGCATCTCTTTCACAGCTCAGAGCTACACCTGCTGCTGAGGCACTTTCAGCCACAGTAAGGTTAAAGTTTGCTGTGACTGACATCAGGTACCCTCAGATTAAAGAGGAAGGGATAAATTACTAATCACCAGAGTGAGGACATTGCTGTACATCCCTTCTATCTCCAGAGAGCTCTCTGACCAAGCTAAAAGCTCATACTTTGCTACTGCTACAAAAGTAATAAATGCAAACCATAGCTAAATAAACCAAATATTTCCACCTGATCCTTGCTAGATCTGCTTCACCTTCTTTTTGCCTCCTTCACTATTTCGGCATTTTGTAAAATGACAAGGATGTTGAAATACTGCATTTAAATCCAATTACAGAATCTCCACAATGCACTGCTCAGTACCTTGCTATTCAACCAAGACACTCGATAATTCATCTGGCAGGAAAATACAGACTCATTATTTAGACAATTCTGAAGGCAGAATGGGAAAAAAAAGTTAACTCTGTATATGAAAAGCACATTGAGGCTTATTAGTTTACTTTATTCACCAACACATATGTATTTACAGAAACACTGTCCTTTGGATTTCAACCACTTCTACCATTTAAGCAGAGTCATGATCTGTGTCAGAGCTGCACACTCCAGTTTTAGACAGTTTTAAGTTGACTGACTTCTTAAAGACGTGGTTTAGGACACTGGAGGTTTCCAAGTCTTCAGCTGTGTCAGTCCTGCTTGGGATCTGCCCTGAGGAACCAAGAGAACCTTTCCAGCCCTACACTTCCATGCATACAAAGCACAATCACATTAATGTATCTCTGCCTCTCCTCACCATACCAACAAACAAGAATCCCTCCGCTCATTTCAATGTGCAGCAAAAGAATAACCACTCTGATAAGCGCCAGAGGGAGAAGGAGAGGAGATGGCAGCTGGTCACAAGGACACAGGAGGAAACACTCAATTCATGGTGCATGACACTCAGCCCTTGATTCTTACCTCATCCATCTCCCTATCCATGACCTCCTTCCATGCAGACACAGTGAACAGAAGTCTTACTTTGTCCTGATTCCTTTGCCCTCCAGTGCTGTGAAGTCTTCCAGGAAATACATTTTGCCAATTTACCCAATGACTATCTCTGCCTACAGATGGTCACAATACCTTGATGAGTGTCTTAAACATCCATCCTCTCCCAGCTGGTTTCTCCAAGCAGGATTTTGAAACTTAAGTAAAGCCAAATCCTTCTTTAGTTTTCCTCACTTTTTTTTTTTTTTTTTTCTTAAATAGAGAAAACCCATTCCTGAATACAGGAGATGCAAAGGACATGCCTTTCAAATCCAAAATATTAGGATCTTTCTCAGCCCTGATACACACTGCATGAGAAAAACCGATTACATGTATTTTTAACTCAACAGCCTAAAGCTCTGCTAACGCAAGCACAGCTGGCAGGTTTGAACAGTTAGATAGAAACAACTGAAATTTAAAAAAAGCAGAATTTTATTATACAGATAACCATGTCAGTGGGCTCCCAAGAATAATTTTCACCTATGCAATACTGCAACAATGAGTCTAGTCACCAATAAATTGCTATTTGGACAGTACAGTTAAAACCCTTTTCTATTTATTTATTAAAGTGCAAACAAAAACACTAAATGCCACAAAAGAATAATCCATGATTTAAACATAGCAAGAAGAATTGTTTCACAATAGAGTTCATCACAAATTTTACTGGAAAGAGACCAGGCTTGAAGGGTCTATCACGCATCTCCCCTTCATTTCTGAAAAGTAAAACAGCTGCCAAAAGTAAAAAAACACCTCAAACAATTCTCCTTTTCAAAAATTCAAGTAGTAAACAACTAAACAGAAGGTATTTTTTTTCCCTTGGCAAGATAGGAGCTTCCAGAGCAAGTAATAAATGATAACACCTTTAAGTATTTTACAGACATTTATTCCCATGCCTTAGAGATGGGTGGAGTTCATGGCTGTTCTGTTGTGCTCAGGAATCCAGGAACACTTCAATATGACAAACATAAATCATCCAAGGTGGCAGTATCTCCTACATCAGGAAATTACAATCCAGTTCGGAGGCAAGAAAGGAAAAAAACATATCTTAGAAGCTGCCTCCATCCGCATCAGCTTAGGGGAGACCAAGACTGAAAGGTACAGAATTCTGAGAATTCCTAAGCAAATATTCAGCCTTTCAGTGTCTCTCTTGTTGCTCTGTTTTGACTGTCATATATTTATTGCCTGACAGTTTTCCTTTGGCAAAGCCTTGGAACTGAGTTTGCAGACCAACATGGCAGAAATGCCAGGAGTAAAATACTGCTCTCTAATTTCCACAAATTCCAGTGCATAAGTCTCAGTTCCTTGCACAAGTAGTAAATAATTGATTTTTTTTTTTTAAGAGAACTATAAAGGTTGAATATTAGTAACTCAGTAAACGTCTCTCAAATTCAATCAATCCCAAAGCTGAAAAACTCTCCAGGAGCCCACCTGCCAGACCTGAGCTGCAGAACTCATTGAGCAAGAGGCTTTTCATGTCACAGCAGCGTCTTTTAGCAGCCTTACACCACCACCATGACATTCATTTCATACATCAAACCCAGGAACATTTACATTCATTTAATAACTGGCTCAACAAGGATACAACTGTATTCCCCCGACAGTCCAGGAAGTAAATAAGAAAGTAAAAATTAGAAGCATCTATAGAAGGTCATGCAGCAAATTATTCTAATACTCTATAGCAAGATAAAGTAGTTCAATGGTTTGGTGTTTTGTTTTTTTACTAGAATGCTCTTTAAAAAGGAAGATTGTACACATCTGTTCCTTGCCTCAGTATAGTTCCAAAATACACAGGTAGTCTTGCAGGGAACCTGGGTAGTATGAGTCGTGTGTCTGTCTTTTCCTTTTTTTTGATTAGAGGAAAAGCTGTTCTTGGAAAAACTACAAGCAGACTTTAAGGTTTTCTCAAATAATTTTTACTCCTATTTCAAAAATCTTGAGGTTAGTGTGATCCTCTGTTTGACCTCTGACAAACATGAGTTCTGGCACAGTTATGAAATATCTACTCATACGGTGTGTTTACTAAACTGTTGAGGTTAATCCAAGCAGATGTCAGTGCTTAAGCAGTGGCAGGTCATAGAGTCTGTAGCAAATATTGCTCTTTGAGCCAAAATATTGTGGAGTGTGGTTGACGTTTTTTGCTTCCTTTAAAAATATCCAAGGCCAACACATTGGGCCAGTGTTACTGAGAGCTGCCCAGGTTACTAACAGCCATTCACACACCTTCTGCACTTTCACAAGAATTCTTTTTTTCCAGGCAATCTTTCCATTACAATCTCTCTCTTCTGGGAAAGTCACAGTTAACAGACCAGCAAGATGAAAAAGGGACACCTCGGGCAGCTTTTGCTTCGGATCCAACACACATCACTAGGAGCAACATCCACACAGCCAGAACAAAAGTAATAGACACTTCAAAATAAAGTGTTTCATGTGCTCCAGAATCTAAGCACAAGCCAATTTAACTCCTAAAAAAAACGCCCTACAGCATTGTTTTATTACTAAATTGGATCTACTTGCCAGTTTGTTTTTAATTAAAAACAACCATTAATTTTTGACCTTACAGAGGGATGGGTGATTGCACTTCATGAATTAAGTGGCTCTCTTTGACAGAATACAGGGAGGTAACTACTCATGTAAAGGCAGGTTGGGCTTACAGGAATCTAAATTGTGACATTCAGCAAGGACAGATGCCAAGTCTTGCACCTGGGACAGACAAACTCCGTGGCTGCTGGCACAGCCTGAGGAACAGCTCTGCAGAGAAGGACCAGCCAAGGTCTGGCTAAGCACAACCCTGCAGCAAGGAGAGCTGAGTGATGCACCCACAGGAGCACAGCCAGCTGACCCAGGGGTGCAATTCCACAGCTCCCTGAGACCACAGGCAGAGGACAGCAGCCAGGGAGGGATTTGCCAGTACAAGATAGACATCAGGAAACCGGAGTGAGTTCAGTGAGAGGCCACCTAGACGGTCACAGGCTGGAACACTTGTCCTGTGAGAACTGAGCATGCTGGGCTCCTCCAGCCTGCAGAAGAGATGGCTTTGGGATGAGAACTAAAATAGCAGCCTGTTGCTATCTACAGGGATGTTACCAAGAAAACAGACCCAGGCTATTTAGTGAGGTGCAAGGTAGGAAAAAGAAAGAACTAAAAAAGACTAATGTTAAATCATGTTAATGTTCAGTCACACCAACACTCATTCACAGAAATATCCTGTGGACCACAGGCTGTCCTCTTACATAAGACCACTGCTCCCATTCATTTTAATGAGATGACACATTAAGATCTATTTTTAATTAGCCTCTGCAAGTCCCTTCTAAATTCAACTTTCGAAGCTCTGAGAGCCAACAGTTTAGTCATTTCAACACAGATACACAAATCCCTGTCATACCACCTAAAATAAATCCTCCTAGAATGAATACAAAATCTTGAGCAACACTTTACAGATAATCTTAAAATACCAATAATATTCAATGTATTTTAAAGATAAAGAAAGGCACATAGATTAGTAGCATGAATTGTTCAACATCTATGAAACTATACTCTGACTATATGAAGTCTGAAAAGCTATAAGTGTTTTAGGACAAATTAAATAATTAATCTTCTTAGGTCTTCAGGTTCTCAGCCCTTACTATTTTTCCAGTGTCAATTGACTCACTTATATACTGATTTGTATTTCAGTTTTTGGGCTTTAACATGAGATGTCTAAATATTGCACAGTATCATTTTCAAATCTGTGAACTATACATTGAAACGCCTCCTCTGGGAACATAACTTTGCTTATCAAGCTTTTTGGAATTTCTCAACTCCAGTAAAAAAGCTTCACTTAGCAGACTACCATACCAGAGTGTACACAAACACTTTGACTTTTTTACAATAAAAATGTGAATTCCTCCTTTATCCACTTGCATTTCAAAAGCTCCCTTAAAGAAATGTTCGACTATCTTCTGCCCTAACACCTTCCACTTTTTTGTCAACAATAAAACAAACTGGTTTTTTTTTCTTTCCTGATAAAGGATACCTTTCTCCCCATGTATTAGTCCACTCCATGAAGAGAGAATATTTAATGAGGGCTCTAATTTAAGGACACAATTTTAATGGAAAAAGCAGCTACAAGTTTTGGAAAGAAAAGCATTTTTAAGTCAGGATCTCATGTAAACAAACAGCTGAAAAGAACACCAGGTTTAGTTACAACCAGTGGTACAATGTTGCATCAAGTAACATAATAGTCCAGCCTGATTAGAGAAAACAAGTACTCTTGGATTAGAAATATGAGTTTACCAAAATCCTAGTGCCCAATTCTGGGTAAATAAGTGCTATACAGTAGACAGTTTCATGCTGCTGCAGTGTCCTCATTCCCCTCCAAAAAACCCCTTCTTATTTCCCAAAGCACAGTTATAAGAAAGAAATTCTTACCTATCCCCCTGACAAACGCTCCACAGGCTGCTCGGCTGGATGTTCCTTTAAGCCATCTGGCACACAAATACATGTCATGCCATTCCCGGAGTCCTAAAAATACCTTCTGCCTTTTTTGTTGCTAATAAATAGTTTCTTCTAATTCAAACAGCGAGATTTTCTTTTCATCAGTAAAACCAGCTCTGAAAGAAGCCAGAATGTATCCAAAGAAAGATGCAGAGCATTTTGTAATACAGCCCTTCCTTCTTCACAGAGCTTAGAAAACAGCAAGGTTAAACACCCCACAAGTTGTTCTTCAATGCATCTCTCACATTAAAGATCCATGCATCTAAATATTAGTTTAACAACCCTTCAGCACTATATACAAACACAGAATGTAAGAGAGCTTACAAGGTCAACCATACACAAATAAGCTGCTTAATACCTTTTCTAAATGTTTAAAATCTGCTTAGCTGTTCCTCACATTTTATGTCTGCAAAGCTCACCAAAATAACAACAAAAATGCAGATTCGTGCAAAATAATTAGATTAGCAACACTTCTACAGGAAGAGCTGAACTGTAGAACCCTCACCTTTTTCCAGAAGAGTCGGCACTAAAGCAGTGCAAGGTTACACAGGAGAGCACACTGACTGCAGCAGCAGCCAGATCCAGTCGGTGTCTTCATTCCCAGTGAACAATGAACCGCTGAGCCAGAAACTTAACGCTTTGTTGCTTGCAAGTCCTGACTAGGAACAGGGAAACAAGCACAGATTTCTCTAGGAAAACAGGCCAGTTTGGATGGGTCTGAGGACACCAATGCTGCCTGCACTCTTTTGCCTGCCTGTACTGCCCCAAAAGCATCAATATACTTTTGTTTGCAATTATTTTTCACATCTCTTTTATTCTGTTTTTTCAGCTGATGCATGATCCATATCAACCCATGGATTTGGCAATATGCACATGGTCATTTTCCTGCCACTCACATAATCAATCAGTGGTGTTCTTCGTCATGACTAGACCATAGTAATGCTAGAGAAAATAATCATTAAGTTGTACAAAAATTCCTTTACTTGTCATTTTCCAAATCACTAGTAACTTCAAGAGATTTCCACATTTCAACAGAAATTTTCTAGGTATGTTTTCTGTTCATCTTCAGAAATTTTCACCAGAAGTGCTTTGGGCTTTTTTCCAATCTTTTACAACAAAAGCGAAAACACATTTTCTAATTCTTAAAAAATGAAAAACTAAAACAAATTCCGACTTCACTTGTGCAACCCTCCTGACAAAAATGCTGGCTGCAAATCTGTCAATGAAACAGACCTCACTAAAGTACATTTGAGTAGGACAGTGGTAAAAAGTGGGGTTGACCAGTCTGTTTTAAACCTGTGACTACTAACCATGGAAACTGCACTTGGCACAAGTTCTGCAGTAGCTCCCAGAAGACATCTACCATCCACTTGTGCAGAACTCAGTACTGAAATCAACAGCTGGATACAAAAAAAGACATAAAAGGCATCTGCCGACTCACATTAGAAACTTCCACAGACTCTACCTGAACATGTATAAAATGCAAAACCACTGCAATTATGTTACTATTTGTACTACAGAATTGGAAACTGCCTTAATGAGAATGGTTACACTGCATCTTATGCTGCAGCATGAGATTACAGAATTCCTAGACCTCCGTGCCTACTCCTCACAAATCATACAAATCTACTCCATTTCTCCTTCTGCAGGGTTTTCCTTTTCAATAGGCAGAATTTACATAAAAATACTTTTTTCAGGCAGACCAGGATCAAACAACTTTATGAGCCTCAGTAACTGATAGAAGCATAAGGCTTTATTTGTTTTAAAAAACCAAACAACAAAACCCAAACACAAACAAACAAAAATATAAACAATAGATGAAATGTAGCCCCAGAATTAGGAGTGAGGTTAAAACAAGTTATAGTTTAAATCCCTACACTGCCTCTAACAGGAAAATATTTAACTCATTCTCAACTACTCAGAGTTCTTAACCCTGTTACATTTCTCCATGCTATTAAGAGATGGCGCTTTCTTAGAGATATCCTCAATATACCATGTCCTGTGTTTTTCCATGTGGACGGCCATTTTTAAAAAAAAGTAGAAGGGAAAAAATTACCAAAAGCATAAATTGAATTCAATGTCCATCTGCATTTCTCATGTGCAGAAACAAACATCACTTGGAGTTTTTCACTCCAAGCTTTAGCAAAGAGTCCGCAGTATCCATGCCATTTGGAATTTTCATTTTTCCCCAGCAAGAAATCCTGAGATAAACCAACACCCTGCAATCTTCTTGCTTTGGATTCATTTTCTCATCAGAAGTTTAAAGTATTTTCTGCACACAGGTTTCTCTCTATCTCTTTTATCTTCTCACAAATGTCTCCAGACATTAATAAAAGAGAGTAATCCTACGGATATAAACCTACTTTGTGTTCTCTCTCCAACTCCCTGACTGCACCAGGACAGGTACCAGATCGAGTCAAGGGACACTCTGGTTGAAGTATTTGCTCTGCTGCAGATTTTGATGAGATTCTCAGCAA
Source organism: Ifrita kowaldi (assembly GCA_013398055.1). Lineage (NCBI taxonomy): Eukaryota > Metazoa > Chordata > Aves > Passeriformes > Cinclosomatidae > Ifrita > Ifrita kowaldi. The sequence continues at coordinate 36,112 of VZRS01004886.1, read as the reverse complement.
CTCAATGTCTCTGCTCTCTCCTGATGCATTAAGGCAATACCTTAATTGTTGGATTAAAACAAGTCACTAGCAGAAATAGATTGTACACTGCCTGTAAAGAGAGAAAACTTCTACAAGTTATGCCAAAAATTAATTTTCTTAGTCTTTCATTCCTTCTACATGATCTTACAGACTCGATCTTTCCTTCTCCCAAGAAATCCCTTTGAGGAAAGAGTTGTGGACCACTCCTTTTCTATCCCCTCTTGGTCACTTTTCTTCTACTTATCTATTGCCAGTGTTTCTAACGGGAAAACATACTCAGGATTTTGATGTTGAAATCACGGATGTTGCAACAAAATGAATAGCAGACCAAAAATACATTTTCCCACTTTAGTAGGAGCCATGCCTCCCAACACTCTGCTTGTACAGAAGGTTAATGTGCAATCCAAAACTTGGCCGTCTCTTGGTTCACAGGTGATGAGCCTCGACATCTGCTGACACCAGAGATAAGAGATTCATGCTAACTGACAAAATTAAGGTATTCCAGGAAATGGAAAACTAAAGGAAACACTTCTAGAAAACATACTCAGTAACAAATATGAGAAGTATTAGAGACAGTGGCATCCTTTGTTCTTGATGTTATACTTCACGAATTGGCAAAATAGTCAAAATACCTACAAAGATTGATTCATAAGGGGGTTTGAATCACAACAGGATAGTTTGTGCTTCCTGGAAAAGTATCTGTGTTGTAATTAAGGCCACCTCTAAGGTTTAAAGCACCCAATTTAATCCTTGTCTGCACAAGAAAATCTGTGTCATTTAGCCAAGCAACATTTGGATGGTTTTACACAAACTAAAAAGACCTCCACGAACATGCTTCTATCATTCACTAAGTATTTGCTTAAATCAGTTTGGCACATAGCAGCCCTTCACTGAGGTACCTTCCTTTCAGCATGCCTCTGCAAGTTTATTAGCTTAGCCTGTCAATTTAAAATCTGACTTCTTAAATGGTGCAGTGTCTCCATAGCTGAAGTCTTAGGAATGACAAAAAGTTATTGCAGGTAGGCAGTTACCCCTCAAACAGCCACTCTGCAGCATTTCTTCATGCACATATTCCTTCCCTCTTGAGCAGCAAGAGGAGTTACTTTTGTCCTGCTCCATGGCAAGAGAGGCTGGAGCATGAATGCGAACAGTCTCTGTAGCAGAGCTGATAAGGTAAAACTTGTCAGTCAGAGCAAACTTCAGACTCAGAAATGCAGAACTTGCAATGGCACTACTGCCATGAGACAGAAAACCACAACAGCTCACCTGCTCCCAACTGAACTTCAAGCCCCAAAGACATCAAAGACCCACAAGCACTATGCTGTACTGGCTCTGGACTCATTCCTGGCCTGCACAATTTCTTCTTGCTCACACTCTAAAGCACAGAGCAGGCAGCACCAAATCCTGAGGCTCCTGCATCAGGGGTCTCTAATCAGTGTCAGCAGTGGAAAAGCTGATCCACCCCCGAGCACTGTGTTCCAGTTTCAAACATGCAAAGGATCAGGCTGCCAAGCCAGACTGAAGAAGAAAAGGCTGAGATACAACATACACAACACACTTTTACAGGCACTTCACCCCGTACTCTACATTTCAGTAACACCATCAATTATTTAATCTACAAACTTAGCATATTTTCACATCTCAGGGAACAAGTTCAGAAGTTCCTACAACAAAATATCAGAAATTTAGTATACTTGAGGTCAATTCTTGAATGAAACAGTACAATCAGCTTCCTAATTTTCCACCTTTTTTGCTGCAATGTATTTCTAGTTTTTACAGAGTTTTCAAACGGGGAATTTACACTAATTCTTACACAATGCTGACTCACACGAGAAACACGCTAGAACGTGGCTGAAGGATGTGGTGCATACTATTGACTCTTACACAAAGAGAGCTGAACAAATGCTTTTACTCATGCTGCAAAACCCTGGTTGAACAGCCCAGGCCTTACCACTGACAGTACTTTATACATTAGCACAGTAGCTGCAACAGCAGATGCTTTCATCTCCATAAACCACCATATGTTTTGAAAAGAAACCTTAGATAAGAAGACAGTTTATCTGCCTCCCACACTCTAACAGGGATTGAATCAGAGTTCACCTCTGTAATACTTTTTGAGAAAGAAAAAACAAATTCATTTCTGCACTTGAAATATGAGAACATACTTTTGCTCTGCAACAGCAAGCAACATCTCTCCAAAATGAATGATACTAAAGGAAATTACTTGATTTTGGGGATACCTGTAGCTGTAGTATCACCTAGCCAGGCAGATGGAACTGTTTAGGAAGTTGACGAACAACAATCACAAAAAGGAATGATTGTAATCTTGGAAGTTTTACTTTTTCCCTTCAGTAGACATCTCCCTTTACTTCTCTCCTTCAAGTTATCAACACACAGCTGCCACACTGCCAAACTCAGCTTTCTGGCTGCTCAGACTGCAACTGTTCTACAGGACCTTCAAGAAAACCAAAGAACCATCCTGCCTCTGCTCTTTTTAACCCCACAGTATCCCGTTCTTTCTCACCGGATGATCCAAAATCCCCACTTTTACTTTCTGCTCAGACAATTCTAACCTCATTCATGTGACCTCACACCACATGCATGCTCTATACCCACGATTAAATAACTTGGGGTTTCCATCACTTACTGAGAAGAAGCCTATTTTGTGTAGATACATTTTTGAAATACCAATAATTTATCTTTATTTCCCTTGCCCTGCTGTTTCTGGGCTTTCTGCCTCCTAAAATGCTTCAATCACACCTACTGTTACTTTACATCACCATGAAAATGATGATCAGATTCACCCATTCTCATAAACTACTGTCACACAGAAGCTTTTCAGGAACTCTATCCAGTGTTACTCCTATGCATAATGCAGTATTGATTTGCATCCTCTGGGAATGTGATTAGATAGTAGAAGCCAGGCCACAGGCCCTGAAAGCTGCAATCAGACTCTCTTACAGCAGAACAAATGCCATTTTGCCTGCTGGCATCCTCATCTGAGGCTGGGAGACGAAGGCTCATTAGAGCTGCACTGGTATGTCTTTCCTTCCCTGCTGCAGAAGAGCTCCTAAAACTCTGCAGGAGCTTATCTTACCCAGAGATGAGGAAAAGCTTATGCAGAAGGCATGCAGTTCTTCAGAGACAGTTCTACCGGGGGAGGCCAATTGCTTGTTAATCAAAAGCCTCTTATCTGGAACCACCTGGCCATTTATGCTGGTCTAAAATGAGGCCTAGGAATCCCAGCTGGACTATTTCACATATTTAGAGGTTCTCTACAGGGTAGCACGGCAGAAACACACTGTCAGGAAGAGGTTGGTACCATCCTTTCCTGGGCACAGCCTGCACTTGGACCAGCTTAAGCTAATTAGAGATACCTGGGAATAGTTACCTATTAAGATGACATCCATAGGAAAGAAAAAAAAGAACAGATCCTAGCTCATAAAGCGTGCAAGAATACTTAATATCACTTACAGACTACCTGAGTACTCTTTCTAAGGAGAGAAGGGATTTGATCTTATGTTGAAATGCATTTTCCAGGGAAAAACAAAGCATGCTAGCAGAGTGTTAACAACCCTGCCCACCTGCACAATTACTGTGCTGGCACTGAGAGATTTCACCCTTCCTTTGAACATAAAGCAATGCTCCAAATACTCTGGACCAAATGGAGAAAACACTGTTAACAGAACAGCAACAAAGCCAGGTCATGAGATTTTTTTTTTCTTTGGAAGAGCAGGGACTGCACTTTAATTATGTAATAAAGTTCTGTAAGGTCTACTGCAGCTGCCCTGCAACCGATATTAAAAACAACTCAGGATACAGCTTGGCAGACATGCTGTAATAGAGAGCATCAGTGCTCTAGTTACTTTCAACAGCGGTTTTAAGGCTCACACCTGTGAGGAAGTGAACGAAGGTGAAGCAGCTGTCTGGAAATGCGGATTCTAAACACAATGTTTGCTTCCAGTACCACATTACAGCAGGGAATTCTGACCTGCTAAGCTCCCCACTGCCAGTAGCACTGAGCTTTTGGTGGCTTATACAGATTCGTCTGTTTTCTTGCAAGCAAGGGACCAGAGAACCTTTAATCTGCTTTGCAAGTAACTTTGAGACAGTCCATTTGCTTCAGTATGTTCTGTTACAGCTTTCCTTATAAGCTTTAACACACACAAAAAAGAAAAATGCCACATGGCAATAATGAACTGACTAGAAGGGCTGGAGACCAACCACGAAGAATAACACATATTTACTAAAAGGAAAAGAGAAGCCTCAATGTTGCATGTAAGTATAAACTGAAGAACAAGGGGGGAGCGGAGGGGGAAGGGGGAAGAAACGGTTTCAAAATAAATTTCCCAGTCATAAAAATAAGAAAGCTTTAATACACCACGGGGTCACACAGCGCTCCAAAAAGCAATGCCTGACCTCGCCCTACAAACGAATCAATGAACGGAGCAGCGCCAGCAACACCAACACGTACCGATCCTCACATTTCGGGTCAGAGTTTCAGTCTACCTGCAGGCGGGTTGCTGCTGCTCCTTCACATGCATTTAAAGACTATAAAAAACACTAATTACGTTATCTCCCATCCTGTGTAGCACAACCCGCTGCAGCTCCTCGGTCTCCCCCCGGGCTCAGGTTAAACCAGGAGCCCTCAGCAGTGGACCGGGTCAGGCAGGGACCCGGCCGGGGCAGCCTCCCGCTGTCAGCTCACCCGAGACCCGAACCGGGGCAGTCCCGGAGCGGACCCGCCTCTGGGGCTCAGGGCAGGCGGGAAAACAGAATCACACAATCAATTAGGTTGGAAAAGACCTCTGAGATCATCGAGTCCAATCTACGACCGAACACCATCGCGTACAGAGAGCCCGATACCGCCGCTGGCCCCGTTCCTCATCCCCAGGCTACCCCTCACCCCGGCGCCGGTTCCCCCGCCGGGGCCCCCTCCCCTCACGCCGCCACCACGGCCCGTGTCCCGCACAGCCCCGCACTCACCGCGGCGGCGGCATCGCCCCTTCGCCCGCCCCGCGCCCGCTGTGGCGGCGCTGGCGCCATGTGACCGCTGCCTCCTCCTCCTTCCCCTCCCCATTCTCCTCCTCTTCCTCCTCCTCCGCCGCCGCCATGACAGGCGGAGCAGGGGCAGCTGGAGAACATGGCGAGCCGTGAGGGGGAGAGTTGAGGGGCTGTGAGGATGTGTTCTGCATCCCTTTTGCCGAGCTGTGAGGGCAATCAGGAGTGACCAGGGCTGTGGATTTGCGGCTTTCACTCCCCTCCTCCCCTCAGATTTGCTGTGTATGTCCGCTCGTCCCAGCGGGCTTACACGGTGTCTTGCAGCTTTCTGTGGCGATTAAAGCGTTTTCCAGCCCCTCAAGGTATTTGTTTCGGGCTTTTCGGCCTTAAGTGGCGCCTGGAAGTACAGAGCCACAGAATTGTTTGGGTTGGAAGGGGTCTCTGGAGATCCCATCCAGCCCAACCCCCCTGCCAAGGCAGGGTCACCTGGAGCAGGTGACCCAGGAATGTGTCCAGGTGGGTTTGGAATGTCTCCAGAGAGGGGAGACTCCATGACCCCTGGGCAGCTGTGCCAGTGCTCTGCCACCCTCAATGTAAAGGTCTTTCTCACGTTGAAGTGAAACTTCCTGTGTTTTAGTTTATGGCCATTGCTCCTTGTCCTGTTGCTGGGCACCACCAAAAAGAGTCCAGCACCATCCTCTTGGCACCTACGTCTGAGATATTTTTATGTATTAATGAGATCCCTTCTCAGTCTTTAGACTGAACAGGCCCAGCTCCCGCTCCCCTCATAAATGAGATGCTCCAGACCCTGTACTTGTCCAGGGGCTTTGAAGGGGAAAAAAGGAGTGTAGGTCAGGCTCATGGAGGATGTCTGGGCTGACCAGCCATGGATCCCTGACCCTATAGTTTGAGAAGCTGTGTGGAATGTGAGGGGATGGTTTATTCAGCTAGAAGAGGAAGATAGCAGAGGGAAATCTACCACAGCTACACTGAAATAACCTGAGATTGGCTGTTAATGTGCTTCCATAGCGACAAGATTTACATCCTCCCAAGTGGAGAGTCATGCTGAAACCTCAGATCTTTGATACCCAGAGTAAAGAGTCGAGCCACTGGCTTGCTAAACCCACCACACCACAGAGCCATCTTTGTGCAGGACCGACTTGGCAGGTGTCCTTTCTCCAGGAAAAGTGGTGAAACTGGAAGGCATGTTGGGTTTATAAACCCTGGTGAGGTTTAGGAACAAACTCATTGTAAGACTGGGAGCTTATTTTGTAAATACTGAGATTACAGAACTTGAGCTCCTGAGTGACACTTGGAAGATGGCAGATTTTATTTTATCAAAGTGGAAATTAAACTGGGTTGACACATCCAAGCCCATTCTTTGGTGGATATTGCCCCTAATATCCAGAGATTATGGCAAGGTGCTTTATAATAACAAAAATAGAGCAGAACCCAGAACCTGTCAAAGAGCTGTAGCTGCAGCATTAGAGTACAGAGGGCAAAAAGGCAATCTGTAATCAGAAACTGCAGTGAGAGAAAAAGGAGTTACAGCCTGTAGAGGGGTTAGTAGGTGGATGGCAAGGAGGTAGCAGGGATCAACATGAAAGCAAGGTGCAGTTAAATGAGATAGCCACACAGTCAGCCCCCCATCAGACAGCTTTTCAGAATTCCTGCTTCATAATGGCTAACATGCAGCTTTGATCTCTCTCTTATAATAATTTAGCCCAAGGACTGCAAGTTTGTGTTAAACTCTTATAGGTAAAAGCAACCTCCGCACATATGCTGTTTTCTGCAGAACCATTTTCCTGGAAGTCCTTCTAATTTGGCCAGTTGTTGCCCATCTTGTAATTCCAGCTATTGAATCTCTTTTAATTCTTATCTATAAGGGTTTCCCTGGTATTGGATTATCATTTTATTAATGGAATTAATAAACCTCTACTTTTTAGAGTAATTTACTGTAAGGTCTTTGAGGCGTTTCACTTCTCAGAATTCCTGATAATGATAATCTGTCCAGCCCAATTGCTTAATAAGATCTATGATAACTCCTTAATGTTAATTAATTGACCCACTTCCTATGTGCTCACAGCAAGAGACAAGAACTGATACAAAAGTCCTGGCAAGAAGCCATAACCCAAAGTAATCCTGACAGTGTGGGTTGAGGTCAAAATTTGGGTTCCATATGTACTCAAGCACTGAAATTTCATGTCTTCCTCATTGTTGACATGTCTTGGACACAGAAATTACACAAGAGAAAAGGACAATCAGCTACCAAAGATATTCTTTAAATCCTGTCTCATTTCTTAGATTGACCATCTACCTCGTGAAAAAGGAGGCAAATGTCCTCAAAACCAAACAGAATTAATGTGTATTATTTTTACAAATCTAAATTGTTCAGCATAAATTTGCCCAGTTGATGTGTAGGGCTTTTTGACCAGCTGTGATAGAGAAGACTGGAGGAAACTCCAAGTATTCTTTCAATAACTGAGAGGACTTGCATTTGTTTCAGTGGTTTTCTGTTAGAATTGTTTGCCCATGGGCTGTCTATGACTGAAGTCAGTCTGCACACTCCCTACTAGAGTTTCTAAGTGATTATGGTTTTGAGTGGCATAAAAAAGCCCGTGTAAGTGCTGGAGAGTTTATTTGGAGTGTTTGAGGAAACAGAACATTTGTCTGGTTGCTCTCAAATCTCTTCCTTCCTATTGTTACTTTTGCTGCAGACCACTTGACATGTTTTTTTGCCTGCTTTCCCAAGGAAAGAAGGTCAAATGACAACTCAGAATATGTATATGGGTTTATCTGTTCTGCTGTCTCTTCTCAAGTACTTCTGAAATCTTGGGCCGTATATATCAAATTTGACAGTGGGTGGAGATCTCAGAGGGATTATATGCTAAATAGCTTTGCAAAAACAGATGTCTGAACAGGAGAGACTGTTACCCACCATCAAGGAAAAGCCTGTAAAACAAGGTCACCCCACATACCCTTAAATTTATTAGGAGCACTCAGGAAAGAATCTGTGCAACTCTTGTGGCTCATCTATTGAAGGCATCAATTCTGTGCTTTGGAGCAGATGAAAAGGCAAAAAGGATGTTCAGTACATTAAGACAGGAATAAAGAACAAGATGGGAAGATTTGTAAAATTGAAAATGCTTGCCCATCTTGAATATTGTGTGGAATTCTCCCTAAAGCACCAAGAAAGGTACAGAGAAAAGCAATCAACTAATTGGAGATCTGGAATTGCTTCCTTAAAAAAAAAAAAAGTGTTTGAATACACTTGAATGGTTTAATTTTGAAGAAGACCGTGAAGGAACGTGAATCTCTATTGTAATAGAAAAAGTGAATTTTATGTTTCTTATAGCATAAGATTTAGATGTCCTGAGTGAAATTTCCAGGCAATAAATTTAAAAGAAACAAAAGAAAGTATGTTTTCTCTAGAGTTACAGTTGTAAATTGCTGCAAGTGTATTGGGGAGGCCAAAAGTATAAATGTTCTCATGAGTGGATTAGAAATGGAAATGAGTAAAATGTCCATGGAAGATTCTTAAGCATAATGCTAATGCAGCTGCCAGCTGAGGAAATCTCCAAGTAAAGGGGTGGATTCAGCCAGCAGATTAAGGCACCTAAATTTGGTTTTCAGTATGTAGGTGTCTCCATGTGAACCAGATGTCTAAGCTCCCCTTATACCCAGCAGAGAATTAATGTGGGATTTAGTTACATAAATGCAGGCATCGAGTGCCAGTTTAAGCACTGTGGAGTTTTCTACTTGGCCTCCTGCTCCAGGAAGTAGCAGGTATCCTAAAAAGCCTGTTCTGTCTGAAATCTCATGTGGAAGTCATTGGTATCTCAGTCCACCACAGTTGTCACTGGGCACAGATGGTTGGCATGCTGAACCCTGCTCATGGTTGCACAGCAAGCTGTTCAGCCCACCTCAAGGCAGATATGTCCACTCAGTGGATTCTGAACAGCTGAATAGCTCTTAGCTTCATCACTGTATTGAGTAGTTCTGTATCGACTGTAGGAGGAATCTGCATGCAGGTGAAGACATCGGCATGGGGACACTGCAGTCTAGGTGACAGAACCTGTAGGCTGTGCCAGGCTGTACAGAGGGAATGTTGCTTAGCTTTTAATGCTGTTTCCTGAAGTTTCCTTGGCTAGTCAGACCAGTGAGTTGATTCAGCAAGTATTGATTTAGGGGAAGAATCCAAGAGATTATGTATGAAAAAGCCTTCCTAAAATACTCCGAGCTGTTGGTAATGAGGCTTGTGTGAAGGATTAGTGACAGTGTGTTGTATCATGGTACATGGATATGGAGTGACACTTGGAACACGGCTGCATGACTCCCTGAGCCTGGAAGATACCCAATGGCCAAGAGTTCTGGGGCAACCACAGATACTGCTGCTGATACCCAGAATGGCCAATTTTTAAGCCATTAGATCCTGTAGCTGAAAGGGATTTTTATTTTTTCACAAAGGTAAATCAAAACCTATTTGGATGATGACAGGCTTTGCACCCTGTCATCTGTGAATCAGACCAGTTAGATCTTGTTAGAGTAGCAGAACTTGCCTAAGAAGAATTTAGGCTAAGATTCAGGGCAAAGAAATCAAAAAGAAGGATAACTAGAAATGCCAGATGATAATTAAATGAGTTTTGGAATGTTGAATAAGTTTTTTCCTCAGTCTCTCATGCTTCAAATTATTTACATTTTCTTGTTGGAACTAAAACTTTTAGCACTAATGCTGTCCTCTTGGACTGATGAAAGTTCTAACAAAACAAGTCAGGAAGCTCAAGAGTTTCTTTTTTGGATGTCCTACAACAAGCTATGAAGGAGTGATTGTGCTTCTCAAACTGCATTGGGCACCAGCTGTGCTCCTGCACATTTGCTGTTTATTGACAGAATGCCTTGATAGTGCAATAAATGATAATAATAAAGACTCCCTTTTAGTATTGCTGGTGTCAGCAGAGCATCTGCACCTCTCAAATGTCGTGCTCAGAAAGAGACGAGCAAACCTAGTATGTTACAATAAACAGGTTATCTCCCTTTTCCCATACACAAGACACCGATAAGATCTACAAACCATCAAAATATATGAACCCATGCTAATGAAGCAGGAAACAAGTAGTGAGCTGGAATGATGAGTATGTTTGATGTGTCCCTAAAATCCACAGGAATATGAGGAAGGAGCCAGTTGTGTGAGATACAGTGCCTGGGAGAATTCATAGATCTGAGGATCTTGCTAAGAGTTGTTTTGTCTTAGCAGGGAATTGCAGCACTGAGCATACAGAGTAGTATTGTCATGCTCTCTTCAATTCTCTTCACATTTTTTTCCTTCATTTTTCAGCCCAGGCTGTGCTATTTTTCTTTACTTCTTAACACTTCTTAACTTCTCCTGTAGAGTCTGTCTAGAACTGTGGAAAAGTTGTGTTTCATCTTTGAGGTGTTGCTGACTAAATTCCATCTGTTTTTCATGTTCAGAAGTTCTCACTCTTAAGATCTGGGAGTGAGATGCTACATTTTCTAGAATTTTTTTTTTACTGAAATAAAACTTTCCTTGGAATCTGTGGAGGGAGGTAATTGGCTAAACATTCTGTCCAGTGTTGCTCAACTGGGCTCAGATCACTTCACAGGCTCTGGAGTCTGGGCCAGCCTGGGCTGATTTCTTTTCCACTTTGGACTGTTTTGCAAAGTTTGAGAATGAAAACAATCCCATAAACCTAAGAAATCTCATAATTGAATTGGCTTTTTACCAACAAACTATGTTAGAACTCTACCAAGAGTTTCCTTCCATCGTTGTTTCAACTCCCTGATAAGAGAAGGAAAAAAGTTTATTTGCAGGAGCTGAGTCTCATTATCTTCTTTTTACAGATGTGGAAGTTAAAGCACAGAAAGATGAAGTTGTTTGTTCCAGGTCATCCAACAAAGCAGTGGCAGACAAAAAAATAGAAGTGAGTCCTTCAGTGCTTATTCTGTTGCATCACTCTGTCTTCCTGTTTTGATAAAAACTTCTAAAATGTCATTTTCCTAGGTAAGTGTGTGAGAACTATTCAGACTTCCTGAAAAGTCTGACAAAACCTTTAGTTATGTCACATAAACAGAGGTTAGATAGAGTTCAAACTGATACTAAGACTCAAAGTCTGAATTGTGGCATTTCTGTTATACAGGTATTTTTTTTTATTTGTAATTTTTTCTTATAGCAGGTGTAATTCTTCATAAAAAGATACCTCAGCATCTAGCCCTAAACCTCTTGTACAACAGGTTGCTGAGCTTTTTTTTCACTCTACAGGGTTTTTTTCTGCATTTTCAGGGACGGGCTTTCACTTTTCTAGAACTGAGAAACGTGTAAAAAAAGGATGTATGTGTAACAAGCAAAGGATGAGTATCTAGTAATAGTCATAGTTCCATTTGAGATCTATTTTTCCCATTGGTTTTATAAAATTATGCTGCTTCATACTAACTTGGGGTAGTTCCTGCTTCTCTGTAGGAATTTTAATCACAGAGTGGTACCCTTCTTCTTTTTCTTCTACCTTCTCTCCAATTTGTCTTTTCTGTTTCTATAACACATCCTAAAAAAATTTTACAACTTGACAATTCTGTTATACAGGTAGACAGTGATTTAGAAACTTGTACTTTAAATCATTCTTCTTTTTCAGGGGCCTGACATATCTTTGCTGTAAACCTCATCTCTGTATTGTTGTTTCAAAGAAGATGTGAAATTCAGTAGTTGTTTTGTTTCCTACCTTATGCACATGTGAGAAACTGCAGAGGAAATTATCTGGATTTACTGCTTGATGTCTTCATTTGTTATGTACAGTACATTGATAAAATTCTTACTCCCATACAGTATGTTGATGAAATACTTACCTGTGCCTACTTTATCTGTTTAGATTAGAACCACTTGCAGCCAAACACAGTTTCTTGTTGGACAATTAAATATCACTACAAGCAGGGATGCCTGACCTCTCTCAGAATTCCCAGGCAAATCAAGAGCTAAACAAGAAAAAAGAATCCCCATCAGCAATGTACTCTTTGTTGCATCACTAACTTGTGGTCTACCAGAGAAATATGTTAAAGTAGGCTGTAAAAACCACTATTTCTAAAATGCAAGTTTTAGAAGTGTCATAAACTTGATTTCAATAAAGGATGAAAGTGAAAATAAGTATTCTAACTGGTCCATACAGAACCCAAGAGCTGTGCAGTTACATGTAAATTTACTCCTTATTTTAGCATGAACAAGATCTATATGATTAAAATGCTTAAGGTAATTTGGGGGCCTATTAAATTAAATGAATGACTGGAGGAAACCATTATTTCACTATCTGAAAATTTCAAGCTCTGAAAGAAGTGAACTGCCTAAGGAAAATGGTGAAATTGGAAGATAAATACCACAGAAATCTATCCTGAATAGACATTGTGCTGTCCTAGGGAATAGCATGTTAATAGTAAGGGAATTCTGTGCCAGCTGTGGGATGCCCCCTGGTGTATTTCTGCTGAGACATTCATTGTACGTGGCCAGAGCAGGACAAAACACCAGGACAGAACACCTGAAGCACTGACAGAGGATACCAAAGTGTAAAAGGTACAGGAAGCTACATAAGGACACAAAGCTACAGAAGAGGGATTGGTAGCAATGCCATTTAGCATCTAACTGCCATTTGCAATAAGCAGAATTAGCTGTAAGATACTCAGGTTTAGGTAACATTTTCAGTAGGAGGGGTTAGAGGATGCTGTATGGTGATGGGGATCCAGCTGGAGAATGGCTCAGCAGCATTTTATGGATGCTATAGATGGAAGGGAGCTTGGAGAGGCTTTGGGAGCCACAGAGAAAGGAGTTCCATTCTTCACCCTTATGTCTCTTTGATAGAGAACATTGTGAGGGTTAAGGGACCCCCAAATCTGCCTGTGCAGCCCTGTCTGAATTCCTGTCAGCACAAGTCACAATATATTCTGTCTTCTTCCCACTGAAAATTCTACTTGTTTGGGGCTGCTAAGAAGAGGAAGAAGCAGGGAGGGGATGGGAGAAAAGGAACTATTTCAGCAGAGGGGAAGGGAGGAATAGAAGGTACTGAGCCAAAGAGGAAGGCCTTAGAGAGCATGGATTTCTGTTCCTATTACTGGGGTCAAAAATCACTGCTCCAAAGAACTGGTGCCCTGACAGTAATACCTGCTCCCCTTGCTTTCAGGGACAGCAGTGGCTGGCCAGGTAGAAATCAAGTATGGCCTGCGTGCCTTGATGTTTGTGTGTAATCCAGAACCCTGAGCAGAGTCCCTGTGTCCCAAGTCGCAGTGCAGTGACTGCTGGGACATGCTCTTACAGCAGCCCTGGATTCCAGGTAGAACTTTAAGTAAAGTATCATTTGTTAGAGAAATGCTAGTAAGTAGCAATAGTATCTTGAAAAGGATAGAAGAGAAAGAAGTGGAAATATTTCGAGGTCTGAGATTAGGCTGGTTGGCACGAGGAGGATTTAGAAAAGTCAGGGTTTTCTTGGAATAGTCTTGGCAAGGAAGAGAGAGGAAAACTGTGACTGGGGTAAGATAAATTAGAATCCTGTTGCCTCTAAACTGGTATGGATGGTTCTTCTCCAAACTTAAGTGGCAGTTCTAGATGCTAGGAAGTTGTCCTGTGGTGTTGATTATCCAGGACTTTTCAAGAAATAAAATCACATAAACCATGTATGACCTAAATATGTGTAGACAAGAGCAGAATGAAAAGCAGGTGATTCTAAGAGTTTGGGGGGGAGCTCCTGCACTATAAATTACCTGTTTATAACTGGATATTTTGTATTTGCAACCCTCTTTTGGAGGATGACAGAACAAAATGTGTTTGTTGCTTCATTCAAGCAGAAAAAGAGTATTATAAACCATTTTCGTAAATAAATTAATACCAAATCTCAATCCTTTTTGTATGCCCTTGTGATGGAAAAAACAAAAGAGTATATAATTTTGTTTCATTAAGAGAAAATACCAGTGGTTGAGCCAGGTATCTGATTTTAATGTATACATATTTTGGCGATTTTTTACTAATGAAAGTTTTGGTTCTCTTGTGGATTAAATAAGTGAGGACAGGGAAATGAGGAAATGAGGGCAAAATCCCTTTGAATAGATCAGTATTGGCTGTAACAAAATTTCATTTCAGCACTTCATTGCATAAAAATCTGTTGTAAACCAAACAATCCTGGTGGCGTTCTTACAGCCTTTGTTGCCAAAAGAAAGAAGATAAAAATTTCAGCTTTCATTGTAATGAAAGTCTCCAGTCCTTGTGATCACAGGAATAAAGCCTTAAAGATCTGACAAATACATAAAATGATGGCTCATCCTACAGAGTCAAATTAAAAATAAAAATAAATGAAGAGACAAAGGCAAATGTCTTCTAGTATTTTTTAACAAAACCATTCTTCTGTTTTTACAAAGACCAACTCCGGGTTTTGTTATTGCTCAGGCTGGTAACGCTGAGCATAAGTCCCAAATGTTGTCTGGCAGTGCACCAGTTTGAGTTAAACCAAAATATATTAATCCATTCTCCTAAATGCAAGCTTCTGCTGTACCAGATTTTGAAACCAAGTTATCTGAGAGTTACAAAGCAATACCAGATGGTGACTGTAGGTTGGCTGGAATTTGCAGTCTCTCTCGTCTTGCCACATGTTTCACCACTTGGAATATTCTAAATTATATTGTTCAGTTATTTGTCTCCTTGGCTCAGTTTTTCCTTTCTTTCATGTCCCGGACTGGTGCAATTCTTCATGGTTTCACTAGGTGGGTCCCCACAACAGTGCACTGGGGAAGCAAATTATTGAGTAGCCTGAACACACTCAGGTAACTTTTATCTCCCAGTCAGCTTTATGTCCACTTGCTTTGGCAGAAGTTCACTGCACCACGTGTTTTGATGTACAATCTGGTGATCAGAGTGCTGGGAAGTTGTTATAAAGGGGCTGGTTCTTCCTAGGACTATTGCATTTCTAACTTACCTATTTCAAATGGAATTTAAAACCAATGTGGGGTTTTTTACAGCCAGTTAGGTTCAGTCCTATCAATTTTTACAATTATTTTACCTTTCAAAGGTTGATCAGCAGCGTTACACATACCCTTCCTTTGCAAAATCAAGTCATCTTTAATGCTTTGATACTTTCTGTACTAGTCAAAAACAAACAAAAGAAAAATCCTTTTCTGTGTGTGTGAAGTACTAACTTGATGCCTTAAAGATCTAGAAATAAGACAACACACTTTCAAGACAATATTAGTATAGGAGGTAATTTAAAGGCTGGTCTTTATTGGAGGCCTCCAAGGGGCATATATGGAAAATGCCCACCCCTACATGGGGTGAATACAGTTTTATAGGTTTAGCAAATTAGCATAATTTACATGAATCACCAATTAGAAGCATAAGTGATGAAGTAATTTCCCCTTTTTGGTTCCACATCTTCTGTAGCCTCCCTTTAGATAGGAGCTGAACTTTGTCTATGAAAATGTGTCTCAAGGAGCTGGTTTCTGCCTTGGCTCCAGAAAGCCAAGATAGGATAGGGGCCTTGGACCCCTGGGGTTTGGAGCCTCTGGAATGTGTTTTGTCTTTTTGCCTCCCAGGGTAGGGTAGGGAAGAGGTAGGGAAAAGTACTGGAGCTGGCTACGAATACAATAATAGGCTACAGAGCTACAAATACATGTGTAAAGAATATAGAGAGTATATAAAAGCAAAAAAGGCAAAAATCAATTGACTACTGTTAAAAAGAAAGACATTTTAGTAAGCTAAAATCCTCTAAAAATTTTCTTTCCAAGTGTTTTATATGTGCGTGTTTAACATGGAAAAGTATTTACCCCTTAGACCTGACCAAAACAAAACCCAACACAAAGCTTCAGATCTCTGTATCCCATAATGTCACATAGAGAAGAGAAAGGAAAAAGAAATAATGTATTAACAATATTTTTAATGTCCATGGTGCTCTGACTGAGGAGGCAAGTGGCTTCTTTACTGTTTCAGGTTGTCTTCATCCTGCAAAGAAAGAGGATCCTTTAACCTGCAGAGAGCTCTGTACTGTCATGTCCAGGTTGTTTCTGACATTCAGACTTGTACACTTAAACCCCTGTCTCTTTATAGTGTAGTCTGTAACACTGATTTAACTTAGAATAGTTAACTCTTACTCTGGGAGACTTATCTAAAGATAACTTCAGTGCCCACTTCTCATATCTTGGCACCTACAGAATGAAATCAAACCAGACAATTTCCATTATTGTGAGGTTTGGGATTATTTTTTCTTCCTCCTTTGTTCCCCGCTTATCCAGACTCAAGTTAATCTATGTCATCTGCTTATTTGACATGATTAGACAATTCATGTGGAAGCCTATCAAGAAGCACAAATTTTGATTGAACTGAAGGTTTTATTCCTTGTGATTTATATTTAAAGGGCAAAAAAAGGTTTAGAAAATTCTTACATTATGTATTACAGACATAAACTGAAAATTAAAATTGATTGTTTTCTTGCTCAGTAACCAGCTCGCATTAAAGAAAACTCATAATCATTATTGACTATTTTTAAAGTCAGAAAATCTTGGTTTTTCAAATGGAAGATGAGAAAGGCTGTCACAGTACACACAGACATGGTAGTACTTTCTGTCAGAGATCTGGCTCAAAATTCATCCTCAGGAGTGACTATAACATCTGATTTCTTGTTTTTAGCAAGTAGGTAGGTAGAAGCTTCTGTGTTTTACCCAAACCAGTTTTAATGGTCTGCTTGTCTTCATTTTGATGGCAAGACCCAACCTGGAAAAAAATAGCTTCTGTACTGTTTTAGTTGACTTATGTCTCTGAATGATGGTTATGAGCTCCAGTAGTTCTCTCTCCATTATCAAGCTTGCATCAAGATTCTTCAACTGCGGTCCAGATCTCCATTTTAGGCTGAGTGCAAATGCTCTAGGAATCCCAGGCAATGAAGAGCGGTGAGAATTCCAGTAAAACCCTGATTTATATTTGGAAAGTGCTTGTGTGTCTGAATCTGAAGGCTCGCTGTGGGTAGGGGGATCTCATGTTCTCCTGGAGTAGAGTCACCCTTCTGTGTCCCTGGGCAATGACCGCAGTGTGGTGGGAGCGCTCGTCATTTCAGCTTGCAGAGTTACAAACCACACAGCCAGACACACTATATGAGCTTGGTCTGCTCACACTTGTCTGGCACCATCATTTCCTCTGGGAAAATGGCAAAAGCAAATAGCAACTTGTCTGTTTGCATGTAGGCGTGAGCCTCCTGAGAACGCAGAATTTGGCACCGTGCGCAAGCGAAGTTCAAACGTCCTCAAGCTATGAGTTGTTGACAACTTTTCTCAGAATAGACATATAAACTACTTAAAGCAGTTTTGGTGCTGCCTTATCTCAACATTACCTTCAGAACTTATCATGATTCCCAAGTCATTAAGTCACTCTGACCGGGAAAATGTGCCTGTGGCAAAGGGTGTTAACATTTGGATCGTCCCACTTGTCTGCAGGCAGAGGGTAACAGCACTTACAGCCTCATCGGGATCCTGGGAGAAGCAAGGCACACTCCATTTAATGCTTATGTCTTGCTGCCCCACAGTGGCTGTGTTTACAAAAGGAATAATCCCCACAACAAAGGCAGTGGTGAACATTTCAAATAGCAGCAGTTTCTCAGTCAGATTATCAGCTCTGCAAAACAGGCATTGCATTTGCACAGTTCCGTGTTTACTACTCTGAATTTGACTGCAATTAAGCATGGCTGGTGTTGTCACACCTATGCTACCAGTGATGGACCTGTCCCTCCTTTAGAGGAGGTAGTATAGAAGTGCCAAGTATCACTCTTGGAATGAAATCAGGGGAAAGTAAACACATCATATAAATATTCCAAGGCCTCTTGAGGCTGAGAGTCAGCAAGCGAACCGTGGCTACAACACTGAAAATCTGAGAGTTGTTAATGGAGGATTAAAGCAGTAGGCATCCTCTGGGCTACAGCAGGATTTAACAAATACCCATGAATGAAATGTTCAAAAGGACTCCAAGGCAAAGCTCGACTGCAATTTGGAGTGTGCACAGAGGGAAAAGAGAAAGCAGTCCAGGATTATGTTACTCATCTGATTGCAACGGGCTCTGTTTTCAGCGCTGCCCCCAGGGCTTTACCTGATCTATCCAAATAAATCTGCCCTTCCCACCCTGCAATCATTCATACATAAACAACTCTAAATACTTTTCTGACTGTTCTGCCAGTTTCAGCTCTTCGTGCTTATCCAGTGCCTCCTTTCCTGCCAAAACAACAAACTGAGCTCATGTGGGTTGTGGTTGGGGGCAGAGGCAGGCAACAGTGGTCTGCTCATTTCCTTTGTTTTTCATGTTTCTCTTTGGCCTTTCCTTGGGTAGCATCCAAGGGATGGATCATTGCTGGTTCCACCATGATGCAGAAGGAACAGACATCACTTTTAAAACAATGACAGCTTTATGAAGCTTAACAATCTCAGCCAAAGTCTTGATGCTATCATCAGTCATGTCTTTCTTCCCAGTCCCTGCAGGTGACTGCAGCTGGCAGGAGATCTTTTGACAGTCAGATTCTCCATGTTATCTCTTTTGGACTAAGCCTTTTAATAATTGGACAGGAAGATCTGGGAAAGAGATATGCTGTTTCAAGGCATAAATAACATTGTGCTGAGTGCTACAGAAAGCTTTTATTTAATTTAGTTCAATTTGGTTCAAACATGGTCATCTGGTTTGGCTTGCAACCATGATTTCTGTAGATTTATGCTCAGTTTCTTCTTAGACCACTGACTGTCATATACAAATCATTTCACTGTGCCTCCTATTCCTCAGCTCTTCAGTGACAATAAGAAGATGCTCTTGACTTACAGGAAATGGAGATAAAGAGTGATGGGATAAGGAGTTTGTGAAATTTTCTGGGTTTCTAGTAATAGAGATCCATATACATAACTGAAACACGGGGCTGAAATGCCAAGGGTATTTGCTACTAACAACAAAGAAATGTGGAGAGCATTGCTGGTACCCTGCCATCAAATCATGTGTTCCACCCCTATGGAGACAGACAGACCATGCAAAGTTAAAACTATTTAAGCTGTCAGAGATTGAGTGAGCTTAAGTTTTGGGTACTGTGTCTGACAAAGTCACTGTGATGGTGACTAGTTATAAGGAAGAAATGTTTTACAATGAGGATGGTGAGGCACTGGCACAGGTTGCCCAGAGAGGTGGTGGATGCCCCATCATTAGAAACATTCAAGGTCAGTCTGGACAGGGCTCTGAGCAACCTGGTCTGCTTGAAGATTGTCCCAGCTTGTTTCTGGGGCTAGGTAAGCTTTAAAGGTCCCTTCCAAACCAAACCATTCTATGATTCTGTGGTTTAAAGAAGTTTAATTCTTCAATTTCCTTTTTGCCAACTGTGATGATTACTCAGAGCTTCATTTTAGGTCACAAAGTACTTTTGATAGTGATCAACTTCACCTTTTAATCTGCAGGTATTAGCCCAAGGCTGTTTTTTTGCTTCCAACATACCAAAAGTATTTACCTAAATAAAAAAAAAAAAAGAAAAAAAAGAACCTCGACCAAGGACACAAACACATTCATGTCTGCCTTTTTTATTCCGTCACCCTTCTTCACAAAGGGGCAATTGCAGCTACCTGGCCTTTTCTGGAATGTAATCTGGGAGGTGATTTCATTTTTGCTGTGGTAAGAGGAATAGCACAGTCCTAGCAGCAACAGCATCCTGCCAGCTAGTGCTGCCACTAGAGTATCAGCAGGAACCCTCAGCCTGAGGACGAGCAGTTCCCCAACAGCTACAGATCAGGGGCAGCATTAAAGAAGCATTAGATGGTTTGACCTGTGGCATTTTATGATATTTACTTGCTTCCCAGAAGTCTGGGAGGCTCTGGATTCTTTGGCATCCAGCTGAGCCAGGAAGATAGATTAACTGAAGGACTGTTACTGTTTTGTCTTGGGTGAGGCCTTGTGGGCAGCCAGCTGTTTAATTTTGTGTATTGCACAAAAGGTTCCTTTAAATCTGTGTGTTCTAGGGATGAAAGCTTGGAAGAGTCCATCAACTCACATTCAACCCACTACAGAGGGTAAACTGGGATTTTTTGGTCTTTACACAGCAGTCTTCACTAGCCAGCATTGTTGGCAAAAGCAGACAGAAGAGAGAAATTCCCTCAGAGCAATGCTCATGCACACTGCCCTGTCATGTAAAGATTAAACCAGAAGGGTCAGTCCAATATGGGCTTGGTTATAAAATTCTCTTGCTGCCTGTCCCTAGCTGGTACAGGTCACTGTTGGAGCCCTGTAACATGCTGAACATATTAAAGTTCTGAAAGTCAGGATCCAAAAGTCTAATGCTGTAGCTGGACTAAAATCACCATCCTT
Source organism: Ifrita kowaldi (assembly GCA_013398055.1). NCBI lineage: Eukaryota > Metazoa > Chordata > Aves > Passeriformes > Cinclosomatidae > Ifrita > Ifrita kowaldi. The sequence goes on along the minus strand of VZRS01004886.1, from coordinate 15,747 downwards.
ATGTGTACACGGGGGGCTCTGCTGACTTCAGTGGGTTTCTTCATAGACAAAAGTGTAGAATTAAATGCTTATCTGTTTGCAGATAATAGATGATGGGTGTCCTCCTGTCAGGAGACAGCCTGAACAAAACCAGGAGACACTATGGGGTCAGTGATATTTGGGTAAATGACACGGAGTGAGCTTTCTTAGATCATCCTTTTATAGTGCATGTTCTTGTAACACAGTTCTTACTTTCTTTCACATTTTAAAACAGAAAAATTATTGTGTGCTCTCTGCACTACAGCTCTTCCTGCCAAAGCTGCTTCAGAACAGAAGGAAAAGACAGCTTTGCTTTTCCAGCTATGGCTTTTAAAAACCATTTTTGTCTGATTCAGTTAGGCTCCCAGAGAATGTTCCATGGATATGTAGCATATTATGTTATTACTGCAGTCTATCTGTGCTAAACCCTTTATCATTCCACAGCCCTTTGAAATAGGGAAGGCTTGTAAGTCCTGGTTTACAAATGAGAAAACAGTAGCACAGCACTTAACCCCTGTAAGATTTCTCTTGGGCAAAATTCCCGCACGGGAAGAGCCTGTTGCCTCCTTTGTTCTTGCCTCAGACCACTAATGTCAGTGATGTGGATGAACCATGTGGGATTGTGTCCCTGCTGCAGACAGGGAGGAGGGAGATATAACCAGACCAGCTCCCACATATTTCAATAACAACTGTGAGCTCACAGTACTCTGCAAAGGTGGGTCTTAAGTGATTTGGAGTAGGCACCCTCTAACTGCCTGTAAGAAAACAGCCAGGGATTCTATTTGTGTGTAAGTCTCGACCTGTCTTTGTTCTCTTATGCAGTAATGAACAAAATTTAAAATTGATAAGCATATTAATAAGTTAATTATTAACTTACTTAACAATGTTGGCCTTCAGATTGCCATTAGGAAGCATTTAAGCTAATAGAGAGGTCTCAGAATTATTATTCTATCTTCCTGGCACACCTGTCTGTCTGTACTGATCAAATCTTTGAGGTTTTCCTCACAGCTGTTAAGAGATAGAAACTTCAATAGCATGTGTACATACGTTGTATGGGCAGGTTAAAGTCCATACAGCTATAAGAAACTCAGGTCTCAGGTTTCCAGGTTTATATATAGATTTTTTTCTGATGCAACAAAATGAAAAACAAACCCATAAAGCATGTGGACCCATCCCAAACTGTGGGTGAACACACTTTAAATCCCAACACAGTGTAAACAGAAAAGTGCTTGCTGCGTTCAGGCTTCTGTCCTAGATTCACCCAGACAGTTCCAAACTGTTTTGGTTTTCCTGTCAAGTTTCTGGATATACTTATATAACTGACATCTCACTAATGTATTAAATGAGATTATATATATAATATTAGAGGATCTCACCAGTATAAGTTGAGATGTAATTTATACTGTCAGTGTAAAAACTGCCATTGTAGTAGTGACTCTCCAACCCCTCCATTACTTCACTGCTCACCACTGCTTGGACTAAAACTTGCTGAGCAAGTGTAGCTTTTCACACCAGGAATTTTTGCTGTCTGCCAGTGGCTTGGGCCTTGCAACTCAGTCATAGATTTCCCTTGTGACTTGAGTGAGTCCCACAGCTGGTGTGCCATAAGTATTCCAGGAGTTTGCCATTTACCCCCCAAGGAACAGATCCATAATGCTGAAAGGAGTGCTGTATTCATAGGCCACCTATGTAGAATCTGTTTTACCACTAGAGAAGATCTGGGGATAAAACAATGCTTAAACCCACAAGATTTTCAATAATGGAAAAAATTACAATAATATACAAGATGGGTCACTAGGATTGTGTTTGTCAATAAAGTGCTTTCATAGTTGTTCCAACATCTCATCCAGTAAAAGGCTGACACACTGATTAGTTTCTGCTGTCTACATCAGTTGGCTCCCCTAGAAAACTTGAGAGCTGCCTTTTTCATGTCCTAGTGATAAAGAGGTTACTCAGAGTCTGGAATAGCTGCTCCAGCCTGAAGCAGAATATCTTGTCACCTACGCCGATAACACTTTCCCTTATCTCTTACAATACGGTACTCAGATTAATGAAGGAGATAAGGTCATTACTGTACTCTGTAAAATGCCCTTTTTTTCTGTTGTACAGTTTGATTAGAACACGTTCTTGGTTTCAGTTTTGAATTGGTTTTGGTTTTGTTTGGGGTTGTTTTTTTTTTTTTTTTACAGGTCCCTTCAGACAGGGTGATAATTTTTGCAAATCATAGCTTATAAATATATAATGTGCAATTCATAAATAATAAATTACTATTATAATTCCATTTGAAAATGCAGCTGAAATTTGCTCATTTTTAGGAATTTAATGCAATTAAATTTGTAACAATTTAATGAAGATAAATGGATGGCAAAAATGGGAATTGAAGTTTTTGTAAAGATAGTTTCTAGGAACTCTTAATTTCAAGGGCCTTTTTCCTACTTAGCCCCTCACAACCCTGCGTAGCTGGGAGATGGGAGAGTTTAGCCACCAGATATATTAAACACAACACTCAAGTGTTCTTTGGTTTGGTGTGCAGGGTTGTGTATGGGAGTGTAGAGCCCTCATCCCTTTACACCTCTGGTGCAACCTTTCTCAGGTGTTTTTACTTTGGTGTGACTTTGAACTTGGTGCAGAATAAACACAGTCTCAGCATGGTGTGAAGAGCTGTAACACAGCCCTCCTTGCATTAACATTGCCTGTACCAGACACAACAGTACAAAGTTCAGGCAGCTTGTTGAAGGCTGAGCTGGACTGTTCTGATACAATTTGCTTTATCTTATCAAAAGTCCCCCAGTGAGCTGGTTGAGTCCAGGCTGTTTCTTGGTCTCTGGTTCCTTGGCTCAGTCTCTGTCTTCAGGCTACATGAGTCAGTTTGCTGTTCTCTGGCTAGTGTTTTCTAATTATCTGCCTATTTTTTCTCTGGTCATTTTTATCTGTAACTATATGTTAGGAATATTTTGATTCACAAAACTCTGACTTGCTTTAATCCATCTCAGAATAAAAGATTTCTCTCTCACATTTTCCTGGCTCTGTCTCTGAACATACCCACAAAAATTTTGATTGCTGTGTGTATTTAGCCAGGGCATTTCGAGTTCCCTGCCACCTCATTTTCTATGCACAAAATCATATTTAACTTGTTTGCTGCTTCCCCACTTACAAATTCTACATCCTCAAAATGATGATTGGATATTAATTAGCAATTGCATTTTCACAGGGACAGTCAGAGCTGTGGCCAGCACCAGTAGCCTGTAGCTGTGTGTTGTAAACTTGGCCCATGACATTTATTACATCTCTCTGATCTATGTTAAAATCACAGTTTAAGACCATTACAGGCAGTTTGTCCAGACTGAAGTGAGGCTGGTGGGTGTGTGTCCAATGCCAGCCTGGGACTACTACAAAATAAAAATCATTTTTCATATGTTTAGTTCCAGTTTTATTTCTCATGATGTGTGGCTAGTGGCTCATTTCTTCTGAAAGGCCTGTCTTTGGCCACTTATTTTCCAGCTGACCTTATGAGATTGCACTACGCGTCTGAAAAATCAATTAAAAAAGAACTGAAATACACTTCTATTATATATTAACACGTGTCCTTGTAAAGGAAGGCCATGATCTGAGTATGCAAAAGCTAATAATTGACCAACTTGTGGTGCCATACTATTTGTTCTATTTATTTTCTTTGCAGAAAGCATGCAAACCCTTTGCAGGGACACGAAAAAAAATCTGCAGAATACCCACACCGAGCTTAAATAGGTACATTTTAAATGTTGAGCAATGATTATCAGGGTTTATCACCAAGGCTGCAAAACTCTTCTAACAAAAGAGAAAATTTAGATTTTATAGGTTAATAGTAGTGCATGAAAAATAGGTTTACTTTGGCTCATTTTAAGACTTAAAAAAAACCCCAGCTGAAGATCTAATGTGATAAAGGCGCATGAAACGACAGGTTTGTGGTTTTGTGTTACAAGAAACAAGTTCAGCATTTGACTTCAGGAAGTTTCTGAGGGCACTACGAGGCGTCCAGCACTTCCTCAGCTGTGTCTGCAAACCACTCGAACACTGAAGCTCAACAGTGACGTTTGACTCAGAGCAGAAAGTCCTTGTGGACACCTGGGGGAACAAAGAGGACAATGCATTCCTGTGTCAACTGTAGTGGCAGAGGGGACATGGCCTGGAACTATCATGTCCAGTGGCAGCTGAGAACTGATTTGGCCTCCATCCTTGTTTGCCTTCCCTAACTTATCTGCAGTCCTTTGTAACCCTGTTCCTCCAGTGAGAACTGCCCTGTGCCCTGGAAGTATTTTACTTCCACAGATTTCATACCACAGGACTATTTCTTCCCTAAACTACTTTCGCTACAATAATCTTTCATTGAATCATCAGCATGGAATCATAAAATAGCCTGGGTTGGAAGGGACCTTAAAAATCACCCACTTCCAACCTCTCTGCCATATGCAGGACACTTTCCACTAGACCAGGTTGCTCAGAGCTCCATCCAACCTGGCCTTAAACACTTCCAGGGATGGGGTATCCACAACTTCTCTGGGCAACTTGTTCCAGTGCTTCACCCCCCTCACAGTAAAGAATTTTTTTCAGTTTGACGCCATTCCCCCTTGTCCTATCAGTACATGCTCTTGTAAGTAGTCTCTCCCCATGTTTCTTGTGGGCTCCCTTCAGGTACTGGAAGGCTGCAATTAGGTCACCTCAAAGTCTTCTATTTTCCAGTCTAATTGGTGTAATTTTGAGAATAATTTTGAGTTTCCATGCTCATGGTGGTGCCACACCTTCTTTGGCTTCATGGTACTTCCACGTGATGCCAGAACCTCTGGAAAAGTCTCATTATGTTCAGAACTATCTCACAGTCTGTAGGACTTATGTTTAAATGAGTCACTCTTGCCTTTCCTCAGTAATTTTTGGGAGAACTCACCTTTCCTTCTGGGCAAGGATATACATTCTGGGAAAACGTCAGAGGACTTGGAGCATTTGAATAGTAAAATTCTATCCACATTGTTGTAAGGGAATAAGAGTCTTTCACCCAAATGAGTACATTCTTTAATTCAGTTTATAACTCACAATGACCATGAGAGATGAGCTAATCTGTGGTGCTTTCAATTCCAGCTTTGTAGCTTGAGAGCACCAAGACTGAAGGGTTACATTTTATTTCTCTTACTAAGAGTTAAGCTGGGGGCTGTATTTGAACAATGTAAGGACAGGGCAGACCCAGCCCTGGTATCCAGCTGAGAGTTGGACACTAAATCTTTTGGTAGTCATACCTTATTTGGCCTAATTCTGAGATTAACATTTACATTCTGGGTGGGAACATATTTCAGTCACCTGTTATTACCCTGTTATCATATTGAATAGAATTCTTTTCATTAATACATTGCCATTATCTTTTTTGCCCCCGTTTCTCATTGAAAATCTATTCCAGAACTTATTTGGTCTTATACTTAAGAAACTTCTTCCAATTCTAAATGTTTTCATGCCAGTTTTTTTTTTTTTTTACATTTTTTCTTACAGCAACTTTAGATTTCAGCTTAATTGATTTGACTGAGAACACCCTCGGAGTCAGGCTGATGCTTTTTGAAGAGTTTATAAATCTGTAATTCCAGCGCTCTCCAGTTTTCTTCAAGGAGAAAGTACATGTTTCCTCCTGCCCAGCGATCCTTTGATACCAAGAGCTACTTATTCGCTTAGAGCAATTCTTCAGTTTCGGGAGTTTGTTTTAATTTTGCTTTTGCTGCTTGAAATATGTGGTCTCTCATAGTAGATATTAAAGAGAAAACCAGCACATACTACCCAGAATCAACTTTGCTACTAATTGCTTACCCAGAGGATAAATAATGAAGCAGCTTTGCAGTGAAGAGAATTAATGAGGGACATAATTTTTTTATGGATAAGAAAATTGCATCATTCACTCAACTTTACCATTGAAGCTGTAACTTTTTGTGTGATTCAGTGATAAATATTTGTGTGACCTTTGATGTGTACTTGTTTGGGTATTGGGATCCCCTCAGCTTCTCTTTTAGTGTTAATGAGCACAATGTACTAAAAATATTTTTCCTGAACTTGCCCTTATTTCACAGGACATCAGTGCTCTAGAGGGACTAAGCCTTTTGCTAAGGGATTACTGTCAGGTTCTGCAGACATAAATGGCAAAAGTCGTTCTCTCACCTCCAAAAAGATTAAAATAAACTGAGTTTCCACTCACAGGAGTAGAAGTCTTGCTGATGAGTTGAATGACAACAAACCTCACAGATTTGAAGAACGGCATAAATGTTTGTCCAAATACCAAAAAGTAAATTCTGAGTATTAACTGCCTGACAGTGGCATTTGACTATTCCATTAAATCGAACACATTGTACCAAGTACTTTGTATTTTATTTTGGCAGTGGGATAATATTTGTTTAATATGGATCCTCAAGTCCTGATAAAAACAAAACTTCCGTTATGCTAAGATTGCAGGATTAGCCTCAGCTTTAGTAATTAATGGCCTGCTTCCAGCAAATTTCATATGGAATGCTTCAGACTGGTTTGAGATATATGTGCCACATATGTTTATGTCTGCATATCAGCAATTCTGTATCTTTAAGATAGTATAAAATTAGACCTGTTTATGGTGGGTTTTACATATGGGTGGTTCTCCTATATTCTTAATTAGTTATACATTATTTAATTACTCTTGTAGTGTATGCAGTCAAAATACAAATGTGTTACAGTTCTGATTTGAAGTTCCCAGACACAAAATGCTTGTCATGATAATCTTCTAGATATTAAATATCAGTTCAGATATTCATAATTCTGATAATTCTGAATAACTGATAATTTTATTAGTTCAGATAGTAGAATAACGCTCAGTAGAGCTTACTACTGTACAATAAAAATATCTTCCACATGATCAGCCTTGTGCCAACAGAAGTAGTGTGGATGGGCATGAGGAAATTAGACAGGAGGATGACTGCTCTCTCTCTCCTTTCACCCAAAGCAGCTTACCAAGACACACTGGAGTGCAGCACTGAGACTCTTGGGACCACTCACCTCATGGTCAGCTCCCAGTGGACATGGGTCTTGTGTAGACCACAGTAATGCTGGGCTTAATGAACATATTTCACTCCGCTTAGAGAGTCTCCCACATTTCCACCCACATTTTTATGTATGCCAGAAAATAAAAGAAAGTAAATTTTTATTTGATTAGAAGACCATAAGGTCAAGATTATACACTCCCTATTCTCTCTGAAACTTGAAGAGATGCTTGCAGAAACAGATGCAGAAATCATTTCCATCTCACCTGATACAAGACTCTATAATTTTTTCAATCATCCCCCTGCTCTTCACTCTCCTCCAGTATGTAAATTCTGTGCCACTCATACATGGGATTCCTGATTTTATTGCTCTGTCATCCAGCAGTAGCACTTTTTCACACTTTGTGGCAGACTCCCTTGGTCTGTAGAAGTGGATATGATCTTGACATCAGTTCTTTCCAAGCAGATGTTTGTATCCCATGTCTCATGATTCCAGCAGGCAATTGCACTGTATTGATGCTCACTTTCCCAGCACTTTGTGTGAGCTTCTGACCGTGTTCTCATGCACTGAAACAAGAGAGATTCCTGCTGGTTGCTTCTGTTTGTTTGGCTCTCTAAGCTGACTGTTGAAGAACGAGTAAAGAGCACAAATAAGGAAGTCAAATTGACTTCAAATAACCTAAATTCAAACTGTTGTTCTCTGTGCTCTCCCTGCAGAGTTGAGTACCCAGAGAGCTGAGAGGACTGGCTGCCTTCTGCTGGAAGTTAAGTTGGCCCAAAATGGGGACCTATCAGTTAGTAATTACAAAGGTGAGAACTACTTTCATTTTATGGAGGATATTCAGCAGAAAATACTCTGATTGCATGGCCAACATAACTCATGGGATTCATGTTAATTGCCTTGTACCTTTCATATGTTAATTCATGCCTACCTAGGAATATTACAACTATAACCACTTCATCAGTAACAGAACACAATCAACTAATAATTTTATTTGTTTGTTTTGCCATCTGTCTTCAACACCTGGAAGTTCTCCTTGAGCCATTCCTTTTCTTTAACTCACTTTCTATATTCAGTGTATCTACTGAGTTTGCACAGCTCTCTAATGTTAACTTGCAATTTTTCATTTAAAGACTCTGAAGTCCGGGTACTTTGCATAATAAGACATAATCAGAATTTTAATTGAGAATAAAATAATAATCTTAATGAAGCTCTACTGAATTATATTAACTATTTTTTAGATTCATTGTGGGGACCACTTTTATGTTCTAGGGTCATTTCTAGATAGCTGTTGCTTCTAAAGATGTGATAAGATTTTAGACCCTCTTCTTAAGAAAAACAATAGAAATAAAATGATTTTGAGGTATTTTGAAACAAAAGTTCTTCCCGACATGAAATTATGTTATTATAAACCTTTCCTTATTGTCTTTTTCACCATTTTCTAACACTGTTAGATTCAAAACCATTCTCCTGGCTTTAGAATCTGACTACATTAAATTTGTTAAATCTGCACTTGCTATGTTATAAATATATACTTATTTTGTAATTACATTAATGCTATGGTAATGTACAATCTGCAGTCTTTAACTGGATATATCCATCACCACTCATGTGTCAGAATGTTTTCCTAATAATTAAGACCCTTGGTACTTTCATCATTGTACATCTGAGGATTCCTCCTTGTATAGCTCATTTTCTGCCAAAACCAGGAGTAGTATAGTGGGAACTGTGTTGGCCTCTTCCTATGGAAGTGGTCTCCTGACAGGCATTGAAAAGACTGAGGAATAACTTCAGTTTCGTTTGCAGAGAGCCCAGGCATGCAGGAAAGCCAGGATCTAACATTTCCATCCTCTTGGCACAGGTCTGAGCTGCAGATCTCAGATGGTACAGCAAGGCTTTCAGGAAAACTCTTACCTCTCAGACAGAGCAGCCATGACCAAGCTTCCTACTGGCAAAGATCCCTGGCTGGTGTTAATTCCTGAACCATGCCTTGGCAGTGTCTTGGAGAGCTGCAGGCAGCCTGAGCCAAAGCTCTGCAGGGACTGTGAATAGTTTAGCAATCAGGACAGTTCCAGGACAGTGCTCAGGCCTGTGCCCTGGTGCTCTGGTTTGCTGGTGGAGATGACAGTTCTGAACCACCTTTCCAACCTGTCACCCTTTGTCCTGGGGAGATGGCATCTTGGATCTGCATGGATGCACACTGAACACCTGCTCATCATGACTGCCTGTGCCCATCACATCACACATGGAAAAGCATAAAAACAAATCCTGCAGCACCTCAATTACACAGAATAGGCACCTGGGATTAAAGAAAGTGTTGGCATTGTTGCAAACAAGCCTAGTTTGGAAAGACTGTGCTCTTAGTACAAGAGAAATACAATTTTTTTTATGAAAACAAGGAGGAGTTGCCATTCACCTCTCATGCTTTTCAGATGTTTGGTTTTTGTTGCACACATGTTGTGATACCCATAGGTCCTGCATACCAAGGTGTGTAGCCAAGCAAAGTCTTGGTGCATTCTGATCCTTTTGAAGCCATTGTGCAGAAGAGGTTTCATATCACTCTGCTCTTTCTTCCTGTTTTTATTCAGTCCTCTGTCTCATCCATAAACTATCACCTTCTCATTGATCCTTCACACACAAGATGATTCCTGGGGCTCTCCTGTTACTAGTTAATACCATGTGAGAGAACATGTTTGGATTGTTTTACAGCTGTTGCAATTTTGCTTACCCTAATCAGAGTCTTGCCACTGGTCTTAGCTGGAGGTCAAGTGGAGGAACACTGCTACAGGTGTGTTCTGGGACACTGTGCCACCAGTACCTTGCAGCATAACAAATTTGAAGTTGAACATGCAGAAATTATTTTCTTTGAGATCTTACAGACCATCCTGGAATTGACTGCTTATGACTGCTTTGGAAACCTCACCTCTTTTTGCATCTGCACCACCAGGCAGTAACAGCTGATGCTTTGGGGCAGTCTCACCCCCTTCCTCCAGAAGGAAAGTGGTGTTCCTGCCCACTGTCCTGTCTGAAGCCCAGCACACTCCATGCCAAGGAATAAATTCTGATATTATCACACAGCAAAGGCTCACAGAAAGTGTGTTTGAAATTCTTCAGCTCTCTGAATTCTTCCCAGTTCACTGGGAAGAACATGGAAGTACTCTCAGATTCATGCTGCTGAAAACACTTTTTGTTCTTATGCCCACACATATCTGGTAGAACCATGTCTCTGCCTCCTTTAAATGTTCTTTTCGCTAATGTACTGCATTATGCATATAGTTGGAAAAGAAAATGAAAAGCAGACTCCTCTTGAATTCTATCTGTAATTCTCTGTGTTAATTTGCACAACTGACAAAAATCACTCAATATGGGAAATGAATCTTTTTCCACTGGTTTTGCATATAATCTGTTATATTAAATTTTGATTGAGGTTATCTGTCTGACTCGTAGGCCTATATATGCAAATCAAAAGCTCAAAGTATTGCATTTGGCTAACAGCCAGAAATTCTGACTCACAATCAGTATAAAATACAAAAGAATTTTTTCTGTATCAGTAAGGAGGAAATTAGATACTTTAAAAAGGCTTTGTCATTTCTTCTATGACTCTTAAGTACTAAGAAAACTTGAGGCTGAATAACATCATTCCAGTTAATGGAAATTTTTTTATACACAGAAACCAATATAAAAAAATAATGTCTCATAAGGTACTTCAATCATTGGAAGGCTCTCCTGGCTCTCAGAACCAACACAGGTTGTGTGAACTTTGAAAAATCAGTAAGGCAAGCTCTGCAGCTTCCAAACAGGGAGCCTCCTGACAATCCTTGCACCAGTGCCCGTGCCACGGCCTTTTCTGTACCAAATAAACCCATTCCATGAGCCTACTCATTTTGAATGAAGATTTCTGAAACTTTTTGATACCCAGGATCAGTTGTCAAGATGGACAAGATCTGCAAGTGAAAAAGGAAGTAAACTCAGAAAACTACCCCTTCCTTTGGCTGTTTGAGAGAAATCAGCAGTCAGATTAAATTAGAGAAACAGCCAAGAAAGTTCCTGTGAAACTGCTTCTCTCTCACTTCCTCTCCTCTGCGTTGTGGTCTGGATGAGAAGACATCCCAGTGAGACAGTGGATGAAGCAGTGCAGCAGCTCTGGAGGGAGTGACCAGCACCCAGCAGAAATGGTGTGAGAGGAGGGAGGGAGCTGTAGGGCAGACTGTGCTGCTGGGCTTCAGGTGACAGGAGAATTCACTGCAGTAACCACTCACATACCAGAAGGTGTCTGACAGCCTGGACAGGAAGCACAGCCACCTGTCCACACATCCTCTCTATTTCAGCATAAATATTTGTCACTCTTTGTTGCTGTTATGTTCCTGGGGACCTTCTGGGGACAAGAAGCTCCTCTCATTAACCTTATTATCTCACCTTGCTTCAGCCACTCAGGCTTTCCTGGCAGACTTGCAATTTCTCCTGCAAATTTCCCCATGGAAGGCAATTTTAATTGCAGTTTTGCTGCAAACAATGCAATTTAGCTGTCTACAGGAACTTCCTCATGTTGAATCTATGTTCTACTTGACTTGAAATCTGCACCCTGCACTGTGCTGAGTGTCAGCAGGTAGCAGGTGAGTGTGGGCAGACAGATGTTGGGGCTGTGTCCTCTCTGGCCTCTACAGAAGGCTTGTTCAGGGAAAACTGCATCCCAATACTGCATCAGGTTAATTAGATTTTTCTGGGAATTAAGTTAAGGAGCCCTGTGCAGCAGGGTCGAATTCAATCTAATAAATGTGTTGAACAGAAACCGAGCAATCGACTTCAAGCGTGCTCAAGGAACTGAGTGGCAAATTGGAGAACAGAGAAAGATGGAGAACAAAATCAGAAGGATGAGAACAAGAGGTGAAATGTGAAAAGAAAGGGACAGGCAGAGGAGGAAGTGCAGAGACCAACATGGCCAAATATTAACATGAGAATAAAGAGAAAAACTGCTGTGATGAAGCATAGGTAAGTGCTGGGATATCAGATACCAGTAACAGCCAGACAGGGTCTTGGGAATCCAGATTTCAAAATATCTTGATTTTTAAGGATTTGTCTCTAAATCCTGAAAGCATTTTAAAAAGGTTTGAAAGTCCTAAATAAGAATATATGTATACATATATTTAAGAAATAATGTGGTTGATCTGAGAAATTACAATATTTATCCTGGTATGGAATACACACATTAGTTATGGTAGGAAATTTAGTTCGCCAAAATGGGACTTCTGCAGGGTTTTGTGCCTAAAATATACCTACAGATTGCATGTGTGAACAATCTACATTAAATGCTCACAGTAAGATTAATATGTCATCTGCAGAGGGAAAATAATAGTTTTTTTTCACAGATAGCTTTTTTCCTCTAATACAATGATATTACTAACAACAAACTTTAAAGCATTACCAAAAAATGCTGGTTTTAATAAAGATTTAAAACCCAACAGCAACTCACATAGCTCTCTCCATTCACCACTTTTTTTTAGAGACACTTTTTCATTTAAATCTAAAGTCTTAAAAAAATCTCTACATATTGCATGTGAAATCTCAGCACAAAAGTTTGCTGGTGACATATTATTTTCCTTACAGCAACTATAATCAATACAACCAAAGCTCAAAGCAAAGTTTTATGGCTATTTTATAAACTTAGGAATGTACTCGGGGAAATTTATTATGGAAAAATTGACTCAACCTGTATTTAAGGATTAACTAGGGCAAGTCCTGTGGCAGGGTGTAGCCCAAAATGTGCTGCTTCTGCTGAGTTACAGGTAGGACTGACTTACGGTAATGGGGAGCATTCAGGTGGTGCAGGGGAGAGGCAAAGTGTGGCTGGTGTGTTTGAAATGCTGTTCTGCTTTGCCCCCCACCAAGGGGTCATGAAACCTGTAAGTATTTGGGTGATAAAAGTGGCTGCCCCATCCCTGGAAGTGTTCATGGCCAGGTTGGATGGAGCTCTGAGCAACCTGGTCTAGAGGAAGGTGTCCCTGCCCATGGCAGGTGTTTCGAACCAGATAATCTTTGAGGTTTCTTCCAACCCAAACCACTCTGTGATTCTATGATATTCTCCAAAGTGTTTTAGTACCCATTTGTCTGTGAAATTAGTAATTTAGATGCTTACATGCATCTGAAAACATGGTTGTTGGTAATCAAACTGATCAAAATAACTTTAAATCTCATTAAAAGATTACAGTGTTGTTTGTTCATATACTGCCTACATTTATCCATGAAAGATAAAAAGCAAAGGAAGATAAAAACATAGTGCCTTAATCTCTGAAATAATTGGTGATTATTTTATAGCAGGGTCTTATTAACACTTGATTTTACAAGGAGTCAAGCTCCTGAAGTCTAGCAGCTGTAGGAGGATTTTGGCTTTGTTTTGCTGCATGTTGTATTTTTTTGTGGTTTGTTGTTTTTTGGTTGTTTTTTTTTTTTTTTAATGTGTCTCTAATCCTCAGAGCTGCAATGAAAAGTTTAAAAATATGACTAAAGGATCAAAGGTCATATTTGAGATCTTAGAGGGTCAAAGGAAAAAAAAATAAGAATAACCCCTTACTGTGGTGTTCTGAAAGTTATAAACATGCTTAAGGCAATATCCTGATGGGGAGAGGTTGATTTGTGCGTTTTTTTAGGTTTGGGAGTTTGGTCATACTGTCTTTAAGTCACTTTCTGAAGCTTCTTTTACAATAACCACAATTATTCATATAAACAATCTAAAAGAAGAAAACATAATTTAGATTTAAAACACTAAATGTACAAAATAAATTATAATATTGTGGGAAACAATTTTGCATAAACAAGGGAAAGGACTATTTATATGGTAGATTTTATTCCACCTTGAATGTTTGTTAATTTAATGAAGAATGGCCAGGAGATCTGCTGGCTTACGATAACCACTGCTAAAATCCTTCTAAAGAAATTCTACTCTTTTCTTCCCTAATTTTTTAACTTTCAAGACCACAGTAGCTAGAAAAATATTGTGACAGTTTTTTCATAGGCAAGCTTATTAGTAATTTTTTCATTTGTTTATTCCAGTCATTCCCATATCCCTTGGCAACAGCACTTTGTTGGCAGAGTTCATATAAATGCTGGGAGAAAACAGGTTTTATAGACCTGTTCACATCCCCTCCTGACCTGGTGTCAATGTTGTTAACCCCTCTCTCATTTCCAGGTGTGTTTCCTTCCATGTTATCCTGTAGGAACCTATAGGACAGTTGTCTATTACATTACAGAAAAGGGGTCATATTATTATTTAATTCTGTATGGTTTTAGAGAAGTGGCGACAGACTTCACACCTGACCGAGCTTTGCACATGTTAAATACAGAGCCTTCCACAAGGAGGGAAATAAATCTGAATTCTTGTATTTCTTGATGATAACCACTGCAACCCTGTATTTTTTTCAGAAGATTTTTGAGGGAAAACTCTTCCCCCTTCTCTCCCCAGTCGTTGTTTTATAGAATCCCCTGTGATTTGCTGGGAGTGATTACAGTGCAGGCTTTGTGAATGCAAAAACGCACGGCTTTGAACTCAGGGAAAATCTGAGTTTAAGTGCTGTGATCAAAGGTCTGTGGCTGTAACGGGCTTGGTCTTATCCTCAAACTCAGTCAGTGTAAAAAGGTGCAGAGATCGTCAAAGAAAGAAGAGCCACTTCTAAAATAAACTCTCATATTTCGATGCAGAATGTATGCTTGTTTCTATGCGTACAGAAACTACCTGCTGTTCTAAAGACAAGACACCTCTCTCTCTCTCTCTCTGCTGTCCCAGACTCTCAGCCCTGGTGGCAGCCTGGCAGCAGGGGCAGCACTGCCCTGGCTTTGCCCTGAGGCAGCAGAGCAGCCACAGGTGAAGCTTTTCCTCCTCTGAGACCCTGTGACGCCACATCCATTCGCCCGCGGGGCCCGAGCTGCCTCTTTCGCTCGGCTGAATTTGCAAGCGCGTTAAAGGCTTTTTGGAGGGAGGGAGCGGAAAAATCTACGATCAGGAGTGGACTGCGGCCCTCCTGGGCTTGGCACACGTTCCCTGTCAGCCCGGGGGAGGGCGGGCAGCGTGGGGTTTTGCCCAGCGGGAATGAGCCTGGCGGGGCCCCCTCCTTGCCCAGCGCCATCCCGGGCCCGCTGCAGCGGGCGGGCTGGGCTGCGGGGAGCGCGGGTGGGAAGCGACTGCCTCGGGGGAAAGAAATAACCCTGCCTGAGGCCACGGCCGGGAGAAATCCTGCGGGGCGGGAGGCGAGGAAACAGCCTGGGAGGTCGGGAGGGAGAGGAACCGCGCCGCCTTTGGGCGTTTTTGGCAAGGTGAAACCCAGCCTTTTCGCCCACCTCCGTGCTCCGGCAGCCCGGGGAATGCAGGCACAGCTCCAGCTCCTCTCCCCCCGCCAAGAGGCCGGCGGGGCGGCCCGCGGCGAGCGGCGGGCGCCGGGANCCGCGGCGGGCGCCAGCCGCAGGGAGCGCTCGGACTGCGGGAAAGTTGCGTGGTGCTCGTTTTGCAGCTCCTGGGGACCCTGCCGGGGCTCTCGGAGCGCCCGGGCACCTCCTCCCATCCTCCTGCCTTCCTTCCCTCCCTCCCTCCCTCCCCGCTCGGGCTCCCCGCGGGACTCCCCGCTCTGCCAGGAGCGTCGCCCGAGCGCCTTCCCCTTTTCGGGGTTTTGTGGCCTTTGGGTGTTTTGGGGGTTGTTGTTTGTTTTTTTTTCCTCTCTCTCTCTC
>VZRS01004884.1:11257-109877 GCA_013398055.1 Ifrita kowaldi | reverse complement strand
TAATAAGTAACAGAGAGAGAGCAGGCTACAAATAACTGAGTGACCTACAAAAATATTGCCAAATCATGCACCGTGTCTTACCTCCGATAACAAATTCCTTTGAAAGTGATTGCATTATTTTAAAAGCCTCCTGTAAAGGGAAAACCTTAGGTAGAACTCTAAAAAAAAAAATATATATATATATATATACCCATCCAATTAAAAATTCCACGTTCAGTTCTTTGGCTGAGTACAGACACACACCACATTTCACTTTCCTTATTGCAGCTGCAGGAAGGAGATTTTTGGGGCTGTTCCTCCGGCCCTGACCCAAGTGCACCTCAGTGCCAATTCCCCCTGTTCACAACAGGGAGATGGAAGGGAAACGAGGGAACAGAAAAAGAGAAACAGGGATTGGGGTTTTTTCCCCCCAGGGGCTCTGAAGCAGATCTTGGGAAGTTACAGCTGCAGTTAAATTCAGAACTCTGGAGCATCCCAGCTGAAAGAAACAAAACCCATTTTTATCACTTTCCCCCCTGCAGTTTTGTGCATAGGTTCTGTAATCCCTGCTTTAAAAGGATAAACACCTTCAGCATCGAGCCTTGTGCTAAGGGAATATCTCACCCTTGGGATGCCAGACAACCCAGCCCACATATGGCAGAGCAGGCCTGGGATTATCTTAAACACACACAGAGAATCTCCTGCCAACACTGACACGTTGTGCTGATTTATTTGCTGTGCGCTCTCGGATGCCACTGCAGCACTGCTCATCGGGGACTGGATTAAACAGGGACTGCCTCAGCAATGCACATTTTGTGTTTTAATTGAAGAGACAGATTTGAGATCTTTTGGGCATATAGAGAGTTTAAATGTCATCATGTGTTTTCCTTTCCTTTCTAAAACTGAACTCTAGCTGCATACACATGGCAATAAAATATTTTTATCTTCCATGTGTCTTAAAAAGAGTAAAATCCAGCCTATCCCATCACTAATGTGGAAAGTGTGAAGAGAAAATCGGTTTGCTCTGTCCTGAAGAGCTCAAGTGCCTGTCTTCTGCATTTCAGTGCACACTGGGGCATCAGAAAACTCACATGGAATTTGCAGCTCAAAGCAGCAACCATGTTCAAAGCCATCAGTGCTTAAAGAATAAAGTAGTAGGATCCATTTCTAATATTTTCCCCCAAAAGTTCACATAAAAAACTAAGATGTAAACAGTTGATTTGGAACTCTGGCGTTCCTTGCCCTCCTCCCTCAAACAGGAGTTGAAGCGATCAGCAGGAGCTGAAAGGCAGTTTGATCTTTGTTACATTGGGACTATGGAATCCAAGCAGCTCTTTTACAAGGCATTGTAATTGTTTGTACTTGCAAAACTGGATTAAGAAATCACTGCTATTCTTAAAACACATTTATCACATACATACAAAAGTCAGCATATTTCCACTCCGAGCACAGCCCCAGCCAACCAGAGAGAGTTCCCGTGTTCCGCCCACGCTCGTTCTCTCATCCTCCCCTTCCCCAGAGCAATCCTGCATCTGGCCAGTCCTACATGGAAAAGTCCCCCCCGTGCCCCAGCAGGGCACACCTGCCCCAGGCTGACCCCGTGCCCCTCACCTGGGCCCTGCTGGGGCTGCCACCCTTCCCAGCTCCCCCGGCGTGGCGGCTGGAGCACCGAAATTGGGAGTTCTGCATAAAGAAGGTGAGATTGCGGAAGCATTCCGAGGTGTGGAAGGCACAAGCCCTCTGCTGTTCCAAAGGCACTGGGAATTTCAAGCAGTCCTGCACAGGGTAACTGAGAAGAGGAAAAAAATGAGGTTATATAGGGGGTGTCATTGGACCGCCAGAATTTTTAAGTTTGGGGCTTTACTGAACTTGTCAAAGCTTCAGGGAACACGTTTTCCTGTTATTTACATCCATTTGTTCTTCGACTGAAGCTTAATTTAAAAAACATGTCTTTTGAGCTGAGAGCAAGTCTGACTAATTCTGTTGTACATGCTGCTGAAGATGAACAAAACTAACACTATAATTGAAAAAAACAAATGGAAAAGGCCTCATGCCTGCACAGCAGCCACACTCAGGCTACTGCCGAGCTGTGAGAGCACAGCTCTCGTTTTGTTAACTCAAAACCAACTCCAAATCAACACCCGTCCTGCTAAAATCTGTACCAGATATAGGGAAACCCTAATGACAGAATCCAGAAGCTGAAGTTGCTCTATTCATCTGTTTTCTCTTTCTATTTCTTTCTTATAAGTTTGGCTCCTCTGTTTTCCTTTCCCAGTTAAGTATCCTCGTTTAGATTTTATCCTTCCAGCCCTTTCCTGGCACACTCTCCCTTACAGTGCAAACCAAGTCCTTTGGCACCTTTATCTCTGTCCTGTTGCTTCTCAGAGGAGTTCTGGGTGGGCTCCAGGCCCAGCCTCAGTGGCAGCCGTGCCATTCTTTCCCCACTCTCCAGGGAAGAGGAGGAAAAAGTACCGTGGCTATCATCCTTGCTTCTCACCTCAACCCCTGTGTCCTTCTCCCAGACAAGAGAAGGATTCTCAAGAACCAGAGCAGAGTAGCAGTCCTGTATATCCTGGTTGTTTTTCTGTTTCACACTTCCAGAAACATCTCATGGGTATTCACTGTCTATTCCTCACGTTAGAATTCCTGTTACTGATATTTAATAAGCAGTTGTGATACTCTGCCTGTTAGCAGGATGTCCTCATGTTTTCCATAGGCACTCTCTATTTCAAATGGCATTTCTTGCTACCTGGGGTCTGGGGCAGGCTGAGAATTGAGATGTCCATAGTTTCCTTTCTCCTTAAATGTTTGCATTCCATCCTTCTTCCCTCTCTTTACATAATCTCCATGAACAAGAAAAGTCCTTCTAGAATCCCCTTGCCCAAGAAAAAGGCATTTTCTCAAACGAAACTTCATGGGAGCCAAAAAGTGTTGTTGTGCCCCTCTTGCTGGCCAGGGCTGCTGTGCAGCCTTACCTACATCCCACCACTGCCAGAGAAGGAAGTGGATTTTTTTTTCCCCTCTTGGCAACTCCTGGGGAGGTTCACTATTGTGTTCTGGGAGTCCTCGTTCTCAAAGGCTATTGTGAAAACTGTAGTAAACAGAACTTTCAGCATCAGGATGCGGGGAACAGGATCCAAGGCTGGAAGCATTTGCCAAGAGTGGATGTGACCGCTGCCCCATTCAGCGCTGGATGGTACAGCAGCTCAGCCCAGCTGCTGCATGCAGCACATTCTGTAACGAGGGGGACAAAGGTGGCAATCACTGACGAGCCAGGCTGCACAAAACAGCATCAGGATGTACAAAAAAATTTCCTTCCCATCAGGCAAGGAAAGAATGGATCTCAATTCCAGACAGTGGGCTGCAGGCTCCATTTGTGTCAGCAAATTTCCATGAACTGTTGTGGAGCCCCACGATTACGGCAACGGAGCTGACGACAGCCGAGGATTTGGCCCACGGATGGAAGCTGAAATGCTCAGAGAATTCCAATGAGTTTCTCTGCTGTTTGGCAGAGTGTGTGATGTCAGACAGGCCAAACGGTTCACATTTATAGAAAACTAGATAAGAAGCAGAAAGTGGTGAATCTGAATGTTTAGGAAGATAAGATTAACCACTGAGTTTCATGGAATTAAATTCTAATGCAAAAGCAGTATTGAAGAGGGGATAAAATAGTGTGAACAGCTATGGAGTTAAGTGTTCTATGTTAAATTTTCTGTGGAGGTCGTGATGTTCTTTCTTGTAGATTCTGGCAAGAATGAAGGAAATGTGGAGGGCAAAGAAACACCAGGTGATAAACTCAATGTTTAGAGAAAGATTACATGGATTTTACTAATCATGAAATTATTCAGCATAGAGGGAAGAATGCACCAAAGCAACTCCAGGTGAAGGCAAATATTGCTTGGTACCACCAATCTTCAACATTCAGGCACATGAAGATAGACATTGGGGAGGTTAAAGACAGAAAAGGTTTGATCTGATTTGATCCCAATCATTTGACCTTTATTTTCTCTGGGTCAGTCCAAGTCCCTGGTGTCTACAGGTCACAACAAAGCCGTAATTGCTTTTAAATTTTTCCAGTCCAGCTTCCCACACACTATTCATTACCCTAAGGTGGTACCAATAGTCCTCCAGTGGCCTTTGCAATGCAGAAGCCCACTGAAATTGCTAATTCAGAAAACATCACCTGCTTTTACTGACATTTCATCACTTCTCGTATCACTGTTAATTAGATTCTTTGGCGGTGTTGAAACCAAACCTAAAGAAGCTGCCTGCCATGTCTGCAAGGCCGTTCTGGCCTTGTGAATTTGGCCTTGTGTAGCTGCATTCAAAGTGCAGCTCTATCCTTCAGCTCTGTCCTTTAAGGAAGTCCCTAAACAGGTCAAATCACCTTGCTGATTTCAGGAACTAAAACAACAATAAAAATCAATAATTCATGGAAATGTCTTTATTCGCTGATATTCCAGCAATAACTAGAGCCACTTGGTAAAAGGAATTGCCCAAATTCTGCTCTGAGCAGGGAACATTCTGGAAACTTTCACTATGGCAATGCTTTAAAAATTACCCACAGCCTAATTAACATCTGCTTTAGGAGCTGAAGTTATTACGGGGTCATTTATCTACTCCAGGGATCTTGTACACAATTGAGCAGATTTTTAATGTTTAACATTTCTGCCCATAAAGCACCAAGGAAAGCCATTCACCTAAGGGAGCACGTAATGTGTAATTCAGCTCTGTGTTTCTCCTCAGCATGGCTCACTAGTGCCAGCTTTTCTAATCACAGGAGAGGTACCATCACCCATGAAAGAAGTGCTGTTCTTTTTAGAAAGCTCAAAGAAGACGCAAAAAATTTTGGCACCAGAAGATAAAAAACAACAACAACAACAACAACGAATTTTAAAAAAAGTATTAAAACACAAACTGGATATTCTATAACCGAGAAAACTCTTTTGCAAAAGGCCTGATGTGAATGGCCCTAGATGCAGTGGGTTTCTTAGGAAATAAACCTAGAAATGTGTCTTGCAAAGGTCTTCTCCAAAACACAGCTTTCCTCACCTGCAGCCTGGCTTTTCTGAAACACGGCTGGTCAGAAGGCGATAACCAAACTGCAGCTAGCCTTCTCTACCCTCATTTTTTAGGAGAATTATTCCTCTGATTCATTTCCCACTGTTAGATTGGCCAGCTGCTTAGCAGGAGAAATGGAATTTTGGGGCACGTGTGCCACAGGATGCACCATTCAGGCAGGGAATAAAGTTCCAGGCCTGAGCTTGGATTGATTTCCCTCAGCTCAGGCAAACTGCAGCACGCACATGGGTGTCTCTAGGACTCAGAAAGCCCAGGCTTTACTCAGGGTGATTTCAAACTCGAGAGGAGATCTATGTTCAGTTACAAGTAGAATGCAGAAGTCAACCCTTCCTCAATTGATTTTGGCTTTGCTAAATGCTCTTATTATGTGAATCAATCTAAAGACTTTGGAAAGAATTTTTGATCATCGTTCTGGCTGGTTTTTTAGTTTTGGTTTGCTGTTAGGGATTTTTGTTGTTGTTATTGTTGTGCCCTACATAAAAAGCATAAATTTCTAGATCAAGGAAGTATTTCTTCCAACTGGTTTGTGTTGATCTGTGATCCCTTCCAGCAGCATTTCTCCCAGTGGGATAGGCCCACTCAAGCTCTTGGCGTGGCCATTCCAAGAGAAACAAAGAGCAAAAAGAGGATTTTTTAAATCTTGGGGGCATGGGCAGCCTGCTGATGCTCCTTCAGCTGAAACCCAACAGTTGAAAGGAGATGGTTAAGCAAATCAAAAATCCTAAAACAGTTGTAGTCCTGTCTCACTTAAAAGGGATTTTAAGACTGGCTCAGGTCCAGGGCAGCTCTCCACCTTTAATATGTGTTGAGTCACATATTTGAATTTGAAATGTGTGCTGGGGAAGTTTTATAATTTATTTAAATGGTCATTCAGAAGAGCCTCAGCACCAGCTCAATGGTTATTATTGAAGCTTAAGGGGAACAGATAATTGGCTCATGGAAAAGCAGAGCTGTGTGAAACTGGGAAGGAAAAGCGTAGCTGGAAGCCAGCACCACCCAAGAAGAAGAAATATCTATAAAATGGGGTTTACACATGTGAGGGAATTCTCAAATATAGTCTTATATATAACTTGACCAGATCTTGGAGAAACATAAAATATTTAGATAATAATTTTTAAAAGATGGAAAGATAATGCAACCAGAAAGAGATGAATTTAACAAGTGGATTTGCTGCCATACCCAAAGATCTCAGAGCAGGCTGTGCACATTCCTAGTCTCACCTGGCTACTAGAAATAATTGTTTATTTTCACAATTTAAGTGGTTTCAGAGTATTGGAGAACCAAATTAACGTCTCTGGGAAATAAGTTATACTGCTGTCTGTTTGGAAAAAAATGCACATATTTTTAGAAGAATTGTTTCTCAAAAACACAAACATCAATTTAAAGTAAAGTTTGAGAGTATTTAAAAATCTGAGCTGGAAAATGGATCTGACCAGAAGAGATCACATCACACAAGTTAAAAAACAGGAATATTATAAAATATAAAAAGCTGAGGTAAAATATCAATGGAGCTGAGATTTCCAACCAAAAAGAAATCAAATAAATTTTAAAAGGTACATTTATGAATAAAACTCCAGACAGAACCAGCCTGGAGCTGTGTGATGAGTAAACAGGAAACTGGAACCAGAAAACACAGAATGGAAGGAGTCTGCTGCCATAGGTGAGTGCAGTTGCCCCAAGTTTTTTCTTTCTTCTGAGCTCAGATTAGCAGGTTTAATAACTCAGTTCCAAGGAATAGGCTGAATTCTTAAAACAAATAGCTTTTTTTTCAGTTTCTAGTGATCTTCTGGATGTACATCTACAGACAAAGGCAATTTTGTTATCTTTTTTTTTCTCCTAATCACAGTGGAAGTTAAAATCCTGCAATACTCCTCCTCTGCATTACTGCATGGAATATCAAATCTGAAATCCTGCTTTTCACTTCTTGGGCATTTATTGTTGTGCTTTCACTTAATTATACTCCACTGTGAATTCTTGTTGTTCTATCCTGCCTGCAAAAATGTCCTTGAAGAGAAAAGCTGCCCAAGTCCACAAAAAAGCCATTTCCCCCCCAAAATCTTTCACATTGCAACTTCTCTCTCCTCTCAGTAGTAACCCATCTATTTCTAGGGTTGCAAGTAAGAACTACCCCCCTCAGCGAGTTGAAATTTTGTGGTCTGTCTGGAAAATTAGCTGTACATTTTTTTCCACTCTTATTTCAAGGGATATTTTGCTCACTCTGTGCTCACTGGAAGCAGGTGTAAATTATTACTGAAAAAAACCCACGAATTATGGAAAACCAGCTGTTACCAAAAAAGTGACTTCAATTATGACCTAATTGGAGCTGTTACACTCTGAGGAGAGGGGTTATGATAAGATAATCTTGATTTCTCATACACTTTACTATCTGTTTTTTATCCTTGAAAAATTTAGCTTTTCAGTGATTTATGATAGAAGTAGAATTACCTATAAAGTCTATTTAGAGAAAAAAAATTCAGCAAAGAGCCAAACTCCACACAGCACAAATAGGTTTTTATAGGTGGATAGTTTGCTACTAGGCACATTTGAGCAGGAATAAATACAATGCAAAATAAATTATAATACACAATTAGAACTTCCCAATTGAACCGGATTTTCTGTCCTACCATTCTACCCCTGTTTTTGAATTGGGTTCCACGGGTTTGGCTGCAGGTTCAGCTGCTGGAGCAAAGAACCGTGCACAGAACAATGAGAGGCTCACGGAGACTGACAAACACAGAAAGGGTGACCAGGCCCAAACCTCCAAAATTTTCAAATAAAAGTAGGAGACCTCATATTAAATTTATTTTGGTGCACTGGAACAACAGTGAGCTGCCAGGCCCTAGACCACGGTGTACTGAACTGCTACATTTAATTATTTACTGCTTTATATAAAACTCAAAGACCAGAAGTCTGCACAACGTCCTCTGTACATTCCCAGAATTGCATTATTTCGCTCACACCACAGCAGGGCAAGAAAATACCGCTAATGAAGTTCACAGAGTAAAAACTTCTGGAGAAAAAATGAGTTTGATGACATCTGCCCCACGCCCCACTGAAGGGATGCCTCTACATTAACTTACGCAAATACAAGTAAACATTCCATCGTATGCAAATGAGCTACTAATAAATCATTACCATACCTTACATCGGTAAAATAGAGTTTTTGAAGAGCTTTTTCAGCTCTGCTCTGCTAATGCTGAGGACTCAGAGCCACAGATGGCAATCACAAGTGCTATTACAGTACAAATAACGCAGCTTTCATTCTGAAAAACACAAGGAATGTTAGCTGCATTATCAGCCAGTTACAATCTGAGGGAATAAAGAATCCCAGCAATGTGGAAATATTTTTAATTAGGATTTGGAACATATTAAAGCCATCAACCAACACCACGCCCTACTCCAAACTTGCCTTTTTAAAATCAATTTCATCTTGTAAAAAAGAAATTTTTAGCAGAGAGTATTTTTATCCTAAATTAGAAATACAAGGTTTCTGGCTGCTTTTTGTGTTGTTCCTGACCCAGTGTTATTTTTCCTCCATTTCTGATCCAACCAGCTATTTAAATTCACCAGGATGTTTGCACACGTTTCCTAATTCACTTTATATGTTCGCTAGCACTTTTTTTTTTAAATTATTTTTTAAAACTGTTTTTTAGCATCCAGCACCTGAAAAGGCAAATTCTATAAAGCCCACGGTGAGTCAGCAGAAGGGCTGCTGCTATAGAATGGCAAAAACCTCCTCAGAAGGTGTCACATGTCCTGAGAGAGCACAACATGACAAACACAAGAGCTTCTCCAGTGATGATGAGGGGTTTCAGGCACACAGTGGGCAGAAGTCCTAACACACTTGAAAAATATTTAACTGAACAATAATGGAGCAGTGCCAAATACTAAAAGTTACCAAAGATAATTTTAATTGTTGTAGATATAATAGTGTTCAATGACAGCTGTTTTGGAACAAAAAGGTTATTTCCTGAAAATTATTGTAATATTTTTCTCCCAAAATAGCCCCTGATTCACTGCTAAAGTTACCTGGCATCCTCTAATGCTCAGCACGGACTAACATCCAGTTATTAACTTTATTTTTTAGGAGTCTTCAGATCTTAAATGAAAATAATGACTTATTTGAAAGACTAACAAGAGTCAGTTCAGAAGAGGAGCAGACAACCCAAGTGAACAATTTGCATGACTGCAGCGTGATGCCTTTAATATAACACTTATTTCAAGCTGCTTTGCCTGGCCAGATTTTATTTTCTTGTACTCCCGCAACACAAAAATTCAAGTAAGGATTAAAGTCACTGTTTCTCTGCCCAGCAGAATTCCCTGCATGCTGGCAGCACATTTTTATGATGAAGGTTTAATCACAGAGCAAGGAGATATTTATCACACTCAGAAACTCTCATCTGAGGCCTTTGGCTTCAGCATCTGTGCACATTTACCCTGAACAACACCAGAAAATTGGATGCCCTAATAGGACAAGTATTGGGGTGATTTCTCACTGTGTTCTGCCTGGAGTCTCACACCCCTGCCTAGGTACGAGTCAGAAGGCAGAGCTTGGTGTGTATTTTGTTGGGTCATACCTCGGTGGTCACAACTTCCTTGGAAAAAGAAGCCTCTGCAGCACAATCTGTGAGCTGCGAGAAAAGGATGCTCCCATTTTATTGTTTTGCCACTCCTGGTGATTCTTTCAGAACTAACATGGCTGAAATGACAGCATTTTAGGATGTTTAGTGTTATAATAATGTATATTAATTACAAAGACAATCAAGAAACCGCTTTATTCTGTCTTTGGTCTCGTTGTCCAAAGCCATGCAACCTGTTTGCTGTGAAGTCTAATGCAGGTATTTCAGCAAACATAATTAAATCTATAGGGTAATCTGAATATCATCTAATTCTATTTCAGTCTTTATTACCTATATTTGTCCTAAATAATTCCAAAATGTTTAAAATGTGCTTAGGCATTCAAGAATATAAACCTGATTTGCCAGATATTCGAAAGAGACCCTGATCTCCTTGGTTTAAAACCTCTTTGCAGGAGAAATAAAAGTTGTGGTGACGGGAATGTGAGATGCACGACAGGAATGCTGAGAACTGATCCTTAAGACAAGGAGATGCTTCCCCATTCCAGGACTTTCACTGGGATTTAGGAGCTGCAGTGTGTGAACTGTTGCTCTACAGCATCATCATCATTCAACTGACCGGCAGCATTTCCTACATCTCTCTGAGCACCCTGGAGATTTGGGGAAAATATGTAAAAAGCAGGGATTTTAAAAATAGTGTTTCAAATTAACTCCATCACAACAATGTATAAAAACTATAAAGCAGGACAAAGGTTATAGGAAATGGAAGTACCAAGAGATCTTCAAGCAGTCCTCCAAGAGAAACAATGGGAGGGGGGGGATTAATTATTTTTTCACAATCATGAGGGAGGGAGTACCTTTCTCATACTCTTACAAAGAAAAAACAATTCTCTTCATGAACAAATGTTTAATTGGAACCTGGAGGCAAAGCTCTCTAGGTATTTCAAGCTAAAATTTGCACTTTGAGCTTTTAGTCTTTACTGGAATCACTGAATTGCTGTGTAAGACAGCAAATTATCCGAAAAGAGTTACTTTAGGAACACTGTTGTGATCTGCTGATACGAGTACACACAAAGTCCTTTTATGAGCACAAAATGATTGTATAGACATCAATGACTCGTCTCACAGTGCTTCAGCAATGTAATATTATTTCTATTTTATATAGGAGTAAAATGAGACAGAGCTCAGTGACTTGAGTGACCCACAGGAAGTCAGTGACACAACCAGGAATAGAAGCGAGACCTCTCAGCAGCTCAGTCCCATGCTTTAACCACAAGCCCAGCCACCTCCTTCCCATCTCAGATTAGCACAACTCTGAGCCTTGGTTGCATCAGCTCCTAATATCAGATGTCTAAGCATTTGTAATTGTAGAAATCTGGATTTCTGAAGTTGAGTAAGTTACACTCATAAATCTGTCTGAGCTCAATCACCCAAGAAATTAGGATAAACTGGTTTTAAATGAGGCTCAAAACGACCTTTTGGTTGCTTTAAAAGGATTCCCTCAGAAATAAATTTCGGATGGATTAACACATCTGACAGACAGCAGTATATGCTTGAGCTCTTTATTCCTGTATGTTCTTTTGCCTGCTCACTGTGTGCGATGTGCAACTGGGCCCATTTGATCAGAATGGGACTGGAACATGAATATCATCTCCAATTACAGACGAGCCAGACAGTCCTGGAGAGGAAGTTAATCCCTTCAAGATGAAATCAGAGAAGCTAAGAGATGGGGGGAGACTGAAGGTCAGGGAAAAACCCATTATCATTAGAGGTGGGCAGGCTGGTGTGATCTTGGCTTCAGTGAATTTAAAGCAGGCACGGTTTGGATTTTGTTCTCTTTGTATCCAAGCCTCGAAGCTCAGGCAAAGGAGGCTCATTTTTCAGGGGTTCTTGTTTTGACCCGCCCTGCAGTTATCTGTGCAAAATCTGCCTCGTGCCTGGTTCTATCCCTCCTGCTGGATCCCAGGAGAAATTCACCCAGGGACAGTGCTCTACCAGCACTTAAAGGAATGCAGTTTAGGTTTGGCCGTATATCTGTGTAAAATGCTACTGATAGCAGCTGAAACTTGTAATTCCCTTCAAGCAAAGAGTGTGTGCACACAGAATGTGCGAGCTGGAGATAGGAGTGTGGTGTGATATTATGACTTACTTTTTAAAAACACGCCTTCCCAGACCAAAAACTGCCAATAAAGACAGAATGAGATATGCTAAGGCAAGGATGATATGCTTTTTATCAATAAAAGGACACCAGATATATGAATTAAAGTATTACATTACCCAAGAGAAAGAACACGGGGTAACTTTTTTAAAAAGCAGCAGTACAGTACATTTTTAGCTCATTTAAACTCCATTCCTTTAAACCAGTGCAATTTGCACAACCAGAACTTGCTGCTCAGGCTGTCAGATTTATGGCTGCCCTGTCAGAGTAGGAGATTGCCCTCTAGATGTTGAAAGTTTGGCTACTTCTTCATTCTATCCCACAGCACCGGGATGGGACGCACTGCGCGAGGGGTGATTTTAAACTCGGGTAAAGCACCCAGAGACTGAGAGCACTGACACGGGGGAAACATAAAAAGTAAGTGAAAGGTGGAACTTGTGTCTTTGCAGAGATGGGAAGGGGTATAAATCCCTGTAAGGTTGCTGCCCTGTTCAAGCCAATTGTAAAAGTCACAGCATCATCTCCAACATATTCGCTGCTCTAACCATAAACGCCAACCTGGAATTCCTTACCTGGAATTGTTGCCCAGAAACTCGTTCATTGAGATGGAAAAGAGAAATGAAACTGTTCAAGGGAGGTTACTTTGTCATTGCTAACACCCTTATCCATCTCGAGATTCCACAAAGTACCCATTTCAGCTTCTTATCTCAGTGAGAACTATTTTTGCCATATGATTGAATTTAATCTGCCTCATATTTTCTGAATAATTGAAACCCATAATGTACAGTCAGTCAGTAACGAGTGCAAGCAGAAATAATATTTTTTTTCGGATGCAATGAATCCTTCAAAAAGACTCACCACGAAAAACTGACTGATCAAAATTAATATAAAATGCAATTCTTTCACATGAAAAGAATTAACTAATGCTTTTATGCCCAAAAAGAAAAACAGAGTAGCATTGATCTTGTGTGAAGGCAAATTATCTTCTAATTTTAAAACTAGAACTGATGCTGAGAGACTCTTTTCTGTTTCTCTTTGAACTTAGGGAAGAGCTGCCCATGGTTCAGGAAGGCCTGAGCCTGACATTTCATTCTTGTTTCATAACTCCTAGAGGTCCCAGCCAAACTCAGGAATTCTCTCAGATAAGCAGGGGAGAAAGTCTGGATCATCAAAAACTGCACAGTCAAACAACGCAAACAAAAACTTACGAGAAACTGATAATGTCTTTATTATGACCATTTCATTACTGTATAAAGCAACTTGATTACAGAATAGATAAAATATTTGTAGCCTATTTTATTTCTTTACCAATACAGAAATGATCAGCTTTCTCTGGAAAAAAAAAAAACCACTCTTTGTTAAGGAAAAACAAATGAATTTGAATTATAAATAAGGCATACTTTTAATTACCAGAGAAAATTTATGGGTTCTTCACCTCTGATTCTTCAAATTAAGATTAGCTGTAAAAGAAACATTTAATGAGATACCAAATCCTACCTAAAAATCCATGTTAAGCAGGAAATCAGACTAAGTGATTTTTTCCTTTCCTGTCTCAATCTGCTAGAATGCATATTAACAAAACCTGAGTAATTTGTACCTAAGTTATCATTCTGTTTTCGCTTTATGTTTCACGAGTTCTGTTCAAAAGATGAACTTGTGAAATGTAATGCTTAGAACAGAAACAGACTGAGACTGTGTTTGCAATATTCCTGTGGAAGCTGTGCCTGGCTGATTCCTCTGGGCTGAGTTAGGTATGCCTGTCTCACCCGTGCGATTTAATTAAAATCCAAACTCTGCTTCGTATTTCTGCCTCACTTCCGAACTCACTAAAAGCCTGGGCTCAAAGCAGGACTGCACAGTCACAACTGGATGTTATCAATACCTGCCGATTTTTGGAGTGCTTCCAGTTGCATTGGAGTTTGAAAAAAATCTGCACGTTAAAACCTCGATTTTTGGGAGGGGTCCTCTGTTATTCAGACACTCAAACTAAAGGGGTAATTCTCCAGCAGCTCACACAGAGAGCAGCAGCTCTGCTCTCACCAGAGCTACATCAGAGCTCTGTGGAGTGTCCAGCTCAGATCCTTCTCCTTTTAACTTTCTGATAAAACTCTACCTCAGCTATTGCTGTAAAGTGGTAGAAATATTAATAACCGAGGTATTAAAAACCTCTTATTGTTAAGAGTATTTTACCCACATTTGCCTCTTTGTTCATCCATGGTAATTCTGAGGGTTTGTTTTACTTGTTTTCAGGACCTGGCTTCTAATTCCGAGCCAGGGTATTACTGGAATAGGTTATTACTGCAGTATGTTAAAATAATTTTTAAAATACCCAACCCAAACAATAAAAAGTAACCACTTAAAAAAAAAAAGTATTTCCACATTTCCAGGGCTAAAAAAATTCAGATGAAAGGGAAAAAGCAGGAATTGAAAAAGATTCCTTGATCTGTCAAGGCAGAGGTAGCACCTCAAGCCTATACAAATAGACAGATAATTCTCATAAAAATTAACACAAGGCTTCGAGCCTCTGCAGACAGAGAGATTGTTCTCATAAACAAAAGGCTGTAGGCAAAGTTAGTATCTGTAGGTAGTCCAGGTATTTTGACGTGTTCAACCCTAATCTATAAATTGCCTTCAGTATACAAATAATAAAGCAAATGTGGGCTCTCTTTCAAAATGCTTGATGACTAAGAACCATAATGAGGTAAATTCGGGATCCTCTCAGCCTTCAGTGATGTCCAAGGGATCAGGAGTTTTTCGAGATAAACTGTTGTATCCCGGGGCACCTCGAGTTCCAAGATGACTCTCTAAAGCCTGTTGATCTTATGCCTTTTTTTCCACATCTGACTTCTTTTTCAAAGCCTCAGAGGCTGAGATAGAGGAGGTGACAGGCTTGTTGGGGCTTGCTGCCTCTGGAGAGGTACCGAACACAGCCTATACCGCTCGTCTCCGCATTCCTGGGAGGGGGGGTTGGAGCGCCCAGAGATAATCTCTAGGAAAAAAAAAAAAAAAGTGCAAAAGAATTTGCTTTACCTCTGTTACTGCTAAGAACCTTTTCAGAAAAGCGTTTACTCCTGTCACAGCAGGACACAGCCTGACGCGAGGTGACCCAGGCAAACTACCCAGCGCAGAGCGCAGCTGGCTGCAGAATGGGAAGGCGAAAGAGAAAGCAGTCGGCAGCCGGAAAAAGTGAATTTTCAGTTACGGGAGATTACAGGGAGCAGAGATCAAATTCCAGCTGCGCTGCGGGGCCGGCGCTCTGCCCTCAGGTACACGCGGGTGACTCCGCTCCGAGGGCCCGCGGGGAACCGGCCGGGCTGGAGGGACGGCCCGAAGGGGAGAGGGAGGAAGGAGCCGCGGCACCTCCTCCTCCTCGTCCTCCTCGCCCTCCTCACTACCCCGCTGCTTCTCCCGTCCCGCTCTTCTTCGCCATCCCTGCGGTTGCGCTGCCCGTCCCCATCCNGCCCCCGGTACCGGCGGGAGGTACCTGAGGGGGGGGCTTCATCCCGGGGACCCCTCAAACCCCCCCCCCGCCGCTCTCAGCGCCCTCTTCCGCCTACACTTCCCATCACCGCCCACGGCGCGGCGCGCTACGGCGGGGCGGGAGGGACAAACAGCGGCCGGGATGCGCTCAGCCAATCAGGGCGTGGGGAGGAGCAGATCGGCGGGGCGGAGCGCCAATCCCCGCCCTCGCTGCCGCGCGGCTCCGCCCCCGCCGCGCCTGGCCGAGGCGAGCGGAGCCGCGGGCGCTGCGGGCGGGATGCGGTGCCCGGGGCGGCCCGGCCGCGCTCCAGGTGCGGTCCCGGCGCTCCGGACGGAGCAGCCCGGGCGCTGTGTCCATGGTGCTGCATGGATGGCCGCGGGTCCGGTCCGGCCGCAGCCGAGGATGCTCGGGGGATGAAGGGGCGATGTCCCGCCCTGCAGAGGTGGCGGTGGTGGGCATGATGGATGGATGGACGGACGGACGGACGGACGGATCCCCTGCACGGGGCAGACCGCGAGGCGCCCGTTCCTGCCGCCCTAGGGGAAAGCACCGCCAGGGCAGCGCTGGGCTCACCTGGCTCTCTCTCGTAATGAATGAACAGCTGCTTTTCTTTTTTTTTCTTTTTTTTCCTTTTTTTTTTTTTTGTTCAATTTCCCAATCGCAGAAAGTCGGGGAGCCTTTCAGAGGCTGCAACAACTGAGATGCTATGTTGAAATATATTGTGTCTTGATGGCATGCCTCAGGTTCGCAGGAGCGTTTTGTAATCTTCCTGGTGTCATTTCTCCCCAGGGTATTCTGCAGCTAGAGAGTGCAAGTTCCTGTGGTGTTGTAACTTTGTGGCACTGTGTACACACGACAATACTGTGCTGACTTAACAGGGATGCGTTTATTAATATCGGTGATGTAAGGCTGGTGTTTATTGTGATTAAAAGCTCAGGGAATTATCAATTGCTTGATGTCCTGTGGAGTCTAGGTTCCTTTAAATCAGATGGATCAATTATAATTCTCCTTGAAATAACCAGAGGTTTGGGTTGGCCTTGTGTTTGTGACTCGCTGCCTCATCTCTGAACAAGCTTTCGCTGTAGAACATGGTTATAATGTTCCATTTTAAAATATCTATTTTCCGGTAGCAATTAGTCCATAATTTAATAAGTAATTTACCTTTTAAAAGGTTACTATGATTTGTTACTAGTTAACTAAAAATTCCCAGTGTACACCAAGCGACTGTGACATGATACTCAGCGCTCCCCTTTGAAAAAAAGTTTTGTATGGTGTATTCTCATTAATATCAGAATTTGGTGCATAAAGTGATGTGTTTGACATCATTATTCTCTTTGGCTGTCACAAAAAAAAAAGAAAAAAAATGCTGAAAAAATTGCTTAGAGATTTAATTATGAGATTACAAGAAATCACTCCTAGCAGTGTGTTAAGGCATGTGGCACAATATAAGCATGGGCTTGTCAAGGGGAAAGAGAGTTGAAAAAATAGTTGGCACTGACTTTGAATGATAACCAATCAGAAATACAATGTAAAGGCATTTCTACACAGACAGCTTTTGAATTTGAATGTTCTTAGGCATCAGTTTTGCAAAATATCTCACTAACTAGTAGTGGTTCAGAGATTCTATGCTTCTAAACAGCCTTAAGATGATCTGGGTTTCTTAGAAATGCCTCAATGCCAAATTCCTAGATAATACAATACGTTAAACATCAGCATTCAATGAAACTTCCATTGCAGTATGAAATATACAGATAATAATTTCTTTCCTGATATAAATTTGTATTTCATATAATGAATTCTGAAGTGAAGGCGGTGAAGTATCAGAATTTAATTGAAGAATGTTGAAGCTATGCCTTTTAACCTTCGTTATGGGACTGATAAAGACACCCCTTATCAACAGTGCTTCTAAATCTGACTCTTCTGTGGACTTTTTAAAATAACCAGAAGTCCATTTCTAAGTCAATAAAATAAATTTGGGCACAGCTTCAATTACTGCCAGTATAATTCCCTACTTATAGTAATGGCTAATAAAATGAATTTTGAAAACAATTTTATTGTAAAAACAAGAGAAAGTTTAAAAGTAGAAAAAAAACTCTATCTTGTACAAAGCTGGACTAAATAATGAAAAGTAAACTTAACACTTTTTTCACCTTGATTGGTGAGGCCCTCTTCAGGTTTTGTTTTTTTTTTTCACATGTAATCTGCTCAGAGTGGAGTTGAATGTCTTTACTAGCCCTTTTTAGTAGCCTAATTGTGAATCACAAATTGTGTGTATTTGATATCCAGAATGTGAGTTGCTTTTACAAGCTTTTTCACGAGGATTATTCCCATGTCCTCCTCTGTCACGCAGTAAAAGTTTCCAGTGCAGTTACTCAAGAGAAATCATCCAACAGTTATAAATTCTCCATGCTAGGTTCTTTTGAAGTCATGGATACAATACTTTTCATTAGTTATTGCTATAAGTTTAATTTTTTAATCACTAATAGGTTTGTCTAATCCA
Source organism: Ifrita kowaldi (assembly GCA_013398055.1). Classification (NCBI taxonomy): domain Eukaryota; kingdom Metazoa; phylum Chordata; class Aves; order Passeriformes; family Cinclosomatidae; genus Ifrita; species Ifrita kowaldi. The sequence goes on along the minus strand of VZRS01004884.1, from coordinate 92,100 downwards.
GCATGATATTAGATGATAAGTGCTAATTATTTCACACTGTATTTCCATAATGATGTGTAGTTTTTTCACAGCAGGGATCTGTTTTTCAGGTACTTTATGCCAAATGTTATTTGTGTGTGAGTTAACTTTTTGTGAACTAACAAAAGAAAGAGTTAGAAATAATCCAAAGCAAGAGGACATTGTTGTACTCAAGTCCTACTCCTCATGCCACAGACAGAACCTGGGGGTTCCCATTAACAGGTCAGCTCTTAAGGACCTCATTTACAGCGTACTTGGGAAAAAAATCTCCTCCTTGTCCCTGTCTTTTTCCCTGTGGAGGCTTTTCCAAGGCAGAATGGAAAATGAAAGAGCCGTAAGATTTGTCTTCGGATTCTCGGGAATATGAAACGTAAATTGATACCTACATTAAATGATAAATCTCTTATATTTCTTTTGTCTGTTCCCCCCTCCACTCTTCATTTTCTACCAAGGGAAGAGCCCAGGGAGTTTTTTCAGTTGTGCTTTGCATTAAATGTAGGGTAGTCCATCTTTTTGCAGTGGTGCTGCTTTCATGTTCCAGGGACAATGTAGAAAACGCTGGTGCTAAGCAAATTATCACCCTGGTACTCACTCCTGTGGTGAGTGGGGCTTGGGATACTCCCAGGTCTTGCAGGTAGAAGGAAATAGGAAGGAGAAAATAAATGTGGCAACCGTAGGAAACACTACATTTCTACTTCAGCATCAGCTCTCCTGCTGCAACATGGACTTTCCTCTTCCTCCCACTACAAAGTTGTTGGCTCTTCTCACACTGCAGGGCAAATTGTAATAAATCTGTCGTAGAGTTTTGCTCTTTAAATTCAGAGAGGGGGGAAAGAAAAATAAAGCAAGGCCTATTCTGCAGTCTTCCTATCTGGAAACTTTCGCAGAACTGAAGTCAATTTGATGATGTTCACATTTTTCTCCCACTCCACCCACACCTTCCATTATATTATTTGGCCTGTTTGCCCTCTCATAAACCACTCTATAGAACTGAACTAAACAATGACATCATTCTCCAATTAAAATTCATGATACATGAACTATATAGATATTTTTAATTACCTGTGTTGCAGTAGTACCTAGCAGCCTAGTCCAGATTTGGGCCACCTTCCTACTCAAATGAAATAATTGCCCCTGTCCTCAATACTTTGTGATCTGTGAGATGAGAATGCAGAGTTCCACATTGGCAATGGAGACACAGTCAGTGTAGGAGGCAGATTGAGGCAAAATATGAAATTTGAAATTTCAACGTTTCCATTTATGCTCACAAGAGTAAATGGTGCTCACAACAGTAATAGGTTCCAATCAGCATTATGACAGAAAATGTTAGGGACATGTGTAATAAATCCCCACATTTACAGCAAAAAACACCTCAGCTTCTGGGCAGTATCCTCTTCTCTTCACCTGGCAGTTTCTCAAGCTTTACCTGGACCTAGGAAAACTATCCCCCTTAGTGAGGGGAGGACAAGGAGCCACCTCCAAAGCCGGGCTGTGCATTTCTGGAATGGACTAGCTGGAGATGCTCTGTGGACTTGCACAAGCCACCCCCTTTCCTCATGACTAAGCAGATCTCCTCCATGCCGTGCAGTCTGCACATTCAGGACAAAGTCTATGAATTCAAGTCTCTGAATCCCAAAGTCTACTCTGCTGGTTGATAATTAGCAATTTACAAAACACCAAGCTGCCGGAGCTCTGGGGATGTATGTCCAGCGCGAGTGCACTGCCTGGCTGCTGGGGCGAGCCCACGTGTGTGGTTGTGGACCTGCTTGTAGGGGATGTGTGTGTGTAGGGCAGGGATTAACCCTGTGTTAGGAATGGCTTCCTACTGATCTCAGCAGTGCTGAAAGGCTGTGGGTAATTTCTGATAACACAGGATAATAAATATTGGGCAATATCCCAGCAGAAAATACACAGAACCCTCCACTCTAGCAAAGAAACTTCTTGGTTTAGTGGAAGATGCATAGAATCTAAAAAAACCAAATAAAAATCCCCGCTTCCTTGAGGTCAGTGGTGGATCTGCTGTTTCAGTAGGATCAGGTTTGCAGTGATAAAAGTTTAGCCCTCTATCCAGTGCGCTTCCATGCAATTACTGCTGAATTACTGCGTGTCTGTGGGTTTAGTACGCTCAAAATTGAGGGTCCGCCTCTGAAGGAATTGCTGCTTGCTCAGTGAGACTGCCTGGAATTAAATAACCATGAGGACGTATTATAGCTAAAGTCCTACATGTTTTTCTTCAGAACTTGTAAGAAGTGCCAGTGTAACAGGAGGAGTTTATTTATCTGCCTTTTTTACTGGAATCTCTGTGTGATCAATTTCTTAACGTATTTCAACTCCAAATGAAACGCCGACACTCTGCTACAGACACTGCAGTCGGTATTAGTTTATTCTACACTTCAAATTAGGCATGAATTCTACTTTTGGTCCTCTAACAGCTGTTATTATGCCATTATAAAATAGTCTACTTCGTGCTGCTTTGCGGGTTGTTGGAGCTTCACGAGCTCCATGGGGACTGATGTCTTTCCTCTTTATCACAGACTGGATTGTGACATGTTTTAGATTCCCCTGTGCCAGAATCCTACACTTTTTTATAGACCTCCAGCTCCAATCCCTCTAACTTGCCTGGGTGTATAAAGTTCTAGATACGTGATTTGCATCCCAACACTTTAAGCTGTTTGGAGTATTTACAGAGGGTAAGGCAGAGCAGGGGACGTTTTCTTATTGCATCTTGTGCTTCTCTGCCAAGTTTAAGCATTTACTTCGCAGAGAATTTCATATTTGCACAAAGGAGTCCTGCCCAGAATTATGATCTCGTCTTAAAACTTTTTACACAATCCATGGTTACACTGCATTGCATAAAGTGGGGTTTTTATGTTATAATATTGCATGAGAAGTCCATAGTACTTGTGTGTTTGTTTAGATTTATTGAACAGAGAGGTTGTGTAACTGCTGTTACTATTTGTGGCTGTGTAGCAGCAGTTTTGAAGTTTGAGAGGTTCAGGTTGCCATCTGTGTACAAACAGACTGATGGACATTTTCACTGCCTGTGCTAGGGGAGTATTTCAATATTGCTGTGAACCAAGTGCTCAGCCATGGGGCTCTGAGGGAGAAGCCAGGCTACCAAAAGACTCACATTGTTCCACCAAAGAAAAGGAACTATGAAAAGAAAAATGTTAATTACAGGCTTTAACACTCACACCAAGATCTTCTAGTAGGGGTGGTCAGAAAAACAGGTTTTGCCACCTGGACCTGGTGCTTTGTGGTGCTATCTAATGTGGGGGCTTGTGGAAAAATGCAGCCACTTCTATTTACTGCCTTTCATAATGTACATATTTCCTCATGATAGGTTTAGGTCCTGACTTTTTATGTCTACAGTAAATAAAACTGAGAGTTTATCCTTTCATCTTGCATGTGTTTTCCTTGGAGTTGCTGTTCCCTGCAGTGCTATTTCAGCTACAATGTTTTATGCTGAATCTCAGTTTTTAGGCTCCATAGAAGCATGTTATTATGTGGTACATTGCTAAATTGATTTTTAATCCTACCTATGAATGTAAAAAAACAAGAAACCCAAATTTTATTTTCAGTTACACCCAGAGAAATCTACAGATAAGCAAGTACAGAAGTACATGAGGGCAAAAGGCTGCTTTCTTTACTCAGAATTTATCTGTATTCTCCATTCTCTAAACTTATTCAGGACCATATGTAATGAAATCGGGAGAAGGTTTGAAGAGGCCGCAGCTGAGGGTCTCATTCCCTTCAGAATGAGGAAAAAACATAGTATTTATTTGCTTTCTGGCATGTAAAATGTCTAAAACAAAGTTCTTGCACTGACCTAATGATGCAGCTTCTCCTCCAATTCCCCTAAAGTTAACCACTGACAGGGGATGGATTTATCTCATGGAGTCACTAAAGTTCTGCAAGGGTTTTACTGCTTTTCTTCCCTTTTGCCCCTCCCAGATGCCAACATTTGCACTTAAACTGCACATCTGAGGTGCCTGGTTTGTACACCAAGGCTTGATAGGTTTGAAATTGTTAGAAATACTAAGAAAAACAGGCTGGTGTTTTATTTCTTTTAAATATCCCATCGTATTGGCAACATAAATAGCGTTTGACAAATGGGTGCATATTTGAGGGTGCTCATCTAGAGGTGCAGACTTTTTGAGTTCTGCCTAGAACAGGGTTACGGAATGTGGAAACAGAAGTTCTGCAAATGTGCTTTCACTTTCAGAATTTCCAGCTGTTGCTGAAGATGGTTTGAGATGATAAACAAGATGAAACTTTAAGCCTTATTTAGAACAAAAGGGTTTCACATTAAATCAGTTCTCTGAATGGAACAAGCACCATTTAGAAGGTTTCTTTGCCTGGGTTTGGGTTGGGTTTTTTTTTGCATTTACACTACGGCTATTGCCAGAATTGCTGAATTGGCCTGGAGTGGATTCTTTAGTAAAGATCTCATCTAAATATGAGTTGTTAATTTGATACTGAACAAGTTTCCGAATTGGTGCTGCAAAAGTTTCAGGTCTTGAATTTAAAATAGGAAAAACGCAAATATTCAAGAATTCCATTGGAAGGCTCAGGATTTTTAGCAACGGCTTCAATGTATTTTCCATTATAAAGGCGATGCAAAATAATCTCAAAAAATGTGATGGAAGCTTAATTAGCAGCTCCTGGCTTGCTTATTTGGGGGGGTTGTTATTATTATTATTATTATTATTATTATTATTATGCTGTTTACATGTAAGAAACGCCACTGAAAGCAAATTCCACCCCTGCTTTGCCAGCTTCTTGGAGCATTATTTGTGCCGTGAGCTCGCCAGTTGTCTCAAACTGGTGAGTTGTTTTTGTGATGCAGGGAAGAACCTTTGGCCATGATGCACAGGAGACCCAAGAGGGTTCCTTGCACGGCCTCCTTTGGGAACTGCCCAAAATTTGTTCCCTGGGCCTGCCTCGTGTGGCCAGCTTCACCAGGATGTTTGTTATGTTCCCAGGATCTGCTTTAGAGTTGGGCTTTCTGCAGGAATCCAGCCCCTGGGATAAAACACACACTTGGAATCATTGCACGCAGGTTTTTAGCTGGGATAACACATCAGGTTATGCAAGCTGCGTTCTGACACAGGTAATGACATTTGAGGAATTATTTTCTTAGATCAGGATTACTGATTTATTAAGAAATAGTGATTACAGCACAGCTGGCGTAGGCAGGAATTCTTGACAGTGCTGGAAGCGCTGGGAAACCCTTCAGTATCAAGAACCCATTTTTCCTACAGCAAAGATATTTTCTTGTGGACGTCTTCTTGAAAAGTTTTTGGCAATGAAAATCGTAATCCAAAAATTAGGGATATTAAAGATCTGTTTTGCCCCACAAACATACCTTAATTTATATGAAAAAACCAGGTTTATTAGCAGGTGAATGTCAGAGTCCACAGCAGCAGGTCCCATTATGAAACGAGTCTATCACTGTTTTCATTGGTATCTGTCAGTTTTTTAATGAGTCACAGTTTTGTTGAGAAGGGCATTTTTTTATGCAAGAAAAGAGTTGCACCCAGCACAGCAGCGCTGTGAGCTGTACACAATCTGCTGTTTCATCCTTCGTGATGTAACACTGAGGATGTGGAAGTCATGTGCGCTCCTTTCCACTCTTTTTTTGGGTCATCAGGGTGCCAGTTTCGAGTAGGTGAGAGATCAGATGAAAACCCCAAAAACTGCTGTGTATTCTCTCCATTCTGCTTTTAAAAGTTAACAATATTACCAGCGCCCTCCTCGTTTACAATATTCATAACACAGAATTTATGCAGAATAGGTGGAGTAATGTGCAATGTTAAGGTTGGCTCTGGCTTTTTTAATCTTGTGAAATAGCGAGATTATCTTTAATCTTAATAGAGGCTACTGGTGTGCAGTGTGATTAGATTAATTGCAGTGGTGGATTAGGGCAGGGATCCAAGGCCAGTGTGGGACTTTGGAGGCCCAGCAGAGAAGGGAGCTGGGAAAAAGGGAAGAAGCTGTCCACAGTGAATATCAGGAAAGGAAATTAATTAATTAATTAATTAAAGGAAATTTCAAAGGAAGGCAGTGGGAAGATTAGCTACGACTGCTGGGTTTCTTTATTTATTTAGCCCTTTTTATTTTTTTGCCAATGAAAGTATTAAAAAACAGGGGAATTCTTTAAAAAAAATACAGATGTTTGAATTTCGTTCTCAAAGCTTAAAGTTTATTGTTGGAACCTTCTCGATTTTGAATTCTTCTCTCTGGTCTCTTATGAGATTTTCAGCTTTTCTTGGTTTAAGATATGCTGACAATGCCATAACGAGGTCTTTCACTGTATTTTGGCATCCCTACTCATTGTTCTTTTTCTGCCCAAGTTTGCTCTGTTTTTTAAATCTAGCCTTACTTATGACTCCTCTGAGAGCAGGAACTGTCTGATATGCTAACAACAAGTGACAGCTTTCCTGTCACTGAGGACAGCAGAACAGGCAGTGAGTGTGGCTGCAGCCCGAGGTAAGTTTAGAATAACAATATCTCATCCATACACTAAATTTGCTGTCCTGGAGTGTGCCTACGTCTTCTGACGCAGGCTGGGCAGCAGATTCCGGTCTCCTCCCCTCCCCAAGAACAGGAAGGCACAGCACAATGTTAGAAAGCATGTGGCAATTTTGAGTTTCTGCTCCAGCCTCACCCTTAGACACGAGGGCAGCTCTTTTGTTGGCACTGGTGAAACAGCTGTGCTGGGAATCTCCACTGAGTGTTACAGTGACTGGATTTAAATTTAAAAAAACCAAAACCACAACAAATTGCTAGAGGTGAAAACGGTGAGACCATCTCTCCCTTTCCACCCCAAAATCCTGTTGGGAGGAATAAAGGGAGGAAAAGGGTTGAGGTGAGTAAGGGAGGAGAAAATAGTGAGAACCTCTAATTGTCCTGGAAGGAAAGCAGATAAAAGCAAGGAGGAAGAAGAAATTGATGCAGGCATGGTTGCCACTTTCCTGACAATTACTCCAGGAAAGGCTAATGAATGTAGTAATTATACCTGGCAGTTACTCTGTGGAAGAAGGGAATTCTCTGGAGTCCAAAACAGTAGGAGTGATAGAGCACTCATTTAGCCATGAATATGGAAATGAACTAAAGACAATGCAGGCTAAATACTAAATAGCACTGTTGTCTGATTCCCGGGTGTCATTTAAACATATAGCTCCTCAAAGAAAACATCCTCTGAATAAGAATTCCTGAAATTAAATCAGAGAAAAAAAATTGGGAAATCTACTGCCGAGAGGAGTGTTGCTTTGGGAAAAGTTACTGACAGAGCCCATAGGATTTTCCTCCCTGCATCTTCTAAAAGCCATTATTCAGAACAGGTTCCCTTGTTTCCTTCGGTGCTGAGCAGCAAATCTGAAGAATAGGGACTTTTCCTCAATATCCATGGAGAACGTGGATTATCCTAAAAGCTGGGGGTGATTTTGAGGTGCCAGTGTGTTCTTCACTATTCTCAGAGGAGAGGATGGATAAATATTAATAATTAAAATTATAAATAATTAGAAATAGTAATAATTATAAATATGAATACTTGTAACTGCTTTCCTGTTTGCTGGAGTATTGCCATTCTTATATTGTGGAGTCTTGAAGCAGCAAAATGTTTCCTGGGTTTTTATGAGACACGAAGATCGATGGGTAAATGCCTCTGTTAGATGGCAACTACAGGAATTTGATCATTATCAAGAATGGAACTTGTATTTTAGAGTTTTCCATCTCTGCAGGGGTTTTTGCACAGATATTTCACTGAAATGAAGTGCAAATTTGGGACAAAGGGGTCAGTGCCTTTAGTAGTGCTCAGTAGAAGGGGTGTACAAGAGAAGAACATCTTTGGTGAGATTTGGGAGAGTCTTGTTCCCGTTCACACTGGTGCTGAACTCCTCCAGAGCTGTGAGAACCCACACCAGGTATTCCCAGCTGGCAGGCAGAAAGTGGGGCCACAGGCAGGAAGAAAATCTGGTTCGCAGTTAAATAACTGAGTGGATTTGAGGAAAACCAAACCAAAACCCCAAAGCAGTGACATTCCCCAGTCTCAGAGCAGTCTCATTGAGCACAAAGGCTTGGACCATACCAGTAAATCAGAGTGCTGCAATTTGGGCACAGGTGCAGAAAGTGGAAGGTTCAATGGATAAATTCTTACAATTGTCCCTGTTCCACTTTTAGCTCAGCCAATTAAGAGCCATTCAATCACTTTCCTGAAATACTTTGGGGGCCAGCACGGGCCATGGACATTTGCAAGAGACCATTTACAAATTGCCACCCAGTTGGGGCAACTGAGTTTGATAATGGGAGCAGGACAAGCATGGCCAGTGTGGGATTCCTGGTGCTCCCCAGTTTATTGGGAGAACTGGAATGGAATCAGCTGAAATGCCCCTCAGATTTGTTATCATTTCTTTGTCAGCTTCTTGCTGCCCTCAGAGCAAGATGCTCTAATGTTCCACTCACAGATTTTTAGCTCTAAAAGATTAGTGATTTCTCATGTGGAGATTTTTGTAGGAAAGCTTGTGGCACACAAGGAAGAAATTGTATATTTGGTAAAATAGAGATCGGAATTTCATTTAAAAAATTATCTCTGTCGGTCCTTTTAGCCTGTGTTATCTGTTCATTTGGCTGCCATGTAAATAAATAAAAAAACACATTAAATAAAGCCCAAAATATTTAAAAATACTCTTAATTTTTTTTCCTAACCCCTGTTATGGGAGCTTGTGGCGTGATGGCAAAACTCCTTCTCTATTTATCACCTGTCCTGAGCAGATGTTAGTACAATACTTGTATAGGATACAGTCAATGCCCTAAAAAATAATTTGACTTTTTTATTGTCTTACTGTCTGTTCCAAGAGCTGGAGACAGCTAACATTGTAACTCACCTGTAAAGAATACATTACAACTTGTTTGCTCTGAAAATTCCTCCTGGCTCGAGTGAAAGCGCAGAGGGCAAACAAAGTTATGAAATGTGTGCACAAGGTGTGAAAGAAGGGGGTTAGACCTGGGTATAATTCAGGTTCTGATCCTTCAGGACAGCAGGGCCAAACCACACTGACTGATTTGCCCCAAATTGTGTCAACAAAATAAATAAGGGAGTTTTTAATCTTTGTTGTAATTAGATAGCACAGAGGCGTAAAATCCAAAAGATGACCGTGTATTTTAACACCTGAAAATTTGAGAGCTAAAATACTTCACAGTGTAGTCACCATTTTAAACTTCATTTCTGTCGTAGAAGTTGGTAAATATTTTAACTGTTAAATCCTTTCATCTCTGTGATCATTGATTCAATTAAAGGAGCAGAAATTATCATGTTTTGTTGAGACTTTAAAAAGATACGTCGAGAACCTTTTGTAGGTGATCAAACAGGTGAAGCATTCAGGAAGAAATATGGATTAAGTTACAAGATTTTTCAAAAGAGTGAGACACTGACTTCCTAATAAAAATATGGCAATTCAGAGACTCGAAGCACAATTCCAGATGAAAATTTTAATATTTTAACTTCAAATAATTGACTGGCAATCTCAGAAACAGCATAGGGAGGAGGAAGCTCTGTTTACCTTTGTAAGGGTATTGCCTTGAATATGGGAAACTAGAGATGGGGAAAGCATTTATTTATACAGGAAAAATACCCCAGGGCTCCTCAAGCCCTTTTGTTATTCTTAATTAAAGAGTAATTTTTAAAGGAATTTTTTAAAAACAAAACTGTGTCATTTTTAACCACCTCAATCTGGCTAAACTGAAAGAGGGTGTGTTTAGATTGGGTATTAGAGAGAAATTCATAATTATGAGGGTGGGAAGGCCCTGGCACAGGGTACCCAGAGAAGCTGTGGCTGCGCCTGGATCCCTGGCAGTGCCCAAGGCCAGGCTGGACATTGGGGCTGGGAGCAGCCTGGGACAGTGGAAGGTGTCCCTGCCCATGGCAGGGGGGGGACTGGATGATTTTTGAGGTCTCTTCCAACCCAAACCATTCTGGGATGCTGTGAAGTCATCACCTTGTTACCTGTGGTGAGGCAGCAGGACAACCACAGCCGCTCTAAGCTGGAAGAGTAATCCAGAAATGCAGAGTTCTCTAGGATCTTCTCCTGTTTTCTGAACCTTCAAGGCATATTTTTCAAATTTTCTCCACCTTGGAAAACCTTCGCTAAAATGGGAATTAAGCCACAAAAATGGTGTGTTAATATCAAATCAAAATTTTCCAACTTAAATGGTTTGTAATAAGACTAAGAGTATCACAGAAGGACAAATAAAGGAAATAATGTGGGAAATATTGTGGCTGTTAAAAAGTGTCATTCTGTTCTTACACAAATAGTTCTTTGTACAGTAGAACCAATTCCCTTAATTTCCTATGGATATGTCTTTTTGGAATTCTTCATTTCGATTTTTTTATCTATTTTTTTTTTTTTACAAGTTGAGCACAAACTGTTGCTCTTTCGGTGGTGACACCACCGAGGATTTCAGCCCTTTGTGTTCAAACTCCTCTACATTTGGAGCCAGCTGTGGCTGAAAACAGCCAAGGCTTTCCAAAGCCCTTGGGATGAAGAGAAAGAGCCCAACAAAGACACAATAGGAAACAGTGAATGTCATAAGATTTGTTTTTTACAATTACATTATCAACTGAAAAACTGTTTTTTAATGGGCAATATATGAATCAATCTGTTAAACAAATATTGGTGTTTTATAACGTGTTCCAAAATTTGAGGTATTCCGCATACCTTTGGGATGTGCTGGCCAGCTTCTGGAGCCACTGAAATGTGGGACTTGTCAGGAAGTTCCTCATTTCAGAATGAGACTGTATGTGAGTATTTTACTACAGGGAACTGGAAGCACCAGAAATCCCACAGGGAAGCATGTTCCCCTTCGGTAAATTAATCGTGGCTTCCAGAGCAGAAGGCCCAGAAAGGCATCTAAACATTTCCAGTTTAGTCTCAACTACTTTGTCAATCTTTTGAATTTCCTTCCTCTGCGTGTGAGCTGTTAGTCAAAAATTGTTTCAAATCATCAATTCATAGAGCCTGAAGCTTTTCCAAGAGAATAAAAAAGCAGTTTGTGGCCTCTGGGAGAGTAAATTCCAGGGTTAATTTATAACTAAAGCAAATGTATCTATAAAAGAAGAAAAGCTCCATAAGAATTATGTTAACAAATGACAAGAAAAAAGAGGCTTGATAAAAGATACCGGGACTTGTTTGGCACCAGTGATTTTATGACTGAGGAATTCAATTATAGGTGTGTTGGGAGTACCAAATCACAATTCTTTAAATTACTAATGGGAGACAAAGCTCTTTATCATGGCCTGAATGTGTTCACATGAAATGTTCAGTCCTGCCCTCTGTAAATAAACTTTTAGTGCTTGCACTATGCATCTGCACTGGCTCTGTCACCACAGTAAAAAAGACACTCAATGTCTGTTGAATCACTCTTCAAACACTGCTGATACTCTGCTGCACTAGAAATGATGTTACCCGTCAGATTCCTTCCTGTAAGTTCGGAGTGCTCAGCTGGCCACTTTTTTTCCCTTCTGTTGTTATTTCCATTTTCTGGAGTCGTGGTGGATTTATTTGCAGGAAAGTTCAGCCTGTGTGACATCAGAGTGCTCTCCCCAGCGACAGGCGGCGAATGCTATTGCGGGGGATTTGTTTGCTCTCTTGTTGGACACAGAAGTGTCATAGAGGTCTTGGACTGGTGATGCAGATAATGACTTTGTACTTGCCCAGGAGAGACAGATCAGGCCGGGATCGATTGCAGATTAGCTCCTGCCTAGAGCCTGACACCGTGTGAAGGCTGCCTGCCACCTGCTCTTGGAGCAGCAAACCCACGTCTCTTGTCAGCCGTGGAAGGAGGAAGGGCTGCTGCTGGAAATGCAAATTTACCTCGTGGGGAGATCCCCCTGCTCCCAGCTGATGCAGGGAAATGCAAAGGGCTCGTTCTGGGTGCGTGGCTGAGTTACAGCGGGCTGGGCATCGCTCCTGGGCAGCTGCAGACAAGGAAACTCGTAAAGTCGGCGGGGCTGATTTAAGGTTCCTTTGAATCTTCGTGTGGTTTTGTTGGCCGTGCCACTGCCATGACCTCCAAACACTCTCTTTTCCGTGGCGTGGTTGTATGAATGTTCTGTGCACGGTGCCCACCCCAACTACTAAGTCAGACTATTTATATGAAAACTTATACAAAAAGTAATTCACTTTATTTCATCGTCACCTCCTTTTCTTCTTTTGGTATCTGTAGCTGAGACAAAACACTGTTTGTATGGCAAAGGTTTAATGCATAAAACTTTCACTCTGAATAGCCAAAAAGCAAAATATATAATTCTTTTTGGTCATCTTTTTATTGACCAATTGATTTCACTTTTAGTGAGAAAATTATTCTCTCCTAAATAAAAACTTATTAAGAGTTGTTGGTTCTTCCCATCCTGACCATTTGAAAATTTTAAAATATAAGCAACATCATTCAGCTTCTAATTATTTAACTAATTCTCTTTGTTGGTTTCATTGACACAGAGGCAAAACAGACTAAGGAATGTTGGAGTACCCCTGCCTTAAACTATTAAAAATGTTTATTATATATAAGTATTTAACCACTGTGACTGGTAGCTGGTAATCAGCCCATAGCACTAATTTTGAGAATTAATTTTTCAACCTCCTGCTTTTAGATGAGGTTCATGAAATCCCAGGGAAGCGTGTGAATTTCTGAGACGAAAATCTATATTGTGAAGAGGAAAAAGGAGTGCTGGAGAGGTAGATATTCCCCAAAGGAATAGGAATGTATTCCAGAAAAAAGCCATTATCTTGCAGCCAGTGCTGCCCTGGTGCTCTGACTGCAAGAGTCCACAGGCCTTAAAACTCCTCACAGATGACACTGACAAAAAAAAAAAAAAAAGGGGAAAGATTCAGGGAAATACCTTTGTTATGTTGCTGGGGGTTTTTTGGTTAATTCCCTCTCAGCCTCTAGGAATGCACTGGATGCCTGTCAAGCCCACAGGGCTGTCCGTGCTGCAGCAACGTATGAAAGTTGTCTCTGCACGGAGCTGCCATTGCTCTTTGCCTTATCTGTGAAGGAAACACAGCAACTCCCACTGGGGATATTTCATCTTAACTCAATCTTAAAATAAAAAATCAAGGGAAAGGTCATATCCTAATAAGCTGTGCAAATCTGAATTCCCAGGGAGCTTCAAAATGACATTGTATGACTAGGGCATTAACAATTTTCCAACATGTATTTTTGAACTGCTTACAATAGTGGTTTTAACATCCCAGGACAAATAGTAAAAGCAAGATACAACTGGCAAGATGCAAGATCCGGCTGAGCGCTGTGATTCACAGCACATGGCCCATTGATAATCCAGGGGAGCTGGCAAACAGAATGGAACTGGCGACTTTCTCTGCCTTCATTGGGATGTAGATCTTGGGAGGAAGCTTTTTATTGCCCACTTGATGCGTTATTGTGGTCTCAGGATCAATAGTTTGCACTTTTTCCCCAATCTCAGATTATGGAGCAGTGATTCCCTCAGATTGTCTGAGGAAGGAGGAGGTTCAGTTTGGTGCCTGCATGGTCTGGATGTCTGTGTTGGTGGAGATTTTGGGTTTGTTATAGTCAGATATTGACCAGGAGGTCCAGCATTCCTGTTCAAAACAGATGCTGCCATTGCTGTCCTGCGAAAGGTAAATTGAGTGAACTGATGGAAATTTTACAGCCAGTTTCAAAGGAGCCAGTATTTGTCTCCAAATTATCTTGCCTGGCTCAGTGGCCATATGTATGCAGAGCTCTAAGAAATAATCCATAGTTCATAAATTAACCAAGCCCAGTACAAGATTCTGCCTGAAACAGTTCAGAAATCAGAATTAGACGATTGTCTAATTGTATTTGTTTTACACACCATGCCACAGAGGTTTAAGCAGCCCACCCCTTGTGCTGGGAAGGTGTGGCTTGAGGTTAACACTGGCTTCTTGGAGCCCAGCAAAAACCAGAGCCTGCTTCACAAGTAGTCTGATGTTCAGCCTATTTTGTGGTGCTGTATTGATAGGAGAAAGTGAAGGTGAGAGGCCAAAACCAGGCTCTAAATTCACCAGCCATGCCAGTCTGGGTGGGTGGAATGGAATTAGATCATAGCTGTGCTTATTTCCATCCTGGTCACATCCCTGTACACCAAGCACATCATTGCTGGTGAAGGGTCACCTAAGCTGCTGCAGAATAATCCCTTCGTTTGTGCAGAGCGTAGGGATAAGGTTTAAACCAGATGTTCACACCTTTGTTACACAGAGGACAGGAAGGGGCAGGGTGTGGGAAGCACTCAGCTGCTGGAGACCCCTTCTGATCCTGGGGATTAGAGGTGATCCCAAAGGCTTCAGGCGCAGTTTTGCATCAGGAGGGTCTTACCCTGATATTCAGTGTTCTGTTCCACTGCACTGCACCGGACGGGATCCAGATGTCCCTTCAGAATTTACTTTCTGGTGATACTCTCAGCAGTACTTTAATGTGGTTCTTTTTAAATACAGCTGGATCTTTAAAGAGATCGACCATCAGCATACAGAAACTTGCAGCTATTGGTATTTTTTTTAGCAACGAAAGGAAACTGAGAACAGTAAAAAGTGCCAAAAGCTTACCCTCAGTCCACATCAGAGCCACATGTTTAGCTGTTCACACGCCTGCTTGAGGGGTTACAAGAAGTCACAGCAAAGACTTTTAGTTCCTCACACCAAACTTGCTTGGCTAGAAAAGGAATCTCCTTAAAAGAAAAACGGGGTATGACCGTAACCATTTATTGCAAGCTTAACTGTTGGTGTTCTGGCCCAGTTGAAGATAAATTGCTGATGTAAAAATAAACCAATCCAGTTATCAAATATCCCAGAATGTCTGCGAGAAATTGCAGTGTATGATTTGTGGTTCGTGTGCGAGAATGGCACATGTGTTTAGATTAAAGAAATGTAGTTACACATAATTATTCAAAATAGCACTTCTCAGGAAGTTCATAAGTATGTTTTTCAGTATAATAACTTATTCCATAAATGTCGTAAAAAAAAAAGGCAAGAAATTAGCTATCAATGTTACCAATGTTAGTATTTAACTCTACATTTTTGGCTTGAATTGTGGTGCATCCTTACATTTATCACAACGTGAAACTGAAAGATTTGCTGTTAGTTGCCCTCTTAGATTACTTGCAGAAGAAATTCCTAAAGCATTTTAAATATAGCAAAAGCCAAGACGATGACAAGAACACATGACAGAGAAGGGAACTGAAATTTTCTCAATCTCTTTCTTCCCCTCTTTTTAATGCTGTTAAAATTTAACACAGCTGCTTTGCTGGTACCACTATTGTTAATGTTGCATAACCCTATAATTATTAATCTTTTTGAAACACTGTTAGAATTTGATTATACACTTTTCTCCTCAAGTGAAAGCAGCAAATGCTGTCAAAGACAGGAATGGGATGGCAGTTCAGATTTTTAATGAAAGCAGGTGAGTTTCCATGAACTGGAATCTCTAGGGACAGTTGTCATCTCTTACACAGAGTTTCAGAGGGTTCCAAATCCGTAGGAACGGAGGTGGCTGGGGCACGCTGGGATTTTCTGATAGACACCCCGCTCTCTCCACAATACCTCTGTGCAAAATGCAAAGTGCAGGTTCTTTTAATCATTCAGTCAAGCACTGGTAGATTCTTTCCAGCTGGAAACAAATCTACAAAAATTGACACTGCTTAGGATTAGCTGTTAAAAATAGCAGAATCGTGAAATTACACATAAATAGCTTCCTCCTAAACTGTTCTTAGCTGTGGATCCTCCGCTTTCCGTTCGTGTCCTCAAATGACGTCACTTCAACTCCTGAATGTTTCCTGTCGAGAGCAGCAAGGACACTTTCCATCTTCCTCCAGCAGGATGACTGGGATGGTGACACGGGCCCCCGTGAGTGTTGTTGCCACGTGCTGCCACTCTGGGTGGGAGATCACCAATATTGCAAACAGAAGAACAAAACACACCGTTTTTAAAACGTTTGGCTGGTCCCAGAGGCAAAGAAGGGTAGCACAGCGGTGGGATGGTGTTTATTGGCAGACACAGGGGTTTGTTTGAATACAAACAGAACCTGCTTTGGGAATGAGGGACGCTCACAGCAGCTCACAAGTGTGGAATCATTTTCCACACCTTGGCAGGTAAAAAATGTTTGTTCCTTCATGGGCAGAGCAAGGCAATTTCAGTGGGGGAGTTGGAAAAATTTTTACTTCAAAACGGACAGGTTGACAAAAGTAGGACCAAGTCGTATCAGCCATATTTGTAGGATATTAGTAACCTAGAGAAAAAATAACCCAGCAGAAAATGAGATCAAAGAAATTTCTACCTTTTCGTTTTCAGACACGTTATAAAATCCAAACCATGCCAGATACCTTATTAGAAAATACAGTAGGTTTTTGAAACTGAACAAAGTCAGGACTTTGTAGAATTTCACATTAATGTATCATTATGCAGGTTATATTTAAGTTCTTTTTGAAGTGCATTAATGATTTTGAAATTAAATAAAAGATGAAATCTTGTTCTTTCCCTACAAATATTTTGTCTTTTTTATTGTTATAAAAGGGCTGCAGGGGGAATATTCAGCTTTTCGTTCAGGTTCAGACAGCACTTACCCATTGTGTTTTCAGTAAGTTACTTCTGTGTTCTTAAGAGAATGGTATCTTTGGTTTGTTTTTTTTCCCTTGAAAAGTACATTTGGAAAAGAATTAAATATCTCCATCAAATTCCATGCTGTGATGGGGGGGTCTTTTCTCAGAAAACTGTGAGGGCTGGGTTGCAGGAGGATTCAATAACTTTGTGTAACAGCTGAGCAAGTCCCCTTCTTTAATTATCACCTAAAGTTGTGCTGATATCCCTTATCTGAGTCGTGGTATTTTCTTTTTGAGTGGTAAGGGGAGTTGAGTTTATCAGTATCAGATGGCAGGAAGGAAAACGACGTAACAGAAAAGAGTTCGATTTGCCCAATGGATGAAGCGACTTCCAGGACTACTTAGAGTTTGGTAGGGAAGCTGTTGGCCCATAAATGTACAATATTAACTCATTTTATTTAGTTTAGAGCTCAAGATAAAGCAGTTCTGTTCTGGAGCTTTCTGGTATCATTGTTTCACAGTAACTCAGATCCCGGGTGCTGGATCTGAGGCTGTTTGGGTTGGCTTTTTTTCCCTCTGCTCAGTAGTTACTATAGTTTTAAGTACCAGTTTGCACAAAGCTCTCTTAAGTATGTAAACCAGAAAAATCCTAATGAAATTCCTCCACTATTTTGTGAAAGTTAAAAATAAAATAACACAAAAGGAGGTACATTGGTGCTAACTTAATGCTGAGTTTTTATAGTGGATGCTTTAGTACTCTTTCTCCCAGTTTGCTATTATTTAGTCAAACACAGGCTTTAAAATATTTATAATAACAATTTTCAATGCTAAATTTCCTTCAGAAACTTCCCACCCATTTTTTTTCTGGAATAAAACACTGAGCACAACGTTGCTTAATGTTGTATTTTACGCTGACCCCAAAAAGACGAGAATGGGGAAGATTCTCTTGAAGCCTGCAGCCCGACAGAAGACTCACAAGTGAAACTGTTCAAGGTGACTTAAATAACTCCACGTTAATTTCCTGGTGTTCATTAAATGCTGCTCGGAGTGTTGCAATTGCAGTTACAACAGCTCACCCTCCCTGTGCCCTGAGCCCACACTCCCAGCCTGAAGTCACCTTGACGGGGTGGTTTGAAAGCTCCGTGGAAAAACGAGTATTTGGAAAGATGGAGCACATGAGAGGCAGAGAACATTGATCTCGAGGTGTGATAAGTATCCGACACTATTGAGAGCAATCATTATCGAATCACATGTAAAAACATGTCAACATGCTTCAGCTGGGAATTTTTTGGAGGGTCAAAAGTACAGGAGTCAGGTGACAAGGGATTGCTCTGTTGCTGAAAAGTGGCTGAGCAGGTTGGATGCTTTGCAGTTCACACAGTTGAGAAGGTTAATATTTTTTTTTTTCCTTGCTAATTTAAAAGATGAAAGAGATACATTTGTGCAACAGATGATAGGTGTACAAAAGTTCATGTGTCTTTATTACTGCATTGTTTAGTTGGGTACTCTCAGGGTAGGGTAGAAAACCTGCTGTTGGAGATAATCAATTTTGGGGGGTCCGTTTCACTTTGCCTGGTGTTTGTCTTGCCAGAATAATGCTGGGATGTCACCCCTGGTTCCCCTCCAAGTTTAGGAAGGTCTGCTAGAAGAGTTTCAGCCCCTAATGAAAGCACCCTTCAATACCTGTGTGTAAATAACTGCACTCCCCACAAAATCTGATGAATTTTGGGGGGCAGCTGAAAGAGGAGGGTGGTGAATGTTCAGCTCTCTTTGGTGCTATTCATCTGCTTTCTCAGGCTTTGGTGTGTTTGAATTATCTTGGCATCACGATGGCTGTCCAGGCACAAAGAGCCTTATCCTACAGTGGCATGTATCAGAAATTAGATGTATTTCTGTGCAGGAAGGGGTGTTTGCTGTTCCACTGAGAGCTCTGTGTTTAACGCAGAAATAGCGCTCAGCACATTTACGTTAATGAATGAGTTTTGCAACATGGTGCTTTTTAACTTTTACAACTTGGTGATTGTCCAACAGATTAAAATGTTTTGCCAAAAACCAGCACTCAGTCAAATCATGTGGGCCCTCCATCCAGCCTTGCTGTATTCGAATACATTTTACATTTTTAGTGTGTGGAAGATGACAGCTTCGTGGTGGAAACGGCTCATCCCGATAGGAGAGCAGCATTTTTATGGATTATTTGCAGTGTGTTTGACTGCCAGGAAAAACTTTAAAAGTGGGATTTAATTCAAGGAATGAGCTTAAATTCATATGGCATTTTTTCCTCCTCCTCCTCTTCCTGTGGGAGTATTCAGTATTCTGCCATGGCAGGGAACTGCATTTAGGATATTAATGAGTGTATTTTACCCTAGTCCAGTTGTGTGCCTTATTAGCTCATCTCTTGGAAACAATACTGAAGTTTACTGTCTTGTGAACATTAAAAAGTACTGACATGACAGAGTCTGAGGAAAGGAAAAAATCCCAGGCTTCTTCCCAACAGTATTCTGTAAATTCCCTACTACTACAAAGTGGATTGAGAAAATGTCATGTGGTTATTTAAGTATTAATACTACAAAAATTCTTCAGGGTTGGTATCAAATTTATTGCACCTACGATGTTTTAGAAGAAGAAGATGAACTGGGTATCGTGCACGTAACATCTAACATTTGCTATTAAAGTTATTAACATTTCAAAAGGAAAGGCAGACTTTGTATTCTGAATTCCATAATGGAGCACAACTGTTTAAAATTTCGTACTAAATTGATGTTAATTATTGGCTGTTAATTATTGGCTGAGCACCATTTCTAAAGAATGGAGTCTATTATTAATACATTAAACAGCATTAAGAGACACGGTGATAATGACCTAATGAAACCAGATAAGCAGTGGAGCAGGAGATTGTCCTGTAAATAGCTGTGGTGCTTACACATGTTTGCTGTGTGCTCTGCCACACTGCCTGAAATCCTGGATAATCTCACACAGGCTTGGGGAGCCACAGAGCAGCTGGCAAATTTTCATAAAACACACCATGTGTGAGCACGGGATAAACTCACTGAATGTTTTTGTCATGTGTGAGCATGGGATAAACTCAGTGAATGTTTTTGTGCTGTGCTTGAAGGCTTCAGACAGAGCTGTTTCCTATTGAAACGTCAGCAGGCTCCTGGCTGACAGTGCCACTGGGGCTTCATGGTGCTGGGAGTTTATTTTATTAACTCTGGGCACAGCCTTGTCCCTGAAACAGTCGCTTTACACAGGAAATGGGGCATTTTATGAGACCCCAATTTCTTACGGGCCTGTGTTACAACATAAATTGATTTATCTGTGTGCGTAGACGTGTATGAGATGTAATTTAATAATATATCTTAGCTAAAGGAGTCCTTTCCTAGCCAAAAACTGAGTTGTAAAAGTGCTTAACTTGAGGAAGGCGTTTCAATGCCATTAGCATGAATGCAATGTTCAAAATGAGGGTTTGGCTTAGCTTTGACCCGACCACTGAATTTCTACCGAAGCTGGAAAACTTTCTATTGACTTCAAAGCAAGTTTGACTCCTGAAAGCCCAGTCACAAGTCGTGCAGATGAAGCTTCTGAATGGGTCATTTGCCCTTAAAATACTTTTAATGGCAAACACGGTATTTTGGAATTGTATGGATGTCTTGTAGTTGGTAAAACTTTCACTGGACCCAGCAATACAAAGCCTGCCCAGTATAAATAAATGCCAATTATTAAAGTGTGTTGAGACTTGGAGCCAAGCACAGGCCCGGGAATGTGAACACTCTTATCAATTGAATTGTGTGGTGGTGTTCCAATTGACAAAGCTCTGCTATCTTGTGTCCCACACAGCGTTTTTGGGGATATTTTAGAATCAATGACTTCCTTCAGCCTCGGGAGGCACCTCCATGGCTGGAGCAGACCTTCCCCTCAGCTGTTTGCCAAAGGGGGCAAAGGGCTCTCCCAAGAAGTCAGCCCTTGCTGATTACAAAATCCAATGTGATTCATTGCCTGTCTATCAGGATCCTATTTTAAATCACAATGATTCATAGAGAGCAACGCCTACATTTTATATAATGAGATAGTTTTACAATACTGCCAGCACAAGTCAGGGACGTGCTGTTTGTTTCTGCTTTCCTCAAATCCCTCAAAACCAACAGGAGCCACATTTCAGTTCCACTGGGGCGAGGAGGCACATTGTAAATGCCAATTTATGGTCTTTGCCCATTAGAATCATACAGAGGTGTATTCTGATATTACCAAGCAGATGATACCTTATTTTTCAGATTTTTATGCTTCTGGAGGTGTATTTTTCTTTTCTGTTCAAAGAAACGAAATAACAATCATTTCTGTTTTGAAGAGTGGGAGGGATTTTTAAGACATTTTCGAACAAAAGGCATTGGAAGAGAAGTCTTTCATCGGGGTTACTTTTAGTTTCAGTACACGGTGCCTCACAAAGCACGACTGGAACCAGGAAAGTGCAGTTTTTCTGCTCAGGGATTTCTGAGGACAGTTTGAGGATCCTTTCCCACAAACTTTGAGTCTGATTTAACAGAGCAGAAAGGATCTCCTCAGCTCAGTGTTCTGCCAGTGCTGTGACTGCAGCAGAACTCTTTTATGTCTTTTGTAGTCAGACTTTTACCACCAGGAGCCCAACACGCTGTCACTTCCAGAAATTTGTAGTTAGGCTCTCCATGGTTTTGAGGTGCTGCTCCTTTTAAATCTGACCTATCCACCCGAGAGTTTTTCAGATCTATAAATCAGTATTTTTTATACAGACATTTCCCATTGTCCAGTATTCTCAATTTCTATTTAAGCTACTTGAGCACAGCCTTGCAATCAGTTTCCTTTATCCCCTGGAATAACCTGAAGTTTTGTGGATTTCTATCCAGTATCAGAATGCAACAAAGCCTACATTAACAAATTAAAATAGGATGGTAGAATTTGTAGCATTTCTGAGTAGCCTGTGGCATTTCTGAACTTGTTTCTCATTTGCAATTATATTTACAAGGGTTTATGTTGCTGCAAGGGTATAAAATGTTGCTGTTCTAAATAACCCAGACCATTTTGTGTGAATTCCATAGAATAGAAAATACATTTAACACTAAACAGATCTATTATTCCCTGAATGGGCTTTCCTTCCTTGCTTCTATTAACAACTACCTCTTAAACATTGTGGTAAATTTTATGGACTGTGCTTTTAGTGAGCACAGCTTGTAGTTATAATTCAGCTATAGGAATAAAATACATTTCCTACTGATTTATGAGTTGCCTTTTTTTTTGGTCTTTCCAAGTGTTTGGATTTATACAGCTTCTCCTGGTGTTTTACTGTGCAGCCTTGCTGAGAGGACGAATGGGTTGCCTCCCCCTTTACCTTTTATTTGGCTTTTTGAAGGATGTGGCTGTCATTGGGCTCTGCAGCCCTTGCACTGGGATTTCTGAGCCATCCAGCCTTCAGCCCTGGTCAGACTGGGAGATGGGACAGAAATGAGCATCTCCCAGCAGTGTGTGAGGGTGTTCCTGGGTTTGCTGTCACACCTTGAACATTCCACTCGGCCCCAGGTCGCTGCTTTTCCTTTTGCTCTCAGAATTTGGGCCCTGTGCTGGTTCTGCAGGTTGGGACAGTGGGTGGAAGAGGAGCCTTTCCTAAGTTCCTACCCCTCCTACTCAGTGATTAACCCTTGAGGTGTGCCCTGGCTGCCCCTCTGCTCGAAGGCTGACAAATCCATGTGGGCCAGAACCACTCCACTTGCGTTACACAGAGTGTTTATTCCATTCCTTCCAAAGTACATTCTCTGCGTGGCATCTTTTAGGTGTTGTCTGGTGGACATGCCAACTTTTGGGCCATTTTTAGATGGTCTCAGAGCTGGACCTGAGGAAAAGAAAAGGAAATGTCATCTCTTGCCTTGATGTGCTTGGAGTCAGCAGTGCTTTTAAAGTCATCTTTGTTAAAAGATGCCATTATCAGTCATTTGTGAACTCATGTTTTCACTAAGTCACTTTCTATTGTGGAGCTGATTTTGACACTCAACATTTCCTAGAGATACTGGGTACTTTGTTCTCACAGCTAAATTAACATGCAGGGAGCTTCACTTTAGAGTTCTTTAATTGAAACAAATCCATTAAAATTTGGTTCTTCTGTCCTGCAGTGAGGTCAGTTTTCATTCCAGTAAATGTTTTTGATAAATTCATGCTTGAAAAGAAAGTGACCAGGTCTGGTGAGGCAGTGGTGCCCCTAGGAGTGTGTCTGGCTCCGGGGTGCCAGCAGAGGTGCTCTTGTCCCTCCCCAACACAGTCCCAGAAGTGCCAAAAGGCAACCCTGAGGCTTCAAAAACCCTTTGAATTCTCAACAAAAGTTTATCAATACTTATTCTATCCATTGCCTGGACCCTTTTCCCACATCCCTAGGGGTTCCTAATGTTTGGGAACATTTGTTTGGGAAATGACTGCTTTGGATAACGATTTAATCCTACCGATATTGCTATTCAGAGTTTGTTCATCAGCACATCACTGAACCATTTTCTGCCCTGAATCCTAACCATGTATTGAGTATGTGCAAAGATGAAAAGAAAAAAGAAAACCATTTGTATCTCTCCTTTTAAAAAATAAAAATTCTGCGATGGAATTTTTAAAGCAAGGCTTTATAGGGTTTTTTTGCTGTTACTTTGCTTTTCCTGCTGCAGTTGGCAGAGTACTGATTTTGTCAAACACAGAACTTGGGGCAGCAGCCACCGAGGCTCTTTGCCCGTCCTTTTTTTGCTTGTTTGTTTGTTTAGGAGCATCACTGGCTGTGCCAGCAGAGTTCTTGGAAAGAGGGGGTTTTTTTTAGTTATGTTGTGCTCCCTCTGCTGACTCTGCAGCAACAGGACACAGGGAGGTTCGGGTCCTGTGCCGGGAAACGGGGGGAACACCGGGAATCTGCAGGCCAGGAAGGTGGGAAACAACAATGGGCAACAGCTTTGAGTCATTGTTTGAGATACAAGAAATTCACATCGTTTGGTTTATCCAGAACAAAATCATCTCTGTTTTATACTAATGTTGTCTATCTGATAAAGTCCATTATAACGACAGCTGCTATTGGGGAAAAATATGTAATTTTCATTGTTGAGGAAGGTATGTCCTAAAGGTTTAAAGCTTAGAGTTCCACCATACTCTGGCATAACCAGGAATACTAAAAATCTGTGGAGTAATCCCACAGTTGCTGAAGAGGAGTGATGTTTTATTGATAACACAGGGAATGGAGGGGATGAAGACAACGTTCCTTCACTGGACAAGCAGAGAAGTGAGACAAAAGCCTGATTTTTTTTTTTTTTTTTTTTGCCAGGAAAAAGCAAATGCAGTAAGGTGTGATTTTCTCTCAGTAACCCGAAGTTCAGTGAACAGGACAAGGTGATACCATTTTTCCCAGTCTCACTAGAACTGGAGCCCAGCTCCACCTTCCAGGGCCATCAGCTCCTGCCTCTCTGAAGGCAGTGGGTCCCCAGCCCCTGTGCCTGGGAGCAGCACTGGTGAAACGCTGGCTCGAGCTGCCTGACCATTGCCACACAGAATTTCTGTGTCAGAGGCAATGGGAGAATGGAGCTATTGGAAGGGGAATGCTAGTGGGTTATCACAAGACTGTCTGCTCTCTTTTTATAGTCCTTCTGCAGCCTTCTCCTCTAGAAGATCAGTGAGGGTCTCTAACTCAGTGGAAGTGCTGCCATCACCTAGGGGAGGTGTGTTTTTGCGAGGCATACATAAAATATTTTGCTGTCCTTCCAAATAGATAAATAAATTGAATCTATGGGGGTATCAAGCTGCCCCTTCACAGTCCCTAAATTTTTCCTAAAAGCTGAAAATGATCATGTGATCTTAACCAACTTGTGTAGGACGTTATTTCACAGAGGGTCTGAGCTGCCTTAATTAAATTAATGGGCAAAAGTCCCATTAAGTTCTGCAGGACTTGCATATGAGTTTACTTGACGAATTCTGACACATTTGTACATGAGAGGAAATCCAAACTATTCCACGGAATTTGTTTTCATCAAGAAAACCCCTTAGCATTATTTAGATGATGTATCTATGTTTATACCTGTCCATGTCATGTCATTATACCTTCCTTGATTTTAATAACGTTTCAAACCTGAGAGGCTTTATCTGTTTATTTTTTCCTTCTGGTTTTCTGCAGCTCCAGTGAGGCTGGGATGTTCTGGTTGCTTCATTAAATACCTGTAGGGTCATATTTTGGTAGTTTTGTCTGGAAAGAGCATGTCCAGAATGCAGCACAACAGGCCCTTCAGGTTACCTGAGCACAGGTAGTGTTTATGGTCGAGAGCAGCTCGTGATCCAGGATGTTTTCCATACCTTGGTAATCTCCTGTGTTATATTTTAGTTTTCCAAGTAGGAAAAACGCAGGGAATAACTGTCTGAGGAACTGGGAAGCAGGTTATTTAAGGGATGAAGTGATGAAGGAGATGAGATTTCTGCCCATCAGCAGCAGAACAACCGAGGGTGGCTGTGCCAGATGAGTTCAGTGCCTTTGGTCCCTTGCACAGAACCCTGAGCGGTTCTGCAGGAGATTAAACAGAGTGAAGGCACTCAGAACAGCCAGCTCCATATCTCAGTATTAAATGTTATCTCAGCAGCATTATCTCCTTCACTCCTGCTCCTTTGGAGGATGAAATGTCAAAGCTCCTCCATCTGACCTGGTGAATAACATCTCTGCTGCTGTTCTGCACAGCCTCTTGCTGGCTGAGAACGGTTTTTGCACAGGAAAATCAGATAAATCAGATAAATACTTACAGATCTGCTACCTGGGTGTCACACAAGCATCTCTGAGTGTTATGAAAGCGTTCTTTAGTCTGTTCCTTGGACTTGTCCATTGGATTTTATTTAATCTTGGTTGTTGTTTTTTGGTTCTTTTAAAGCCATGAGAAGACTACAATTTGTTGGGTTTGGTTGGAGTTGTTTTTTTTTTTTCCAGAGGGTAATGCTGTCATTCCTCTTTCCTGGGAGGAAAAAAGACAAAGTACACAGCAAAAATCAAGTAAAGCTATGTGTAAAATAGAAGTATTTGTAAAATAACCATTAAACAGTGTTCACATTTTGGTTTTGAATAGTGCAAGAGTAAAACTAGCATGTAAAATGTTTCCTTCATTTTATTATTTCTAATATAAATTCATCTGAAAATTGAAATTCATTGGAAAATTTTGTTAAATTGAACAAGATACCCATGATTTTCTTAAGTCTCATGTGACAATTGGAACTTTAAAACTGTCATGAAATGCTTTGTGTTTTATACCCAAAACCCGAGCAAACCTGGGAATTCTCATCGTTCAGAAGTGGTTATGAACAAATATTACTGTGGGATCTAAAGAGTCATGGGATGTTAACCTCTGGAAGGGGTGGAGTCGATAGGCTTTTGGCTAAAGATTTGTAAATGGCTGCTGACTCCAGCTTTTATTACCTTACAGCAGAAATATGAGCAGGATAAAGCAGAATTACTCAGCGACCTGCAGTAGCTGATGGGTGCAGCCACAATTCCCTGGTTTTCTCTTCGGTGTAATCTTGGCACTTGTGTTTCCTCTGTTCTCAGCACGTAGAGCATGTGTGTGATTTGGATAGACATGCAGAAGAAAACAGTTAGTAGGGAAAAAGCAGCACACATGAAACCAGATTCCTTCTATTCCGTGATGCTTAAAACAGCAGGTCGCCCTTTGATTATTTAATTTTATTTTGTTTCTTCTAAAACAATAAAAATCTAAACCATCACAGCTGTAAGCTAGAAATGCTTTTACCATGAAGCCACTCAGGCATTTTTTGGTAGGCTTTGCTGAAGTGATTTGGCTGTGCTGACTGGGGAACAAGATTTCTGATAAGGAATTACTACAACCTCTTAGATTTTGGAGCTTGTGTGTGCCGAGCCAGACCTCTGGACTCACCTGCTTATCTGAGTCTTTCTAAGCTGTAAGATATCTCTACACAGGGAAGTTCATGCACACACACTGGCCTGTAACGATGCAGGAGGTTCACAGAATTACTCATGTTCCTCATCATCGACCTCTCCAGAACCTCCCAGCCATGGACTGAGCATGAAGTGAAATCCAGCTCAGCTGTAACTTGCTGTTCAGCTCACAGGGGTTTGCAAACCGAAGCTTTTTAACTTGAAAAGGCAACGTTGAGTGATAACGCCTTGAGATTGTGAGAATATTTTTCAGAGGTTTGATGGAGGATGCAGGAAAACTAATTTTTCAGTGAGATCAGTGGCAGGTGACTGAGTTCATCTCCACACAGTGAGTGGTCCGAGCTTGTCCTTGCCTTTAAGCAGGTACTGAAGCCTCTCCAGGTGCTTCTCCAGAGCAGGGAGGTGTCTGTGCGAGGGCAGCTCTGGGAGTGGGTCCTCCTGCCCTGTGATAATTTGGTTTCCTGCAGTTATTCCTTGTCCACACAGCAACCTCGTGGGTGCCCCTGAGCGTGTGGGTCCTGGGAATGCCCGGGATGAACCTGGGCTGTGACTGGGAATGTGCCTGTGGCCACCCTTCCTCCTCGCCCTTGAGGCAGAGCTCCAGTAGAAAGTGCATGTAACCCTCGATGGCACTTGCCTGAGGGGGTATAAACCAATTAAATGTTAGATCTCTCTTGATTTTTCTATCAGTTTAAAGGTGTGTCTGGTCACTACCAGAAATGGGCTCTTAAGAAGGAGTCTGTTCTGGTTTATTGCTTCCTTTGGAAATCTGCTGCGGGGAGTCAGTTCCCAGCGTTGATGCCAGGGATTTGCACTTCGTGCTCACAGGAAAATTTGTAGAATCAGAGAATCTCCTGAGCTGGAAGGGACCCCCAAGCACGAGAGTCCAACCCCTTGCCCTGCACAGACACCCCAAGAACCCCACCCTGGGCATCCCTGGCAGCGCTGTCCCAACGCTCCTGGAGCTCTGGCAGCCTCGGGGCCGTGCCCATTCCCTGGGGAGCCTGGGCAGTGCTCGGGATTTGAGCAGTGGATTGAAACTTGACCATTGGAAGATAACACACAACACCAAGATACTCTGACAAGCTGTCATGTATTGTCCCCAGAGAACTGTCACTCGTGGCAATTAGGAATCCTGGTGTTTCCATGTAGAGGATCACAGGATAACATCCTTAATATCCCATCCAGTGAGACAGGGGGGTGGCTGGGATGCAGCAGCACCTCTTTGCTCCCACTGCAGCGAGAATCTCTCATCTCAAATTTAAGAATTAGAAAGATGCCTTGCAACCTTTGTTGTCAGCATTCAAGGCAGAAGAACTGAAGGGTTGTGCTGGGAGTCCTAAAAGGGGGAAGAATGGTGGTGACATTCCTGAGGGAAAGCAGAGGGTAACCATTTCCAGCCACTGGCACTCGGGCAGAGCTGAAGGGAAGGGCAGTCACAGCCTCACTTACCTGTCAAAACATGGGATGAGCTCCAAATTCTGGAGCACCTCTGTTCCAATATCTTCCTTTTCCAACAGCACTTTTGGCAGTGCCACAGAACAGTTTTGATTCAAAGCAGATCAAATCAAAGTTTCTGTTATCTAGAGGTTAAAGGCCACTTACTTGATTGGGTCTAAAGTCCAAATTAAACAGCCAAAGTGACCAAGCTATTTTAGTTCTGAAACATCTCTTCTATTTTTAGGTTAGAATGTTCTTTTTATAAATAGTGGAAAATTAAACACAGACCCTGCTTATAAAATAGTCTTTGCACTTGCTGTAACTTACAAACTTTTTCATAGTTGAAATATGTCTAAATTAAGGATTTTGGTTCAACTATCTGTCAGAAGAGGACTTGGAAAAATATTTCATCTCTCAATCTAAATTCACTCAGTTTGCACAAGATTTTTGCAGATTGAAGTTTCCTATTTGTTTACTGCTTTCAAGATTTGCATCAATATACATGGAATTTGAAGAGTCATAACTTACATTTCCTTGACCCTTGGGTTTAAGACTGGGATTAAACTTTTGGCAAACTCGAATGAGCAAAGATTTCAAATATTTCTGGTTTTTTGGAGGAAAGCCACCACTATTTAATACCAGCTACTTTGGGGTTTTTCCTTAATATAAAAATCCCTGAGATTTTCAGGCGCTTGGGAAGAATGGTGATTAGAACTCGCAAAATTGAGAATTATTTGTGGAAGACTTCTGATTTTATTCATATGCATGCTGTGAAGAGATGCAGTTAAAGTTTGCCTCTCGACCCTCTGTCCGCGGCACACTTGGACCTCAGCTTGACCCTGAACACATTGGAGATAAAAACTCATTTTAAAATGTCTCTTTCGTGCTGTTGTTTGCAGGGATTACAATGGTTGACACAGAAATGCCGTTTTGGCCCATGAATTTTGGAATTAGCCCCGTGGATCTGTCAGCCATGGATGATCACACACATTCCTTTGACATCAAGCCCTTCACCACCGTTGACTTCTCGAGCATTTCTACCCCGCACTATGAAGATCTTCCCCTTGCCAGAACTGACCAGTCAGGCCTGGATTATAAATACGATATCAAGCTCCAGGACTGCCAAAGTAAGCTTCTCCTTTTTTTGAAGTGTCTCCTTCTGCCCACCCTTCCTTCATCCCCTGGCACATGTGCTGGCAGCAAATGGATTTGGGAGAACTCAGAGCTCCTGTGTCAGCAGAGACGTCCTTGCAGGGCAGGCAGAAAAGAGAGAATGCCCATAGCAGACCTTCACCCTTGCAGAGCTGGAGTTTAGGAAAGGCATCATAAAGCACCCAGAATTACACTTTATTAGACACATGAACCCTTCCACTGTCTCTATTCCTGTGCCTTGTGTGCAGCTTGTCCTTTGAAGCTCGGTGCACACAGTGCAGAATAAATACCCTGGATGTTCAGGAATGCCCAGCATACAGAGCATATTAATTATTAATATGTGCAGCTTTTAAATTCCAAACGGCCTGAGAAGCTGATGGTGTGGAAAGACTGCCTGCATCTGAGGCACAGCGTTGTTACAACTCCTATCACTGCTCCTGGATTATTTATTTATTGCTGTGAAACATGCTGCTCTTTCACCCCTTACGCTGAAAAAATTACACTAAATCCTCCTTTTAAGAAAGGAAGTTACCTATTCCTAAATAAATTGTTACTGCATTCCTGCTCAGAGTAGGAATGTGAGGTTGCTGTGCCTGGAGCTCTGTTAAGGATTCACTTCTGCTTAGATGTGACATCACTTTTATTTGTAGTAATCTGGACAGGAATTCTTTTGGGGAATTCTTGCTGGGATAACTGGTGTTTAATTTAGGTTGTACAGTGAAGCAGGTGCTGTGTATCTCTGCATTTCTACTGTAATAAATGAATGGACATTTTTCCCAGTTAGTAATTTATTTTTCTTTTGTTTAATTAGAAATATTCATAACATTTTAATGCCAAGTAGTTTTAAAGAGTGCAGTAGAGTTTAGATGGCATAAATCCTCACCTTTACTTAGATGATTTCTTCCCAGTTTATTTAGGAATAAATCTTCTTAGTTTGTATAATGTAGCCAATCTGGAGAAATAAAAATACTTTCTTTAATACTTTGTTCCATCACTCCTGATGTAATGTAACTGCCAAATTTCAGCTCTCTTCTGTGACCAGTGATGATTGAATCAAAGACATCATATTTACTTGTTTGAGTTAGTTCAATATTAGAAATTGCTCTCTTAATTAGAAACTTTCAGAAGAGCAAATTTATCTCTAATCTGCATCCCAAGTTGAGCAGTTTTCCCCAGGAGAGAGCTACGTTTCTTGAAATACCCAATATTATTTAATCACACATATATATATATATATATAATTGAATAATATATTATTCAATATATAGCTCTATTAGACACTTGAATATTTTTTAAACCAGATTAGTCACTCCAGCCCATCTCCCTGTAGGAGTTTTTCAACACCTTAAAGTAACAAACCAGATAGAGACTGAGTGAAGCCTGAGTTCTCCATACATTAATTTTTAATATCCATCTTCAAACCATTCCACACTACGGAGCTGAAAGCTGGATCTGTAATACACTTTCCCCATCAGAATCTGCCGCTTCCAGCTTTTCCAGGCAGCAAAATGCAGCTTCCAGCTCCCATCCCTTTGCAGCATTTGTCTGCTGCTGGCTTTGCTGTGGAGCAGACCTGGGAATCCCATCCCAGCTGGACTGGGACGCCCTGTGATCGTTCCTTGCTGCTTCTTCCATGCCTTTCTTTGGAGTTCACCACCGGGCTCTTCTCTGTGCACAGGTGCCATCAAAATGGAGCCTCCTTCCCCTCCCTACTTCTCAGAGAAAGTTCAGCTGTACAACAAACCCCACGAGGAGTCGTCCAACTCGCTGATGGCCATCGAGTGCCGCGTGTGCGGGGACAAAGCCTCCGGCTTCCACTACGGGGTGCACGCCTGCGAGGGCTGCAAGGTAAGCTGCCACAAAGGCATTGCCCCTCAACGTTTGGTGCTATTTTCATCTAAATAATCACTTGGTAAAATCACACCTTTCTGCCTTTTTTAAAAAAAAAAAAAAAAAAAGCCACAACAAAAGTTTTAGTTCTTTACGTACGTTTTCCCGCATGTGGTTTATGGCTTAATGAGCAGGAGTTTTTTTAAAAATGTAGTTTGCTTTTTTCGTGTTGATGTTATTGATCTGTTCGAGTTTTTTGTGCATTTTTTCTCCTTCTGTCAATCATGCAAGCGTATTTCATTCCTGCTGCCTTGGAGGTCACGTGCAGAAAATCTGAATTCTTAGAAAGCAGCAAGAGCAAACTCATGCCCAGCTCCAAAGCTCTGAGCAATTTAAAATTCAGACTCTGTTATTCTGCTTGAGTCGAGTTTCTTTACCCAATGTAGGTGACTACAGAGAAGTCTAATGGTGTTAAGAATGTGGCTTTCTGCTTTAAAACTCCACTGACTTTTTTATCTCAGTGATATTTTTTGTTTATAACATGTTAAAGGACAAATGAGTGGTGTAAAAATTGCAGTCCTCAAGAATGAGAGAAGAAATGTCAGAGAATTAAATTGTTAATAATTCATTGAGTTCAAAGAAAAACATTAGAGTTTAATGGGAAATTCCCATCTTCTCCATTTGCAGTATCTTGAGGAAAATAACTTAAAGGAAAGAACCAATCCAGAGCTTAATCCAGCAGTGAATTAGGAACACACATAAAGCAATAAGTACAAAGTAGATTACTTAAATTACAGTTACTTATATAAATAAAAGCTGGCATTATGCTTTTACTATTATTATTCACTGTGAGGAAAAAATAACTTTTACAAGGAAGAAATGGTGATAACTCCGTACAAACTTTATTAATTGATTATGGCTGACCCGAAAAAGCATCTTTAAACTGTAAAAAGAGAAATAACCTACAACCTTTTTCATTTACTAGAGATGGAACTGCTGTTGGCAGAATTTTTGGTTTGTCATGGTTAACAGCAAATTTTCTACATTGACAGTGAACTTTAAATTTTGAGAAAGTTGTGTTTGGTTCATAATAATTGTCCCACAGGCAGTGGAACAAATGGAGCTTCGCTTCCTTTGTGCTCTCACCTCACATCCCAAATATCCTTTAAACCCCACTGATTCCCCGAAGCTTCTCCAGCTTTTTGAGGATTTACCCCTCTATCAAAGTGAGTTGGAAACACCTGATAAGAGCAGAGCAGGAGCAGAGAGGACGGTCCCAGGAGCTTTGCTTCGTTTGGGAATCCATCTGATCCGGGTCAGGGTGTGCACAGAGAGGTGCTCTGGATGTGTGGAGCAAGGCCAGGATGGCACTGGCAGTTCCTTGCATCCTTTTCCATATTTTTCTGTTTTCTCCAGGGCTTTTTTCGAAGAACAATCAGGTTAAAGCTAATTTACGACAGATGTGATCTAAACTGCCGGATCCACAAGAAGAGCAGGAATAAATGTCAGTACTGCAGGTTTCAGAAGTGCCTCGCCGTTGGAATGTCACACAATGGTAAGGGCTCGTGGAGTTTAAATCAGTAACAGTTCACCTGAAAAATAGCATGGAACATCAACACAATTGCTGAATGTGCTGCTCAATGCCCACAGCCTTCAGTTTCTGTACAGCAGGCAGTTTAGAAATCCATGTCACAGAGATTGCCCTGACTTCAGGAGCCTCTCTGTGACTGGAGATTGCTGTAACATCAAAACCAGAGAGGTGGAGGTTTGCATTTTTGGCTGTAATACATAATGTAACAAATGAGTTGGTTTTACTCTTCATCATTCCTGCTCGTTGGTAGTTCCTCCTGAATACATTCCTTGTGTAATTGCTATTTTTCACTTCGTTGTCTTATTTTCTGACCAGACCCATTTTTTTTTTTTGCCTGCTGGAGCTCAAGATGACTTTCCTGAAAGCCAAAAATTTAATTATGAAAGCTGGGTTAGAGAATGTGCTGAAGCTTTGTGAATAACAGCAACGTGAATTTGCTGCGTAGGTCACTCACCAAGGGCTGTTAGCATCACTGAGTTAGCACTTCTCACACTAAAACACAGCATATTTGAAATTAATTGGCCAAAATTGTACAATTTGAAATTAATTGGCCAAAATTGTACAGTTTGAAAAATCTCTATCCTCCTCCTTCCTAGGACACCCACATCTGTGGTTGCCTTCTTTACCGTAAGTGATGGCAAGAAGAATATCACAAAACTGCCCTCTTGCATAGCATTTAGAAGAAAGTCCCTCTGAACTTTAAAATTAACAGAGCAATTCATGTGGAAATACTTATGAATGTTTGGACAGAAAGACATAATGAAGATTCTTTGTTGCCTTGCTTTGGCAAAGCTGAGTAAAAACAGGAATTAAATGTCATAACATAGAGACTTATGTAATTCTAAGGGTAAAGAATTGCAAACATGACTGGGAAAATAATTTCTCTGTGGTTTTTTTAGAACTTTCATTATTTTCAGGATAAAAAATGAGTGTGCTGTCCCCAAGAGGAAAGCTGGACTGTGGTTTGCAAATTTAATACATGCACTGAATGTAAATTGGTATGGGAAATGTTTTGCTAATAGAAAATACGGTTTTCAAATTCCTGGGATGCAACAGTAACGCTTAAAAATAAATCTAATTTTGAAATGCTACTGTGGGTATTTTTATAGTAATTCAGGAGGGTTTATTATCACTATTATTATTTTCAGGGTGCATGCCAGATTCTCCCCTGGCCTGGCAACACAGCTCCCAGTTGTGTCAGTGGGATCCATGGGCAGCTCCATCAGGAAGGGGATGGCCCAGACCATTCTCCCTGGTTTGTAACATATAGAACAGCTTGAAAATTAACATTTCACCTGCCATTTGTCCCTCTTCAGCCACTGCCCAGGCAGAAGCTGTGGCACCAACAAGGTTCTAGGAGTCAGGGGGAGGCAGGAAAAGGGCAAAGCCATTTTCCCCAGGGCTCCAAGGAACATTTTCCTTTGCTCCAACCAGGAGTTCTCCCAACAAGGGCTCAGTGTTTCTATTCAAGTATTGCCTTCCACACTTGCCTTTTTCATTTTGCCCACTCTGGTTACATTGCATTGCACAAAACACCCTCATTCCTTCATCATTTATAAACAAATTTATAAAAAGGAGCTGAATTTCACCTTTGAGGGCCCAGAAGCATAAAGAAATGCAGCACTGGATGTGCTCGATGACGCTGAGGCCCATTTTTATGTTCCATCTGCAGATTACACTTCAGCCACTCGGGTAGGGAAATTATCTGGATGTTGAACTCTTGGAAGCAGAATGTGGGTTATTTGTGCCCGAGGGTTCCAGTCTGTGCCTGTCCTGGTGTAGATGTATTATTGCAAAATGATCAGGACAAAAGGGGGACTGCGAGGAGACGCTCAGCAGCTACAGCCACATTTTTTCACGTATAAATGCTACATACCACTTGGCTAAAGGTTAAAAAAGACAGTGGTGTTCTCATGCTTGGAGTATTGTTTTCCTTTCCTTCTCTAGCCACAGTGCTGCTCTGGGTTTAACCCTGAGTTGTGCAGATTGGGCTCTGAGGCGCCACTGAGGAGAAGCCTGGTTCTTTTGGTTTAAAAATGTCATTTATTTTGTTCTCTTCTGCTAAAAGTACTGCTTGTAAGAACCCAGCTACTGCAATGGAGAAAAGGGAACACAGGGCAATGTGTCTTTATCATCGGTGCTGGGAGCAAGGGATTGCTCAATCTGGGCACCTGCCTCCAGTAAAGTCAGGCAGGTATCCACCCTGGCTTTACCTGGTGTTTTCCAATGTAACAAACTGTATTTATGGGCTGTTTGGAGTCTCCTTCAGGCTCAGAAATAATCCTGACCATCAGAAGAGTGGTGTCCTACAGGACAGTCTATAAACAAACACCTTTTTCACATTTAACTTCTCCAAGCAGTAAAACCTGGGGTGAGGATAAATGTTGTAGTTTTTCCACAGGGAGCCAAGGGATAGAATGCAGCATGGAGTGACTGACTGCATTCACTGTTGGCTTTCTGTTCCTGATGTTTGGAGAATCCCACAGAGGCGAGGGAAAGGCAGAACTGCCGAAGGAAAGGGAGAGATCCCAGCTGCAGGCTGCTGCCCAAGCTTGCAGAGTCTGGCATTACTGGGGAAGAAGCTGCCACCTGAACCCCTTCCACCCTCTCAGCACCGGCAGCCAGCCGGCTTTCCAGAGCTCTCCCACCGCCTCCCAGGCTTTTCCCTGCCCTTCCCACCCCTGCTGATCCCCTTCCCAGGCTCTCCTTTTCCCAGCCTAACCTTTGTAAGTGTCATCATCAGCCCCTCCTCCTTCTTCTCCTCTCATCCAAAATCCCACTTTCCCAATTCCTCCCAGAAACCTCCCACTGCCTGACCTCTCCCTGATTTTTGTCTCAGTCCTCTGAAAATGACAGTGACAATGATTTTTTCCAAAGGAAACTACTAGGCTAGTCCCACAAAATTGATTTTGCCCCCAATTTTGCCTGCAATGCTAATAAGCA
Organism: Ifrita kowaldi; assembly: GCA_013398055.1. Taxonomy (NCBI): domain Eukaryota; kingdom Metazoa; phylum Chordata; class Aves; order Passeriformes; family Cinclosomatidae; genus Ifrita; species Ifrita kowaldi. Next base: position 56,613 of record VZRS01004884.1, on the reverse strand, counting down.
TTGAACAAAGTCCGCTGGAACTCATATCCCATTAATAAAATCTGTTCTAAACATGAAAAAATAAATCCTATATCTATGAAATTGTAAGATAGGAATGCTTGATTCACAGCTCTCCTTGTTGTTAACGAATCATTATATTTAAATTATACTTTATAATGAAATGTTATATTTAAAATATTCTTTCTAATGAGATACTATATTTAAAATACAACATTTGAGTGCTGATCACCTTTTCTTTTGGTGGAATGGAGTTCTCTGTCAGTGGGATTCCAGATTCTGAACCTGCTTTTGCAAACCTCAGCTCTCAGGAACAGGCCCACAACAGAATCATTTCCTGCTGGTGTTCAGTATAATTTAATTGAAAGAACACCCAAGCAAATGTGAAATATCCATCATGTGTCACTGAGAGACTGAGCTTGCTGAAAGAGAAATGGAGTTCAGTCATAAAAATAAACAACTTTGTTTCTATAGCTGTGAAATAAGACAACTGATCAATAAATATAATACTATATGAAAAATGGAGAGGAGGGGTTGTCTTCTGGCATAATTATTTATTCTTGGAAAAAAGTGTCCTGTTTGCCCATCAACACATTGCAGCAAACTCATAGAAGAGCAGTGGCTGGTTGTTTCCAAAATAAACATCCCAGTAAAATCCTCTCTATATGATCTTAGCAGCACTTTTCCTTTATCCAAGGAATACACTAATCACTGAAAAAATATTGCTAATATTTCTATTTCCCCCTAGGGCCAAAATGCAAACCTTGGTTTCTTCCTTCCGTTTTTTGTTTTGATGCTCTTTTGTTCTGTTTTGTTTTCATAAAACAAAATAAATTCTGTTTGCTGAAATATCATGTGATAAATCAGTCTTGATTTTGATGGCTCATTTGAAAGATTATCCAGTCAGTCCCCATATGAATAAACAGTGTCTTGGATGGGAAGTACATGGACAGAAAAGTAGGAGGCTTGGAGGAGATTTGATATTGAGCAATTTTGAGCTCAAATGATGAGGTAGAACCATTTCCTGGCCTTCCAATACGTAAAGGTACAATGAGGAACTCAGCCTTTTCCAGTTTTTCATTCCCTGTACAACCTTCTTCCCCATTCCTTAATTCTTATGGTAAGGTTTTCTAGCACTTGCTAAATTCTGCTGAGCTGTTCAGGAATTTATTCCTGCAAGGCTTGCGAGGGTTTTGTTTCTAAACAAATGAAGAGTCCGAGATCCACATGGTGATCTGCCCAAAACAATACAAGGCTCAATGGTGGTTCCTACCCTCAGCCAACAGAACTTTATAGTCTTAACTATTCCTCACATTTTATGTAGCTTGGAGGTAGAAGCAGGGGGTTTCACCGGCAGCTGACAGCAGCTTTGCGTTTCTAAGCAGGGCATTGTGATGGTATTGTTGGGGCATCAGAGATGATTTCCTCTTCGAGATTTGTTTGTTTACACTTCTTTGAAGCTCTTCAGCTGTTTTGCCTAAATTACCAGAGAAAACCCTCTTTCCTTGCTTGCCTAACCCTGTTTTAATACCCGCTCCAGCAGCCCGCAGCAAAACGTGACAGAAAACTCAAATGTGCTTTGTGAGGTGCAACTGCAGGCGCAGAAAGGTGGCAGAAAACCTGTTTGAATGTGCTTTTTGAGGTGTAACCCGTGTGATGTTCCTCAGCCATCAGGTTTGGGCGGATGCCGCAGGCGGAGAAGGAGAAGCTCCTGGCAGAGATCTCCAGCGACATCGACCAGTTAAACCCCGAATCCGCCGACCTGCGGGCGCTGGCCAAGCACTTGTACGACTCCTACATCAAGTCCTTCCCTCTGACCAAAGCCAAGGCGAGGGCCATCCTGACAGGAAAGACGACAGACAAATCAGTCAGTTCCCTCTTCTTTTTGTTTCTTCCTTTTTTCCGTGTAAATTATTTACCAAGTTCACAACGCAGCTCCTGGAAAAAAAAAAAAGGCGACATAACACCAAACCTAAAAAAAACCCCTCACTTTGCTGTTGGCAGTTACATATTTCAAGCTGTGTCTGAAACACAGGAAATGTTTTTAGATAGAATAAGTAAACATTATTTGAAAAAACTCCAAGTTCACCTAATAAAATACTTGAAACCGGTACAAGAATTTGAAGGTCATCTTAACCTTTTTGTATTCTCTGATCCTCTCTTCCCGTTTTCCTTCTCCTTGCCCAGAGGTTATCTCCCACACTATCTGTTTAAGGTGGCTCTCTAGCTGTCAGGAATTGCCTGCTGTCCTATTCCAGCATCCCTACCACAGTGTGTTATCAGCACCGGCTGTTCCCTGAGGAATATTCCTTTTCCTAAGTGGCAAACGATTCCAGCCCCAGCACGGCCGCGAGGCTGAACTGTGATGCTCGTTCTTGTGGTGCTCTGATGGCTTCCTGCTTTTAACTGGGTTGCCTCAGGTCAGATCAGTGCCCTGATCTGGAATTTTAGGAGAATGGACAGGAAAATCTTGGAAAAGAAAGGAATAGTGATCAGTCTGTTCGTGGGTTGCCTTGCAAACTTCACTGGCAGTGCATCACAATCTTCTGTATCAGTGAGAGGAGGATAAATAATATCTGACCATTTCAGTGGGTTTTAAATTTGGACAGTATTTTAATACCTAAAGAACAAAAGTATTTTCCAAAACTTACAACTCTTAGTTTGATGCTATTTTCTAGAATCATTGGCAGAAATTTTACTGTCAGGATTACAACAGAGACTATTTCATTTTCCTTAATAATTTCAAAGACAGCAAAGAACTTGGAGGTATTTCAGGCTCCAGAAAGGTATTTCTTCCTTTCCTTAAAGGCAATTAAAATAATAATTTCAATGTTGTCCAGAAGTTGGTTGTACCCCTCACATAAAAGCTGTAGATGTGGTGGGCACTTAGAGTGGGAGTAACTTTTCACCATGGAGTAGATAAAGTTTGAATTAGCACAGTTTATTTATTCTGCAGAAACTGATGTGCAACCTGGTCGTGTCTGAAAGTTCCACCACTGCAATTCTCACCCAGTAAATGTGTAATTACATCAATTACATTCTCCTTTTTTCTTGGAGGTTTTTAAACTTTGGCACATTAGAAACTGCAATAAACCAGTAGACAGAACCCAGCTTTTCAGTGCTGCCAATTCTCAAGTCTTTTTTGAAAATACCACTGAAAGAGTGACAGTATTTAATGGTTAGAACTTCCCTGTTTTTATCAATGGATTTGGTGCTCTGGAGCATCAAACTCTTTACTATGGGCAGAGTTTAAATTTCTGTTATTTTTTAGTTGCTGTATCGTCTGAATTAATTTAAAATGTTTGGATGTGCAAGTGAGTGTATCAAAACTAGAATGAGTAACTCATCATCTCCTGGGATATATACAGAGCTCATTTGACATGAGATTCCACTCACAAGTTCATCTGAATCTTTATATTAAAAAAATCTTCAGCTATTTTGAACTCTTTCTTGATTTCCATCTACCATCACCGGGCCAGTGGTGTAATACAAAGCACACGGGCATGGACATAATAATAATAATAATAATTACTTTTTGTTGTACTTGGTGCTCCCACTAGAAAGAACAGAAAGAAATTACCTAATAGAATCAAAATATGCATTTTAAAAGCATCTTCTGCAGTCCTGTTACTCCACTGTTCCACATGTGTGCATATCCACGTGTGCAGATGCGTATTTAATGGTTTTGCTGCTGCCAGAATGTCATTACCTCTCGAGAAATCCTTTCTCCTCCTGCCTTTTCTCAGTGCAGTGTGTTTGCTGTTTCAGTTTCACACCGAAATCCTCCGTGCAAGTGGGAAAACAGCTTCCTCCCTCACACTGTCCCTCCTGGAATGTCACGGGCCGGAGCTGTGACCGCCCGTGGGGACAGGGACAGTGGCAGCACTGGTTTCACTGGTGCTGTGAGCAGCAGGACATGGGTTTCACTGGAATCTGGGGGGCTGAAACCCATCCTGTGTGCACACAATTCCTTGAGCTCTCTGTTTTCCCAGCAGTCAAAGCCAAAGCTGCTGTTCTCTGCCCCCTTCCCAGCTGTGTGCTGGGTTTGGCCTCTCTCGGGTGTCCAAACGCTTCCCAGGGTCCATGTGCAGAGCTCTGGGATGGGAGGAGGATGGGGATGAGCCTCTGTGGGCATTACCCCCTTCAGAAGGCACCACCAGGAGCCACTTCCAGTTTGATGATTCCATAATTTAGCACTGATTCGATTTCAAAACTATTTTAATCAAATAGGAATAGAATTTTAGGAGCTGCCAAAAGCTGATTCTGTGGGAAAGGACCACTGACTATGGATAGGAAGGCTTGGGTTATTTTTGAACCTGTTCTGCAACATGTAGAGAATATAAAACCACAAAATTGAGCACCCCCACAAGGCATTAGAAGCTGCAGTCATAAATGACCTTAAATTTAAAAAATTATTTCTCTAGTCCAATTGTTGGAGTATAATCCCTTGTATTTTAATTAATTAATCAAGTATGTTAACAAACCTATTCATATCAGTGGGTATTTGCTCAGTGCAGCAATGAACTATTTGATCATTAATCCTCTGATGGAAAGATTCTTCAAATAAATTTGAGAAATCCTCACATAACCACTTCTTTAAACCCGGGAGGTTTTTTTGCATATTCTGGAACAGATTGTTTCCAGATCCTAATGGAAGTCTTCTTTTTCTAAGCTGCTTTCAAAATTGATTTATTCCAGTTGAGTTTATTTCACAGTCAGACTCATTCTTGTGTTCTGAGTTGTGGTTTGTATCATGGTATTTGTTTTTTCTTTCCCAAAGACAAGTTGAGTGGGTTTAAATAGATCCTAACTTTGTTATTTTTAAAGGAGTTAAGAGCAAAAGGTTATGTTTATAAGACAATCAATGCCATAAAGTTGATATTACTTGCAGTGTTTCCTAGGATAGAGCATGAAAGTAAATAAAGGAATCAAAATGTGAATATTCTCTGTATTTCTACAAAAAAAGAATGTTCCTGTACACTCATTAGATTCTCTTTTATAGAAGCCATTATAATTCAGGTAAAATAAGTATAACTTTAACCTTTTGTTAAACATTCCAAACTTTGAATTCTGGAATTACAGAACGTTTTGTAAAACAAAAAGGAAACAAACAAAGGGAAAGGCAAAACTCCTGGATACCTTAAAACAGTGTTCCCTCCGCCCCTTACTCAGCCTTTCTGTAAATCATTTCAATATTGTGAGGATATTTGTTTTTTGTAGGTTTAGGACAATTTGACTATTTTGGGAACCCTTGATAGGTTCCTCAGAGATGTCTGAGGGGTTGCTGGTGAGTTCCACACCCGTGGACGCAGGAGTTGGACGCTCTGGGAAAGGACATTTGGGAGTAAACGGACTTTTCCTTTTGTTTTTAGCCCTTTGTTATTTATGACATGAACTCTTTAATGATGGGAGAAGACCAGATCAAGTGCAAGCACGTGTCCCCCCTGCAGGAGGAGAACAAGGAGGTGGCCATCCGCATCTTCCAGCGCTGCCAGTTCCGCTCCGTGGAGGCCGTGCAGGAGATCACGGAATTCGCCAAGAACATCCCGGGCTTTGTGAATCTCGACCTGAACGACCAAGTAACTCTCCTGAAATACGGGGTCCATGAGATCATATATACTCTGCTGGCTTCTCTGATGAATAAAGATGGGGTTCTTATATCTGATGGACAAGGATTCATGACGCGGGAGTTCCTGAAGAGCCTGAGAAAACCTTTTTGTGACTTTATGGAGCCCAAGTTTGAGTTTGCTGTGAAGTTCAATGCACTGGAATTAGATGACAGTGACCTGGCAATATTTATAGCTGTCATTATCCTAAGCGGAGGTAAGTGCTCTCTTATTTATGTGAGATTTTATAGGACAGAATTGACACTTTTATCTCCTGTGCAAACAGCCAAGTGCTCAGCCCTGCAGGGTGGGAGTGAGTGCATTTGACAGAGGTTTTTTAGTCATTTTCAGATTTCTTTTTGTTGTTTGCCCTTTATTCAGTTCCAGACAGAAACTGAAAATGGAAATGAGCCGATATTAGTGATGGAGCTGGAAATGCCCGCTGAGTCATCAGTTCACTTAGGCTGAAAACAAAATCAGGGCTATCTCTTGGAAAACAGGAAGGGTGGAATTTCACTGGCAGGAGCTAAAATTCTGCATGGGATTTTTTTTTAAACCTGCAATTAGGTTGTGTGGCTTGCTAATTGAGCACAAATAGCTTTGACTCCAGAACAATTCCAAAACACGGCGGGGGGGTTATTGGGCTTACAGGGTTACGGTGCTTTCCATTGTTCTTTCATTCGTGCAAGGTTTTGTTTGCCTTTTAAAAGGAGGGGGAAATGCATTTCTCAGGAAAATGATGGTCTCCTAATGCCTGGGAAAACCAGGCACTGTGTGTCTGTTCAGATTCCCTCAGCTGCTGTTTGTGTTATCTTCACACATCACGCTTTGAGCCAAGCACGAATCTGAAAGCCCAGGTACCACACATCCAACACTTCACTGAAAAAACACCGAATTTCAGCTTTTCTGCAGGCAGTCAGTGTGTTCTCTCTGCTCCTGAGGGGATGTCACTGTTCTGTTTTGTGCATTAGTGATGGCTACCAGGATTTATTTCCCTTACACACCTTCAGACATCGATCCCAGGCACGTTGAAGCTCTGTCACTTTGGCCAGCACTCCCAAGGCAGCGATGTTGCACAAATAAAATCTTGCCCTCCCGAACTGTGTGTATTTTGGCCCAACGTGGAGCTGCACATATCCATGGCAGGAATGTGCTGAATGCTCTGGATTCGGCTCCTCAGCAGAGCAGCGCCGAGTATTTCGTTATTAGATTATATTTCAGCGATCAAACACAACCAGGTGGTTCTAAACACAGCCCTGCTGCTGGGAGGGCACTGGTAGGTAGAGCTGCATCTAAAACCACCTCCAGTTCCTCCTGGCACCGTGTTTCAGTCAGGAAAAATGAGGGGTCACAATATGATTTATCCAGCTAATTCCGCTTCCAACAAGAACTGCTCCCAGAAATTTCCTTGTGCAGACCTCGGGCACCGTGATCCCTGAGGACTCTGCAGTAATTCGGGGAAGGGAAACACCTTGCTGGTGTATTTTTGGTTGGCTTTGATGGGAGAGGGGAAATGGTACAAGCCTACCAGGGCACTGCACAAAACATGCCAATATTTCGCTTTTTTTAGTGTAATGAAATGTGACAGATGAGAAAAAGGCCTCTCAAAATTCACTCCTAACTGCAAAAAGGGAACTTGCTCCCTGCAAAGCCCTGTCTTCAGCGGTGTTTGGTTTACTCCAGAGGAAATAGGAATGATGTAACCAATCTCACATTTTAGATTGCAGGAGGACAGTGATTCACATACAATAATTAACTGTGTTGAAGCAGATTTATCAGCATGTCTCTTTTTTTTCAAGAATAATTTGTAAACAGAGATCTGTAAAGAACCAATGAATTTGAGTCAAGTAACTCTGTAGCAAAACTCTGAAGCAAATCCACAGAGATATATAAATCCATGTAAATATAAATCAGTCCTTTCTAGGAAGATCATTTAATTACTTGATTAACAAAGATCTCCCTATCTTTTTCCAGAACTGGGGTTTTTTTTCCAAAAAGGCATGATAGCTGCTTGAAAAAAATGAGTTTATGTTTTGAAAACAATTAAGCTTTGTTGCCAATTAGAGAAAGCTTTTATCATGGAATTTACAGCCAGATATGATATCCAGTGAGCTGGATGCATTCTGTGGGACTGAAATACCTTGTGTGATAGAAAACTGAGTCCCATTTCTCAGCCGTCTCAGATGTTTCTGTAAGAGCTATACCCTTGCAAAACTGTGTTACTGTAAGAACTATTTGAATATAGCAGGGTGATTTCACTGAAAACAGGATTTCAAAACCAGAGTAGCTCGAGGACTTGACTTGCTGCAGGAATCCTGCAACGCTCAAGTCCCTTCACGAAATCCTGTGTACAACTGTCTTTAACAGAAAACCAGCCTGTGAAACCCAAAAAGATCCCAGCCAGGGGATCCCAAGGAACGAATCTGTCATTACCTAGTGAAATTATGCTAATTCTGCTGGCTCCAGGGGAGCTGGCTCTTGTGCAGCTCTACACAGAAGAGGAGAAGGGAAAGGGAAGGATAATTCCAGCTGGAACATTACACATAGAAAGCTTTTCATTGGGAAGTGTTTGGAATTTGCCACAAATCCTATAAAACTGTTCAGCCTTTTGATAACCAAACAGCTGCTTTTGCATGTTATCTAAAAAGGCAGAAAGCCCAAATCACAGCCCTGAGAAGCTGACAAATTAACTGTAATAGCAACAGATGGAAAATACTCCCACTCCCACAGTTGATTTTACTGTTCCTGAGCTGCTCAGCGCAGCCTCTCTCTGTCTCAGTGGTTCCAAATGTTTCTCTGAACTCATTTCTGAAGAGCTGCTCTTACTGATGGTGCTATAACACAACATAAGAGGCAAACAAAGTCTTGTGTTCCAAATTTAATGCTGATGAGACAGAGAGACCGTGTGTGAGCAGAGGATATCTCCTTGTCTGTACAACAGCAATGCTTTTTGCCATCAACAGCAGCACCAACCTCTCATCACAACATCCTCTAGCTGTGGTAACCTTAAAAGACACACTTTGGTTAAATGAGATTTGGAAAGCTTTCTTTAGGAGATATTGTTCCTGTGTGCCACTGAGACACATCCTCAGTCAGTAGTGAGTGCTCTGTACAAGTGATAAAGAACTTGAGGCATCTTTAAAGATACCACATCCACCTGAGCTGAAAATGAGCTCTGTCACAAGCAGGTTTAAGGAGAACAAGTTGGATGGATCTGTTAGGGCAGGACAGATAACACGCCAAGCCTTATTGGGACAATTCACATTTATGAACTGAGCAGGTTGGTGTCAAACAAAGAAAAAGCTCAAAAGGGAATTTTGTACTGTGTTTACATGTATGGACACAACGTTTTGTGTGTCATCTTCTGCAGTGTTTGAATACAGGAAGGTTTGGATACAGGAAGGTTTGGATACAGGAATGTTTGGATACAGCAGTGTTTGGGGTAGGGTGTCCCTGTAAAGTCCGTGTGCAGTCAAACTGATATTTAAACCCAGAGATGTTTCTGAAGTCACTTTTTTCTTTTCTCTGGGTTTTTGCCCTAATTTTTAAGCCACAAGTCCCTGCTCCTGATTTAAACACTCTATTCAATAATTGCTGCATTCTGAGATCAGCAAAGTTTGAAGTTTTATCGCTCACTCTTACCAACAAGTGATTCCTATGTCACTGCCACACAAATCCTGCACTTTCTTAGAACAAAGAAATGCTTTGTAATCAGAGCAAGAACTGCAGATCATCCCTGGAGGCACTGAACCGAAATCCTGGTGACTGAAATACATGTGACAGTCTCAGAAGACAAACCTCAAACTGCTGAGTCACATCTGCCTCAGCAAAAGAAAAAAGGAGCAGCACGTGTGTTCGCTCAGCCACATCTTTGCCTGGTTTTTCCTGCTGAGATTTTAGAATGTGCATTTAAATGCAAAATGCACTTAGTCAAAGCTACTAAAACATAAAGATGTGTTTTCCCATTCCCTCTTGCAATGGTTCTCGAGGCTCACTGTTAATCATTCCCCTTGCCCTTTTCTCTGCGAGGCACATCCCTCTGCAGCTCCTTACTGCACCAAAAACACCTTTTGGTACAAAACCAAATTGGTCTGGAGCATGTACATTTAAGAGTTTTTAAGCAGCTTGAAATATACCATAATAGCTGGATGTTTAAGCTTTTGCCTCTTATTTCCTTTTTTCCTGATTTAGATAAGTTTCTTGGAACAGAAGCAGCATTTTCCTCTGCAAGAGATTTTTACTGAGAAAGTATAGCAAACTGTCAACACCCAAAAAACGCTGCCCATATCCTGAAGTTCTCATTCATGAAAAATCTCTCTTGCCTTCAATGGGAATTTTCCTTCCTCTTGAATTGGCTTCTTTAAAAATAACATCTGATGATCTCCTAGGCTTTTGTCAGAGTCATCTTTTCCGCCTCTGCTTCCACTGGGTCTTAGAAAACCATCCGAATGGGGTTTTCAAAAGGGTTTCAGGGTTTTAGCCACTGCAGTCTCACTGAACTTCAGTTGACCTCGGGCACCCAAATTCACGGGGTTCCTGATAAGTTCCAGACCCCGTGGGGTTTCCTCCTGGACTCTGAAGCCCCATATTTGAATTGGGATTCACTCCTGAAAAACTCACACCCCGAAAAATTCCCACCGCAGAGGAGCAGGGGGCAAATGGAGAGGAATCTCAGAGGAAACATCAAGGCCACGTCTCTGTGCTTTCTGGTTTTTTCTGTCCCTGCACACTGAGTCATGCCCAGCTAGCTCAGAGTTCAGCTGCAACATGCAAGGAAAATTTAAAGCTATCACAACCCCAAATCTTTAACAGCTTTGAAGGGCTGAAATTCGGGAAGTGTCAGAAAGATGTCAGCTCGATTCTGCAGCACAGGCAATGCATTCAGGTGATGGAAAAATAAATACCTAGCATTTATCAAAATTTCTGTAAGAGTCTGAAAAACTTTGCTGGAAAATATTGCCAAAGGAAATGAATAAAAAGGAACCTTTTGTTATATTTACTCCCAGACTTTCTGAACCACATTTTATGGGGTTATCAGTCGAATGGGATAAATGAGTGATCTCTGCAAGACAAGCACATTGGCAAACAAATATCCAGGGTCATATTCAAAATTACCGTTATTCCTATCTCTGAAAAACTCTGCCCAGACCTCACCTCTTGGAGAATTGAGTATCCTTTCCTGATCAGTGGCCTTTGTTTTCGTAGCTTGTGTATACTCATTTGTTTTCCTGCCAGCTTTGCCTTTTAGTTTACACTGCAATTTTTTCCCCCGTGAAGTAAAACCCTGGTGTATTTATAGAGAGCTTTGTTTTCTCTCAGCCTTTTTTTCCAGGGTGCAGCACGAGTCCAGCTGAGTTAGTAGAACTCTATGCACAGAAAGGTTACCAAGATCACAGGAAATAACAGCTTTTTTTTTCAGTTTTTAATAGAGATCAGCCTCTTGTCCTTGCTGAAATGGAATTATTGCCTTAGGGAAGTGATTTAAGGCTTGCAGTAGGCACTGCTTTTTATTGATCAACCTATAAAATTAATTTCATAGCTATACAGCAAATGTTATTTACATTATTGACTCTTTTCATTATGATATTTGGGATGCATGACCCATTATTAAGTCTTTTAGCAGTAACAAATTCATGGTGGCCACTGTCATACGTGAGGAATTAACAAAGTTTCGCAGCTTTCATTGCTTAGACATTCAACATTGCATTAACTTTCAGCGCTGGAGAATCAAATAATTTATTACCTCAAGTTAGAAAACAAATGTTACGAATTCTGCTAATAATTGCAGCCACTCAAGGATGTGTTTGGGGACAGGCAGAGCTAACAGAACAGCTATTGTGACGAGGATAATAATGGCTAAAACAGAAAGATTTTGCTTCTTGCTGAAGAATAAGCTGTGCCAAAGCTGCTGCTGGGCTCTGGCAGTGCAAGGAGCTGAGTGTGGCTGGAAACATCCCCCAGCCTCCTCCTTATCCTGGGGCACGAGCCCAGGAGAGGCATTTTCTGCACCAGCCACAGACACTGGTCTCCACTGCCATCAGCGGCCGAGCTCATGGGCTGATGCAAAGCTATCCTGACACTTCCCAACAGCAGCTGCAGCTTGGGCGTGGAGAAGAACTGAGCCTGTGGTTTTTAAATCTCCCAGGTTTGTACGGCTGCAGAAGTTGAGTTTATGCCTTTTTTATTAAATTTCAACGGGTTCAAATCCACCTTAGCAGGAAACATTTTTAGTGGTAGCAAGGACAAGCAAATCCATCAGAGGATATGTTGATTTTCCAGAAGTGAATTACCTGATACAGATTGTTTGTCCCCCAACTATCTCACTCTTTTTTCCCCACACACTCTCCCAGTTTGCTGTGGAAAATCCACTGTAGTGAAGCACAAACCTGTTTCTGGATCTGCACCACTTGAACCATTTCCAAGACTCTAAAACTCCTTTGAGCAAATCCCATTGACATCTTACAAACTACCTGATGGCCAAACAGTTCCCTGGAAATGCCATCTGGGAAGGCTGAATTTGCTGGGAGATGTGTAAGAAATGAACGCTTGAGCTCGACGTGACGATGCTCGTAAACTCACAACTCTTTTCTTCCCCAGACCGCCCAGGCTTGTTAAATGTGAAGCCCATTGAAGACATTCAGGACAACCTGCTGCAAGCCCTGGAGCTGCAGCTGAAGCTGAACCACCCCGAGTCCTCACAGCTGTTTGCAAAGCTGCTGCAGAAAATGACGGACCTCAGGCAGATCGTCACGGAGCACGTGCAGCTCCTGCAGATCATCAAGAAAACCGAGACAGACATGAGCCTCCACCCGCTCCTACAAGAGATCTACAAGGACTTGTATTAATGAGCAGAGCAGTTCTTAAACCCCTGACATGATGTATGTTCTTCAGATTGCACTATTTCTTTGAGGGAAAACTTTGCATACCTAAGAAATTACTGTGAAACAGCATTTAAAAAGAGAGAGCTTAGTATAGTAGATCTATTTTATGCATATTGTTTATAAAGACACATTTACAATTTACTTTTAATATTAAAAAATATCTATATCATGAAATTGTTGGCAGTATTTTCAGAATTAATTTTTTAACTATGTTATTTCTTAAAATTGCTTGTCCAAGTATGATCGATGCTACACTCGAGTTGGTTAAGCATGCAGTTAAATTTTCAACTAAATAAAAACCTTTCTCCTTGAGCATTTCCAGGGAAATGTTTGAAGTATTACGTTCGATTTTGTGCTCCCAAGGCAGCAGCAAAATAAAATTCAGTCACAGACCAGTGTAACTTCCCAGGAGAGTTTCAAAGGCCAAAGGGAGGAGTGTCAGGTCTGACAATTTTCATGCCTTTCATAATAAGATTTGACACTGGCTGAGCTCTGTAAAGGGGGCTTGGTGTAAGGAAAAATTAGGCCCCTCATTAGCGGGCAAACCCCAAAATCAGATGCCATTTCAAGAACTAATTAAGGAAGGAATATGCACTGCTCAGCACTCTTAGGACACAGAGTCTTTTTGATTCCTCTGCTCGTGCAAGTCCAAGGCAGGTGGAGCAGCAGCTGCTCCCCAAGGCCTCCAACTCCCACCCCACAGAGCTGGAAGAGGTTGGTGCAAACCTCTTGGCCTGAGACCTTCCCAAATTATTTGATAAACTGCCATTGAACAACAGTCAAAACGTCGTGGAAAATTGCAATGTCATAACAAATTAACCCCTAAACAAAAGCAAGGTTTGGATTAATTCCTGAAAAGATAAAGCTGTGATGGAAACCCTGCACCCTTAGTTCGACTTGAGCTCTCGATGTTCATCCCAAGGACATGTTGGGATATTCCTGCTGTTGGGGCTGTTGGTTTTCTTGCACATGTTGCCCCATAAAGTCTCCTAAGAGTTCCACAGGGAGCAGAGCACAGCAGAGTGAACAAGTTTAACAGAAATTAAATTTCCTAATACTGTCATTTTGGGGTATTCTTGGTACTGAGGTGAGAGGCCCTTGGATTCACATTTCCCCTGCCCACATTTGATAGTCTGTGAATGTGACCCCTGGCAAAGTCAAGCAGGGGGAACCCACGCTGGTGGACCAGAAGAGGGAATACTGGGGGAAAAAAGCCACTATTCATAATTTATATATCAAAGTGAGGAGAGGTCCCCAGTTGAATATCCTTGGTTTCCTCTCCATATTCATATTTGATTTATGTAGCAACAAATGTGCCTTAAACTGAGTGAAACAAGTTGAGTGATCCCTAAGTGGACAAAGAGGTGATGTGGGCGTGAGTAGGATCTTCAGGGAGTACAAATTTGCTTCGCTCCTAATGTAGACCTTAAAATGAGACCTTGAAACTCTTAAGTCAATGCAAATTATGCAATAAAGAAGCTGAGAGAGGTAAATATGAAAATTAATCCTTCAGCTCATGCCTTCTGCACCTGGAAACGTTTCCTAGTGCTTGTTTCAGGTAACCTCTGGGCCTCAGGTCAGCAGTGAGCGCTATTCCCACCAGGAAGTTTGGGAAATTGGATCATTCAGCCTCCAGGTTTAAAGCCCACAGGTGGAATTGCACTGAGATGAAGTCACTGCGAGGCTGAAGAGAGCGGCTTTGATCCCGCCAGGCTTGCAGTGAGATCATTTCAGGTAGCTCAGAAATGATGGCCCTGGAGCAAACACAATATTGCAGTTCATGCTCAGCGTTGCACGTTTGCTGCACATTTCAGGTTGTTCCAGCTGAGCACGGCACCAGCAGGAGTTACCTGCACACTTTTATGGCTGTTACAATGCAAAAGAAAATATTCTCACTCTGGTTTAAGTTGTTTTGCTCATTTGAAATGTAGAGGATGGATCAGAGATGAGCTGGCACTGAGATGGACCCCAGCTCCAACGCTGAATTCCTGTAACAGCAGCACACAGCAAGAACCATTAATCTGAGCCTGCGTTTCTCAGACAATCCAGTTTCCCACTGGCTTCCCTAGAAATGGAAGTCCAGAAGCAGTTTCAAATAAAGAGGAATTCTAGGGCACACCCTTACAGAAGTAATAGTCAAAATTATTTGAAAATAGGTGGCAGAGGTGCTCTGACAGGGAAATTGAGTCCAGTGCTTCGTTAAAGCACTGGAAAGAATCTGTGTAACCCAGCAGCACATTAACCAAAGAGCTTCATTCCACTCCTGCAAGGGGTCATGTTTTTGAAACTCAGCAGTGACAGTGTCTAAGCCACTCAGCCCAAAAATCCCTATATTTTGAGAGTGGTAAGGGAATCATAATCGTAACAGTTCTGCAGGAATGGGTGCTGTCCTTTATGAGGATGAAGGGACTGGATGCCCAAAAGCCGACACTTCTCTTTGAACTGTATCAGCTGCTCTAACAAAATACCTTGTTCCCCCTACGCCCTGGCTTCTCTCACACACTGATAGTTACTCACCATGTTTTCCTCAAGCCATGCAAAGTGTTAATTTTTTATGTGAGTTACTAATCACTGACATGTTCTGATTCTGAGCGGTTACATCATGGTTAAGAAGTTTTGCCTGAAATACTTTTCTACAAGAATAGGTCTTAAGGGAAAAATGTTCATTTAATGGACAATTGCTGTGTACTAATTTAGAACAAATGACTGTTATGAGGATATGAAAACATTTTCTCAAAAAACAGCATTTTCTCTTGTGAATTATATTCAGAGTTTTGATCTAATTGTAAATACTTTCTGTTTCTATGGGACTTTATTTATTAAAAACAAAAACTTGCTAATGGGACTTCATAAGTAGGTTGTCATACTTTCAGACTCTCTGGAGTTTTGGGTAGAATGGGCTACACCATAAATGAACAATTTGGGTTTTGATCTTCAGTGCTACTCAAAACATTTAACAACTCAAAAACAGAAGCAGTCAGCTGGTACGTGGCTGCCTTTGAAGAGCTTCAGTTCGCTGGTGTTGTACTGTTCCTTAGTCATCTGTGCACTACATCATCGTATCCTCGGGGATGATGTGGGATCCTGGAGATTCCCACAGGCTTTGGAACTTCTGGCCTGTTCCTCTGTCTCGGATTTCACACTGATCTGCTTTTTCTGTAGAAAAACTGGAGGTAAATTGGGTCCAGGGAAAGTCATTTGGTGTCCCCGCACACATCCAGCCCATTTCCCTCGCCCTGTCAGGCATCAGAACGTTCCTTGAGGGAGCTCAAAGGTCCCTGTTCCACAGGAAAAATTACCGTCTTCACACAAAGAACACTGGTGACCATTCCTCCAGCAAATATTGCTGTGAGGGCCTGGACTGAAAACGAAAGGAGAGGAAAACATTTCCAGCATCCCCATTGTAGTGGCAAAGGCAGCCCAGACTGTTTTAGTCACATAACAGCGAGGAAAACCCGTTTGTCCCCCGGTGCAGGTGACTCACCACCCTTCAGCACTCCCTTACAGAGCCTTTCCCCAGCACAGCCAGCCCTCAGCACTCCAAAACATTGGGAAATGGGAAATGGACTTCCCAAGAGCTGCTGTCCCAGCTCGTGTGACTGAGCCCCTTCCCTCAGCACACACACCACAGGTTCCAGTCACTGTGGGGACAGATAAACCCGGGGGGATCAGGATCTAGTGTTTGATTTGCAACTGTAAACTCTGTCTTGAGGTTGAGTACGTTTTAATGGGACTTTTTCCCTTTTAAATAAGAGGTAATACCCCTTAAATGGATGTAGCAGCGACTTTGTGAACACAAGCAATACAAAGTTGCAGCTAGAGATTTGTAGGAGGAAGAAAACAAAAACCCCACCAAACACCTCCTGGATCAGCAGCTCAGTCACACACCTGTCAAACAGTTCAGGTTCTCATTCAAGCACTGAAAAAAAATACGTGTCTCATCATAAATCCCATTCCAAGTGCCCTGTCTGAGAACCAGTGGTTAAAAATCAGCTGCACAGGGGTGGATCTGACTCCACGGATACCAGCAAGGCACTTCCACTCTTCGCAGCACTACCTAGCCCTGGAAATGATGATCGTAGGCAAAACAATTTCCGAACTGCTGCATTTTCATTCTGGTACGCAGGGCACGGATAGGAAATTCGGCAGCACATCTTCACTGGCTCGAGGTAAACACTCAGCAGGCAATGACTGACCCAGCAAAGGAAGAAAGGAGGAAATGATTCCACAGCTCTGGATGCAATATGATGGTGTTAGATATGTGTGTGTGCAGGATCTCACAGGATTTTACCTTTATTCTTTGTAAGAGCCTCACAGACTTGGTGTGTGCAGGAGGCTTTGGTGTGACAAAGCCAGCAAACAGCACCTATAAATTGATATGCTCCCAAAATAGGAAAGATTTGTTCAATTCACAGTCCCTTCCACTGCATCTCTTTATTGCTTAGTGTGACAAATAGTGAAGTATTGCAAGTCTGTAGCTTGGCTAGATCGTAGCAGGAATTCTCTGGGCAAGTCTTGCTCCGGGCAAGCATTAGTCAAGGCAGTAACTCTCAGATTTTTGGGGTTAAGTGCTTCAGGACTTCTTTTAAATGTGACATTAATTTGCTTCGATAGATTTTTGCAGATGGCTGAGATCAGTTCCCAACTCTCAAATGGGACGAGTTTCTAATTAGGATTTTGCTAACTGAACATGGCTCTCAGCCCTGCTTTGGGAAAGGGTAAAGCCAAAAAAGAGCTTTAGCTGCGAATGAAAATAGCCCTTCTGTTGAGACACACACTGGTTAAGGGCTTTCTTTTTAATCACTAAGCTTCCTTCTTGTGTTGGAAATGGGGAGCATTTTCATAACAGCATTGGCCAAGAGGAATATCCATTGCTCGTTATGTTATATGCTGTTACCCAACGAGGTTTTTTTAGTTCAGTGGAGACAGCAAGGGAAAAGTGAACTCTCCAGAGGCAGGGGAGGGAAAGAGGAATATGCAGCACTATTGGTTCTCACACTGGGAAGAGCTGGCAGTGCAGGAGA
Source organism: Ifrita kowaldi (assembly GCA_013398055.1). Taxonomy (NCBI): domain Eukaryota; kingdom Metazoa; phylum Chordata; class Aves; order Passeriformes; family Cinclosomatidae; genus Ifrita; species Ifrita kowaldi. The sequence goes on along the minus strand of VZRS01004884.1, from coordinate 39,105 downwards.
AGATCTTGTCCTGCTTGCTGCAATGATGATTAAAGCATTCTGTTGTGTCAGCATATCCTCAGTTTGTTAGTGCTAACTCTCAGCTGGCCATATCCTGCCAGATTTGCAAGCAAAGCCTGCCAAGCCATCTCAACAAAAATGTAGCTTTAAATATTATAAATGATGCTGCATTTTGCTGTGGAAATGTTTCCTGAAAAGGCTGTTCCAAAACATCCTTTATTGTTGGGGGAGGGGAGTAAAAGGGGCCTGGGAGAGGGAGGAGGGAGGAAAAAGAGCTACTTTTAATAGACTTTTTTTTTTTCTTTTGAGGCCAGAGATTCATTTCACATCATTCTGTAAGACCAAATGGATATTTTTTTTCCCAGTGACTATAAAACATTACAGTAATAATTTTGTATGTAAGTTTTGGCAACTAAGCTGGAGTGGGAGGAAGGACAGAGGGCATCTGATTTTCTGAAGGATTGCAGTGAGGGATTTTGCAATTGATCAGTTAGTAAAACCTTCTTGGTGAACATCTGCTTGCTGGCAAGGGAGATCTATCTTCTTCCTGTTGTAATAAACGAACAATCTCAGCAGAGCAAAGGAGGTGGCTCCTGTAGCGAGGGCAAGCTTTGGGTTCCAGATCTAAAACCAAGGATTTGGGTCTCCATGTGATAACAGGATCACATCAGGAACTGATCAATGACATCTCTCCAAACCAGCTGTTCCTGGTGAGCTTTGGTTGCTGGGTTTCCTGCCCATGACACAGAACCCGAACCACGAGCACTGATCCATGAGCAGAACCCTGAACATTTGTGCAGAGACACAAATTCAAAGCTGCTCACGTTCCAACTTCCAACTGGGGTCCTTTTGCACGAGGAGGTCCTTTTGGAGAGAATGCAGATTCACAGAATTCCTTCACAGTTCAGCCTCGAAGCAGAACAAACGAAAGGAAAGGAATGATCAGAGTCACACAGTCAGAAGTAGGTTAGGATGGGTACAGTCCAAAGGAACGGGTTTGTTGCAGTGTGTCAGAATCCAGAATTATGTTAAACTTGCTCTTAGCTGAACTTTAATCAAAATATTTAGGAGCTCTTTAGCTGAATATTTCCCCAGCTGAATATTTCTTCTTTTATGCTTCTTTTCGCTTCAGTTTTCACATTTTAATGTGAGTTAATGTGATTGATTCTAGACTGGTAGGAAAGGCTTAGTGATGTGCAGGTTCCTCTGCATCTGGACTCTGCCTGCACAGCTGGAGTACAAACATTTGATATTTGTAGTCTATGGATTTTTACAATAAAATGTAAACAGGGATTATAAAGTCAGATTTAAAGAAGATGGGACTTCCAAGGTGCTTTGCCTTTGCAAGATCAATTTATGGAATAAAATTCCCTGAGTCCTCCTATTAAGCGTGCACTTGCAGGTCTGTGGAAAAAGACAATGAAAAATGACTATCAGAGACAGGTTTGCTCTAAATGTTAAAAATAAAACATATTAAATGCTTAGTAACTTAATAGCCTTTTTTATTTTGCAGTTTTTATTGAGAAAAAATGAAATGTATGAAGGTTCTTCACCTTCTTTTCTGAGTGGACTCTACAGTAAGGATTCATTGCCTTTCCCATGAAATTCCAAGGGGCAGAGTCTGCTTGCAAGGGTAATTCAAACCTGCTAAAACATCTTTGGAGGCAATGGCACCACACCAAAATGAAATTACAGGGGATGAAGTCATGCTCAGAAATTGATTTTGAAAACACGACGGGGTTGCAAGGGTGGCTTGTGGGAGTTACACTTGTAGGGGTGCTGAACAGGGCACTTTTGGCACCCAGCTGTAAAAGTTTTGTATCACAAAGAGGGCATTTTCTGATGCCAGCTATTTGTGGTTCCCCAAAGGCAAAACTCTTAATTTGCTCTTCGTGGGAGATTGTGAGGTGTTCACCTGCCAGGCCCAGCGTGAGTGGTACCACAAGAAATTGTTACTAGTGGAAATTATACAACTTAACCCAAATGTTATCACAGAAAGGGTTGGGTTGGAAGGGGCCTTTAGGAACATCAAGTTCCAATTCCCTGCCATGGGCAGGGACATATTGTGAGGGAGGAACCAGTGGGCTGTAAAGCACCCAGTTATGAATTTTATAGATGATCTCTCCTCTCTGTTTGCACTTCACTTCCTTTGGTACACAATAAAGCTGTGCTTAACTAGCACCGAGCCTGGCATGCAATGAACCCAGAGCTTCACTGAAATCTGCCCAGTGCAAGGGAAGAGCCTCAAATCTGGGATCGGGCCTAGAATGGAGGAGCTGCTCATGTTTAGAGAAAAATCCCATTTGTGTTACGGGTGACACCATGCAAGCGTTCATGCTCTGGGTTCTGTTCACTCTCAATCAGACAAGGTTTCAAGTAAGAAGTCTTTGAGCCAGGATTTGTAGGATTGGCCTCCATGGAATGACGTGTAAATGAGTTTCATGGCTCCCAACCATCACCACACTGTCAGAGGGAGGGGTTTGGGTGCCCAAAGAGAGCAGGATTTGATCCTGAATGGAGCACTGGGGATACCTGTCCCAAAAACGCAGAAGGGATTTTTGCAGAACAGTAAACGCAAAGTATTTTTAAGAATAAATCAGGCATTAAAAATAGTGGAAAAGGGATTGTCATGAGCACGGTGTGAATCCCGTGCCAGCACTGCCATCCTGGGCTGGGCTCAAGCCTCACTGGATTCCCGTGGCTGAGAAGTTTCTTTCTGTACAGCCAGAATCCTGTAACCTCCCCTTGCAAGAGCGTTGTTATTCAGTTGTGGGCATTATGAAAACAAGGGAGAGAGGAGATGTTGTTGTCCCGAGGTGTCTGCCTGGTTCAAACCACCCCATGAGGCCGTCCCTGCGTGAGGAGGAGCGGTGCCAGTGCAGGGCAGGGCCCAGCCTGCGGCTCCTGCTGCACCCCAGATTCTTCCCATTGTCCCCAGTTCCTGTCCCCTGCATCCGGCCCGTGCCCTTGCTGGCTGGGAGGGCCTGTCCTGCTCAGGGTTCTGGCACTTTGGTTTGCAGCCAAGGGGCTGAGGATACAAATCAGAATAGCGTTTCCTTCCCCCGAGCCCATTGTGCCAGGCCAGGGGAGCTGCGCAGCCCCAGCTGCTCCTGCCCTCTCCGGCCATCCCGAGGTCAGTGGGAGCATCTCGGCAGCTCCAGCAGCAGCAAAGCTTCTCCCAGCAGCTCGGGGTGGGAGGGAGCTGAGAACTCTCCTGGGCACTTTCCCTGCCGAGTGTGGAAACAGGAGAGCCCTCCTGCAAAAGCAAATCCAAATGCAATCCACGAAATGAGGCTTTAGTCTGCACCGGGGCAAAAATGAGACCGTTCAAAACTTCCACGACTGCATCAAGAAAAGCCCTTGTGAAGCTCAGTCAGGCTCTTGTTTTGGAGCACAGTACTGGAATTTAGAGTCCCTCACTCCAGCAGGTACCGTGGTGATTGCAGGCACTTTCTCTGCCATTATTTTTTCTGATGGACCTCTTGCACTTTGCACAAATGAACAGACACAGAAAGTCTCAGTGCTCATCTGGAGGGCAGTGCAGGGACTTGACATCCTTGTCCCTCACACTGCAGGTTTAATTTACTGACCTCTCCTAGTTCGGCATCCCAAGGCCTGGTACCCAGAAGTGCTAAGCAAAAAGCAGCTGGACCCTGCACACTCAAATGCAGATTTCAGAGCTCGACGTTAGGCCCTGGTGTTGAAATGCTTGTGCAATTCACACAGCGAGGCTGGAGGGACAGCAGCGTGTCCAGGAGACACAAAAACATTCTCCTTTACATCCCAAACAAGCCTTCCAGGAGGAGGAGATGGAGCTGTTACCCAATCTGTCACGGTGCTTGTCGCTTGTTGTTTGTTTTTATTTTTCTTAAAGGCATTCCAAAGTGCCCAACAGATTTTTGGAGAAATGTCTTGTGCACATTTCGTTTTATTTCTTTTTCAGTACAATGACAGCAGCAAAACGAATGAGTCCCATGCTGCAGATCAGACAATGTTTCTTAACAGGGTTTTAAAGCTTGTTGTTACACAAATACAATTCCAGCTGCCAAGAGCCAGCTAATATATTCTTGGCATGCCTGGTGAGCCTTAAATCACACACAGTGGGTACGTTCTGCCTGACAGCCAGAGGAGCAAAATTTCCCTTGGATAGGTGCAGGGTAAAGAACTTTTTGTTCAGAGTGAAGCCTGTCCCACTCTGCTCAGCCACACAAGACCTGCTCGAGCTCAGGAGCTCATTTTGCACGTCAGGACTGCAGGGCACAAGGATGTTGTCATACGATTGTATCTCCTGATTTTCTTAGAAATTGCCCCAGCTGCGTTTTAATGCTGCTGCTACAATTTGAAATGAGTAATTGCTCAATGGATTAAGAACCCCAACATGTTTTATTGGGCATTTTAATGTGTCTTTCAAATGCGGTTTGCAAAGATAACATCTCAGCCTGCCAACTGCACCTTCACCAAAGGAAACTCGTTGTTCTACCTGGCTGTTCCGAGCTCCCTGGGTTTACAGAACCAGGCAGGACCCATCCAGAGGAGAAGGGGAGTCCAGGATTGCTCTTCCAGCAAATTGCTCCAAGGGCTTTACAACAATCAGTGCCAACTTCACTCATTTTACTGGAGGGGGAGGCTGGAGCAGTGGGGCTGCAGGTGAGGGATCAGCCTCACATCATCGAAAAGCCAGTTGCACACCAAACCTCATCCTCAATTCCCCTCTCACAGGATCTTCTCCCGGACACAGGAGAATCTTCCTTTTTCCAAGAAAAAATCCATTATAAATCACCACTAGAAATATTTTTATTTACAAACAAGAAAGATAACCTAGGACTGTTCCTTTAAAATTCCATTTCCCCAGTTGTGTGTTCCCTTGCAGCTGAGCAACTCTTTGAGTCTTTTTCTTTTTTCTCTCCTTTATTTTGTCCTCCTGGTTGTTTTGAGTGTTATTTTCTCAAGTCCTGAGTGTTCTCCTGGTTGCCTAAATCCAGGTACCCTAAATCACCTCTGGTCAGTGTAGTTGATAATCAGTATAATTAATAATTTAATAATCAGTAAATTAAAATTAATCTGTCTGGTGTTGTGTCCTGTAAGCAACGTAATGCCCCCAGCTTCAGGGCTGGGGCACATCACTGCTGACTTTTTTGGGCAGCTTTTTCCACCCTGGCTCTGAAATCAAACATTTCCCTTGTGTTTGTGCAGGCCCAGGGTGGGAAATATCCAGCGGTGTTCCAATATGAAAGCAGAAAACTGCACCTTGCAAGGGGCATTAAAGGAGATGAGAAAAGATTCTCTACATTAAAACAAACAAAAAGATAAAAAATCCCAGTACTGCCAAGGGCAGATGGGGAAATAACAGAAGAATAAAGATTAATTGTTCAATAGTTTCTTTGCTTAAGTCTTCACAGCAAAAGGTTAACTCCCACTGCTGCTTAGAACAATTAAAATCAGCAAGAAACTCAAGTACAGAGAGGAGGAAGAGAATAGGTTAAACATGTTTGGCTGGGTTAGATCCCTTCAAGTGAGCAAGCTGCAAGGAAATTTACCCTGGAGTATTTAAGGAAATAGCTAAAACAATCTGAACCATTAAATGATTATCTTTAAGAACTCATGGATCACGGAAAAGCGAGGCCTCAGAGGACCCAGGAAGGAAAAATTTCTCCAATTCTTTTCTTTCTTAAGAAAGGACCAAGAGAATTACAGGTTAGTCCAGCTTCAAATAGCTAATTAATCACTAATTGGTTTAACTATCCATCTTAGGATATCCAGCCAATAGCAACAGAACAAGTATTTTTTGTCAAGACTGAAATCATGCCGTGTTAATTTAATTTAATTTCCTTTTTTGACAGAATAATTGACCTTGTGAGTAAGGGGGAAGTGGTGCATGTGCTGTGACATGTAACATTCCTGTTAACAAGCTGGGGAAGCCTTGAAAGCTGAAACTATTGCAGGTGCAAAAGTGGATTAAAAATTATTTTGGAATAGGGGTTTTTTTGATAGTTTGCTGTCAGAAGTGGATTAAAAATTATTTTGGAGTAGTTTCTTTTTAATAGTCCGCTGTCAAACTGAGAGCTCATCCCAGCTGGGGTGCACGAGGGGGTTTTGTGTGCCATTTGCTTAATGACAAAATAAACAGTGCACCTAGAAATCCTAAATCCCATCAGAAACTTGAGCATTCTGGAGCCAAGTTTTTAATTCAGGCTGATCCTGAGATATTGGGCTAAGTGCCTGGAACCAGCACAACAAGGTTCAGCAACCAGAAATGTGAAGTTTTCCCCGTACAAGGCGAATCTGCCATCCCAAGCCGTGGACTGGAGGCAGTGTGACGTGAGGGTGTGGAGGGAGCAGATCCCAATGCACAGCAGGGCTCTGCTGCTGTGGCTAAAAAAGGGCAGGCCCTGCTTGGTGGCCAAAACATCTGCTTGGCTGGCAACTGGCCCTCACCACCACTGTCCATCGTTGTCTCGTGCTGGAATTCCATGGCACGTGGAATTTCACGGGGCAGCCCTCAGATGCCCGAGAAGGAGAACGGGGAAATATAAAAGCAAAGCAAATTTCTCATGCAGGACGTGGATTTCTGTGCATGCAAGAGCCTGTTCCTCGGTGAGGGATGCCACCCTGCCAATCCTGTGGCAAACCAGCCCCTATCACATCCAGGCTGGGGTTTTCCTGGTGGCACTTCCAATCCCTGGCTGCCAGGCTGTGCTTTGGAGGCCACAGCTCCTTCCAGAGGCATTTTGAAACCCAGTGATTGTAGGGATCTGCCTCTCCCTCTCATGGACTGACCCAGTCTCTCGTGCACAGCCCACTGTTCCCACGAATTGCTCGAGAGGGAGGACTTGATGTTCCCCAGTTCAAGAAAAAGCCTCAGGAAATTGCAAAAAGTCCTAAAAAGCCGCAGTTTGTTTTCATAACATTCTTTTCCTTTTAGAGAAGTAGTATTTTTTTCCTCAACATTCTCCCTGATATTTCAGGAGTTAATGGACACTAATGATCTAAACACTGCGGAAAAAAAGATGGCACAAGACACTGGAAAGGTATCCTGGCTAATTAGCAGCGCTTCGTTTGTGTAGAAAAAAGGATGATTAAGTTACACCAAAGAGTCTCAGATTTATTTACTTCTGCCATCATCTGGTTCTGAAAGAATTTCTAGGTTCCCTCCAGATCCTCTCCTCTAATTCTTTGATTATTTACAAAGCAAAAATGTGCATGTATGTCACAGCTTGGTTTCCTAATCCTTAATTTAAGTCTGTCCAAAAGCCAAGCAGCCAATTAGGCTCCTTCTAGGATGGGGGGAGCTCAGCCTGGCATTAATCTCCCGCAGGGATCGATGTTCCAGGCTGGGGTTTGCCTTGTTCTCTGGAGGTGCTGCTCCTTCTGCAGGCTCTGCATGGAAATTTTAGATGACTAAATAAAAATGAGACAAATCCCAGTCTCCACAACCATGTGCCACCCCATATCTTTTTCCCAGTCATATCCAGAAGCCCCTTTCTCTCATTTAATGTATGAAATTTCAAAGAAATCTGCCACTAGAAGTGAATAGTATCATCTATCCACGGAACCTAGCAAAGCTCATGTCATCCATTCATTCTCCTCTCTTTCTTTCCCTTCTCCCCCTCACATCCATGAGACTTGTAAAATAACCTTGCATTAGGCAAAAAAAAGCCTGAGGCACAAGAAATTTTGGGTCTGCCTGGAGAAAAAATCGAGGATTTTACTCCGTAATACAACCCCTGCACTTGATGTGGTGGCATTTGCTGCTCCCCATGCTGGGGTGGGGTTGCCAAGGCTGTTTCCAAGTCTTCAGGGTGCCTGAGTGCTGCAAAGATTTTGTGTCACTGGCTTTACCTCTGAGCTGGGCACAGCCCTGCTGAAAGTGCTGAGATCAGCTCAGTCCCACCCAGGGGGAGATCCTGGGAGGGGGATCTCTGCCATCCACTTCTCAGAGAACAAAATAATTGCAAGGTCTGTAAGTGTGAATTTAGAGCTCTCCGTTTGAATCCATCCCATCTGGAAATCAGGTAAGAGGATCAGACTGAGCTGGTGATACAGGTGGGATCTGTTGGTAATATTTATCATAATATTCAGTAAAAATGGTTCAAATCTGCCTTTCCAGCAGCCTGATCCAGCCTTCCCTTGGGGCCCATTTCTGATTGCACTGGGCCCTCTCCCAAAACGTTGGGTGCTTGGAACTGGGTGTTCCAGGTGACAGTTCCCCTCTTTGTTTCCAGCTGTTGCATTCATTGTCAGAGGACAAGCAACAATACATTAAATGCTTTCTTAATGTTTGTTTCTCTTAGGCAATTGCTTCTGCCATGGGGATAACATGCAATCTGGGCTGGAAGGAACAGCAGTGTTTGCAAACCATGGGTGGCTGAGCTGGAAATCTTCACTGGGTGCATCCAAGAGCAGAAGGGGAAGGGTCCGTAAGGCAGAATTTCCATTAAAGTGTGGTAGAATATTCAAATGTGGGAAATCTCTCCTTTAGCAGGAAATACAGAAAGCCATTAACAGGTGGAATTGGGCAACAGGTATCACACCTCCAGCTGCTGCTGCTCCTGCAGCCAGTGCTACTCGGCTGGCCCCTGTAAATGAGCTGGAGTTTATTACTTTCAAAGAGAGAAATGCTTATTCTATATATTTATGTCCAGACTGTTGCCATTAGCGAAGGTTTAAGCACTGAAACAAACAGTGGCTGCATAAATGACCTCCCCAGTGTCCCATGACAGCAGGAGCTGCAAGTCAAGGGGATTTAATCCTGGTGTGCCCTTAATTTAGCTGAAATGTGTTGGGTTTTTTCCATCTCCCTGGTACCAGCATTTTCAGCCCCGGAGCTGCCAACAAAACCCCACCTTTGAGACAACAAATGGGCTGAATTTATGTTTAACTGTGTGGGAATGTGCAGGCCACAGATCAGCTCGTAAAAAGCAGGATTTGGTGCAGCAGGACAGGCTGCACCTGCCATTGCCCAGCAGTGGCCACAAAGCTTCGTGCCTTTGCCCTCAAATAAACCTCCAGTAAAAGAGGAAACTCCACAGAATGCTCTTCTACAGCAGCCACTCTTTCAGATTCTCCACCCCAACTTCTGCTCTTCCCTTTCAGTCTACCAGGAATAGCTCGAGACCCTCAGCTCCTGCCTTGGAACAGGAGAATGGATTAGAAGATCTCTGAGCCCCTTCTAGAGCTTTTCTTCTATTTCTCTGTTCTAGGTGTGGTATTCAGGTCCTTCACCAGCCCCTCCCCTGCTTTCCTGCAATCTATCCCTGACATCCCAAGTGTTCTTTGGTGCTTCTTTGGATTCCAGTCCTTCAGAGCTAAGAACAGCTTGATAATTCATTTTACCTGGAGTAGCAGTGGGCACCATGTTAAATTCAGTCTTGCTTCAAATCCTTTATTTTACCAAGTTTTCCCCATCATTTCTGTTTCCAAGTCACAGAAAATGAGACAAACACACTGGACCAGTTTAGCAGAGGTTGAGGGTTTCAGCCTCATAATCACCACAGATTTCCTTTGATTTATATAATTGATTTCAACACTTAAGTGAAGAAAGAAAGTAGAACTATAAGAAAGAAATCATTCTTCTGACTCAGTGCTCCTGGAAATCTGTTCCTGAAGTAAACCAAGGAAATCAGTGTTTATCTATTTTTCAGCACAGTTCTTTTCCCTGTTATCAGCTGCCTGAAAAATGTGTGCAATAACCTATAGCTGAAGGGAGCCTCCAGTCCTCCCCCTCAGGTTTTGCAGTTGCTCCCAGAAAATTTAATGATGTTTCTTTATTGCTCCCACACTGCCCAGGCTCTGTTCTGGAATGCACTGAGACCAACACACCGTTGGCCACAGCGTAACAGAGACAAGCAGGTGGAAAAATAAAATATGATTTTAATTTCCTGCCATCCACTAACCTCTCACTACACCCAAAGCAAAGAGGGATTATAAATAAGATCTCGCTTTTTGTTTGCCACTTGATTGATGAAGTGTTTAAGTAATTCTCACTGAATGTATTTAAAACATATTTTTCCCTGCCACGGCGTGCGCTTGGATTTCTTCTCTGGGAGCTTGTGTTTACAGAGCTTTGCACAGCCTCAAGTGCTGGAGCTGAGTTCGCAAAATTCCTTGGCTTGCCTGTGTAGGATTGGGCACACAGACAAAATAGTGGAGTGACAATCTGTAAAGCAGAGTGCCACTGCCCCAGCCCCTGCCAGATTGATAGCGGTGCCTCCCTGCCAGATGATAAAGGAATGACGGGGTTATCAGCCAGGGAACTTTGTGATTTACGGGCTGTGCTGGCGGCTGGTTCTTGCTGCAGCCGGGGAATCCAGGCTGGGTGAATGTGTAACCACAGCAGCAGCAAACCCCGGCCCCTGCGGTGGGTACTGATTAACTGAGGAGCAGCTCTGCTCAGGCGGGCAGCGTGGAGCGAGTGGCTCTTTCCAGGCTGTTCGTGGCACTGAGCAGCTCTGTGTTTGCTGAGCTCATGGTCCTGTGCCTGCTCTGAGAGAAGCAGTGCAGAAATGGGCGTTACCAAAAAACAAAAGCAAAGAAACAAAAAACTCAAACAAGACCCCTAAACTCAATAACAACTTCATCCTGGTGGTTGTTTCCAATAGGTTGTCACACTCCTGTCACCTGCATGGCGAACACACCCTGGTTCATCAGCAGTTCCGTGGAAAACAAGGTGAGCACCCAGAGCAAAGCCCTGCCTGGACCTTGTATCCACGCGGGAGCATTTCATCCCTGCCTGACGGGCTGACAATTAACCCCAAGGAGATAATCCTCTTACCAAACCCAGCTTGGACACTCCCCAAGCTTTAGTCCAGACAAAAAATGTGTAAACTTTCCTCCTTGTCCTGGCCCTGTTTGGCAGCAGGATCTCAGTCCCACGTGTACAAAGAATTTCAATCCAACTGCTTTTTCACTCTGCTCAGAAGTGCAAGGTGCAGGCAGCTTCTCACAGGCACGACGTTGCCTCTTCCCAGTCTGAGAAAGAACATACATTGTGTTGTTTCACTAAGCCAAACCCACGAGGGAGAATTGCTCTTAGGGTCAGAAAAAATTGAGTGAAACAGAAGCACTTTTAATAAAAATAAATGCTGTTTTTATTCCCCGTTAGAAAAATTTCCTTCTCCTTGAAGGACAGAGTATTCTGTGACAAATGTTCTCATTCCTCTTTTATTTTTAATCCAAATTCCCAGCTGTGATTGGCCCCAGGTCACATGCTATTTGTTCTGCCTGAACATCCTCGGATGATGGCAGAAGTGCTTGTGAGTCATGTTCTGAGAGAGAGAGAGGCTGCTCTGCGCATCCTGCGAGTCGGAGCGGGACAAACTCTGCAGGGCAGCAGCTCCGGAGAATTCCCTCTGTGTGTACAGAGAGGTGATTCGTGCACATCCTGCCCCCACACATTAGCCAGGGAAGATTGATGGGGCTGCTCGCGGTGGAGGAAAAGCTGTCCTGGCACCAGAGGAGGGGACAGCAGAGCCTGGGCTCGCACACGGCAGGGGCAACGTGCCAGCTGTCGGGGGGAACGAGGGGGAAATCGCTCCTCCCGAGGTGCTGCAGGACAGCTCTGTAAACAGAGGCGCCCCGGGAAGAATTACTGCCATCCTGCTGAAACCTCAGCAGTATTTGGGTAAACAGCTCGAGAAATGCTGAGCAGAGAAGTGCCGGGGCTTGTGTTCCCACCAGCTCTCTGCAGCTCCCTCTCTTGACTTCTGACTGTGCATTTTCACTCAGTCCTTCCAGCAGGCAGCTGGGTGACATCTAAACATCTCAAGTGGGCTAAGCTGCTCTGATCCCTGGATTTCTCTTCCTGCTTCCTTGTCTTGAAGGAAGCCTGTGAATTTTTGGTGGCTGATCACTCGGTGTCACTTTGTTTTATGGCTGCCTCTGGACAGGATAAGCCTTTCCAGACACTGAAGAGTGAGTACCACTGAATTTATGGCTGGATGCCACTGCTCTGCTTGTGAAGATGGGAACAGGAGCATTCACTCTGTGAAATATCTGCTATTTTTTCCCAATTCAACAAAGTGACAGCTCATTTTAAACTTCTTGTGCCATCCACGTGGCCTCTGAGGCGCTGTCCTGCACTCGCTGCTCTGATGTAGGAGAGTACAGGGTCCCTCGTGGTAAAGGGTTTGTTTTTGGGGCCATGGTGTGAGCAGCAGGTTTTCCAAAGTGCCAGGGGCGTGATGGGGAATGTTTTCAGCCTGGTCCTGGGTGTGGTTCCACGTGTGCCACCCCAGCAGGGACACGGAGCTCTCTTGGGGCTTTTTGTGACTGGCAGCCACACCTTTGACAGAGGCATTCTGGATATCCAACGCTCCAGATTTAACACCCTGGCTCTGCCTCACAACCTCCCAGGAGCTGGGGATACTTGATAGGAAGAATTTTTATTGTACTTTCCCAAGGAGCAGCTCTAAGGAATGCAATCAGTGGGATCAACAGCCAATTTCAGCTGCTGCTGCCATATTCCTCCAAGGCTTTGAGAAGAATGGCTGGATTTATGGAATCCTGCTCAGGTTATGTCTAATCCATTCGTTTCCTCCTCTTTTTGTACAGATGAGATGGATCAGATCTCTGGAGAATGACGTGTTTTTACCCACAGAACAATGGGATTCAGCAGCAAAGTTGGTTGAGAAGTCCCTCTCTGCAGACACCAGCCTGGAAAGCCACTTTTAGGGCCCAGGTTAATCCAGCGTTTGTAACCATTCCCTCCTGATCCTGCTGAGCCTGCTCACTAATTTTCCGGTCCTTTGCTGTAAGAACCAGGGTGTTTTCTGTGAGTTTGGCTGTGCCATGCATACAGCCCATATTTCATCCCCTGGGCACTAATCAATAGTTTTGCTGGTATGGAAAATCTCTTGGTTTATGTCCAATACGATGGATTTTTTTTCAAGGAACGTTTGTATGAAATTTTTTCATACATTTTTTCCAGGTTTTTTTGTAGCATTTGTGTGAAGCAGAAATAACAGCTGTCTCCTGAAGCAAGGCCAGCATCAGCCTATTTTCTAAATTCTGGGATTACTATAGTTTAACCCAATATAGTTTCTGAAATCTTTTTGTGATAAGCGCAGCCCTGTTGCATTTCCCAGCTCACCATGGCAGCTACAGACATTTGCACTGAACCTGGGCCCTGAAGTTTTGTGTACCAGAAGCTGCAGATAACACCAGAGCTGAGCTGCTGCTGATTAGAGATAATTATAGATTGGCCAGTTAATTTCTAGAGCAATTTTTAAGCTTTCACAGGAGGAGGAATGGAATAATTTCTTGTCTTAGCAAATGATAGCTATTTGTGTGCAACTGCACTGAGGACAGCTTTGCATCCAAATTAGTGACTGGAATAGAGCCTGAACTCCGAGGCAATCAGTGGGGGTGGCTGAGGGGACAAGTGACAATCTCTTCTCTTCACATTTTCCCCAGCAGTTTAAACACAGAGAATGCAGGTTGCCTTCCCCTTCCAACCAGCACAGGCACAGAGGTTGTTGTGTCCTGACTCAGCAGAGGAGGGAATTGCCTTTTGCAACTGCCCCACGCCAAGCACTGAGCCTGGACGTCAAAACTGATCTTTGACAAGCACTCTGTGAGCGAAACCTGTTGGCCAACAGCGAGCAGTGTCCTGTCACCACAGGGGTGACTCAGCACGGGGGCAGCTCGGTGTGGAAACAAGGAAGTGATGGAGGCAGCAGTGACAGGACTGTCAGATGACCACTGGTGCTGGTCACACGACAGGGGTGGGTGGGCGTGTGCAGAAACATTTATGGCAAAAGGATGCTCCTGGTGGGCTCATTTTAGTGCTCTAATTTATTCTGGAATGGGAATTCTGGGGTCCTTGTCAATGCAGAATCGTCGTGGAAGAAGGGTTCATGCAGGAAAAATGTTAAATTACCTAATAGTGTTTTAAAAGATGATAAAGTTCCAAGAGAGGCTGTGCATGAAGTAATAACCTGGTTATAGTTTGTCTGCTCGTGCCAAAATTATGGCAGAATGGCTCGTGCCTTCCTTTTGGTGCTGCTTTGGGAAAAGGGGGCAAACACTTCCTTGTGGGAAGGAGCAGAGGTGAGCAGGGCATCCGTTGTCAGAAGACCTGCAAGCCTCCGTTTAGCAAGCTTTGACTTCTGCTTCAGTCCTGAATTCAAATTCTTGGTGAATCCTGAACTCTGTAGCCAAAAAAACTCTGGGGACGCTCTTGGAATAATCCTCAGGCTGCAGAAAACGAAGGGATAATTCTTGGCAGGATGCTCCTGTACTTCATGAGAGCCTTTCCAACCCTCCTGCATTATCAAACAGAGAAATCGCTCTTATTAAACAGAGAAATTCTCCTTCCTTCAAATCTCAGCCCTCCACATCTCCGTGGAACAGCTCCTTTATTCCCGCGGTGCCGAGGCTGGCCCATAAATCACACTTGTACAACAAATAGGATTAATTATAGACCCAGAAATAGTCTTGCCCACATTCCCACCCCTCCACAGCCCACAAAGCCCTGTGGCAATTGAAATATGTGGATTATGGGTTGCTTCCCCAGGGTCACTGGGAAGCTAAGGACAGATGCTTGGAATCCTCTTGCTGTCAGGAATGCTGCTGCTCTCTCAGACATTAGTAACAAATAAATAAAGAATCTAAGGCCAAGTTGGTTTTTACTCTATTTTGAAACCTCATGTTGATGCAACAGGGCCTTGCAATAGGGCTGTTTGAAAAAGACAGTGAAAGTTTCACCTCAAGACCAGACAAAATCTCATGAATTTCATTAACAGCAGGGATTTGGTGCAACTCCAAACTGGGAAGAGCTGCTTGTGGTACACTGCCCTTGGTGGCCTTCCCATGTCTTCAGAGTGATGGGAGTCACAGAATCCCAGACTGGTTTGGGTTGGGAGGGACCCTAAAGCCCATCCAGTGCCACCCCTGCCATGGCAGGGACACCTCCCACTGTCCCAGGCTGCTCCAAGCCCCAATGTCCAGCCCGGCCTTGGGCACTGCCAGGGATCCAGGGGCAGCCACAGCTGCTCTGGGCACCCTGTGCCAGGGCCTCCCCACCCTCACAGGGAACAATTCCTTCCCAATATCCCATCCAGCCCTGCCCTCTGGCAGTGGGAAGCCATTCCCTGTGTCCTGTCCCTCCATCCCTTGTCCCCAGTCCCTCTCCAGCTCTCCTGGAGCCCCTTCAGGCCCTGCAAGGGGCTCTGAGCTCTCCCTGGAGCCTTCCCTTCTCCAGGTGAGCACCCCCAGCTCTCCCAGCCTGGGAATGAAGCCCAATGACCAAATGTTCCATGTTGAGAGGTCAGAGAACATTCCCATGGGGAAGGACACATGGGACTGGGTTTGCAAATGCAACTGGAAATAATGGAACACAATTAAGACAAAAACACTCGGTTAAAAATTCAAGGAGTACTGAAAGACCACAAATCAGAGAATATTTTTTCTGTGAAGTTCTTTTTCTCGGGATCTTAAAAGCAAGTGTACCCTGGTTTTTAGGGCAAGCCTTAAAGTCACTTAATCTTCCTGAAGTGCCTCTTTCTCTCAAAAGAGTTTCTCACAACTAGAGAAGGCCCTAGAGAGGAGTAAGGGCTTTGTCCTGCACTCCTGCAGTAAATTGCATGGAATTCCTGACATTTCTCTCCCCTTTCCTTCTCCAGTCATTTCTCTTCCCACAGAGTATTCCCTCCTTCCTGGCAGCCATGTGAAGAGCAAACCAGTGTTTCTGAGCCAGGAGGGGTAAAGGGACCAAAGGCTGGAATTGTGGCTGGCACTGCTGCAGGGAAGAAGGGGACAAATTCGAGAAAGCTTGAGGAACACTGAATTGTTCCTTTATGGCAAGGAGCTCTTCTAGGATTTATCATTCTCTTCATGTTCAGCAGTTCAGATCGAAGAAATACACAGTGGCAGATTTTTGAGCCTTGAAAGAAGCTTGAAAACATTTAATAAAGGCAGAGCAGGAGATGATTCAGGTCGGGTTTGCTTTCAAAGTCCTCTGTGGTTTTCTCAATTTTAGCAGAAGGGAGGAATTCACTTCAGGATCATCAGAAAATTTATTTTGAGGACATACTGCTATTAATGATCAGCACAGACCTAAAGAGAGGCAAGCAATTTTGCTGTAGAAAACTCTTCTGTATGGGCTAAAAATCCTTTTTATCCCTTTCACCTCTTTTATGGTTGTAAACATTGCAGCACAAGTTCCATAAAATGAAGGTTCTGGGCATTTGTCTGAAAAAAACCTCTCCTAGAATTAATGATATTAACACTGTTCCTGTGTTTTAAAACATTCTCTGGCTGTGTCTGCTCTGATTTTCCAGAGCAGCTGATGCAGCGACGCTTCCCTCCTTCCCTGAGGACTGGATTTACTGCCAGCGCGAGCTGACTGCCACTGGGAATTCTGCAAACAGGTAGGAAATCACGACCACACGGAGTTCCACCTCCTGCCAATGCCACCAGGACACTGCAGGGCAGAGCCAGGCTGGCACTGTCCCTGTCTGTCCCGTGGCACTGCTCAGATCAGCCCCGGTTATCTCTGAGGGGAGCTCGTGCTCTGGCACCTCCTTTTTGTTTTGGCTGTGTGAGGATAAGATCCAGCACACTCCTGCTTTTCTTGTGGGATAAGCTGGTATCCACTGCCTGCTTTCTGCCCTGGTAATTAGAATCTAATTGTGATTAAATGGTGCCTCAGAGAATGTAAAGCACAGCCCACCCCTGAGCTCTGCTGCTCAAATACAGCAGCCTGAATTTGGGCGTCCTGCGGTGCAAATAGAGGTTGTTATTGTATTGTAAGTAGTAAAGTCCCTATATTTAAGTTATTTCTGTGCACTGGCATTATTTAACATTGCAGCAACGTGGCAGAGACTAAACAGTGGAGTTTGCCTTGAGGTTCTGATATGTGGAAGAACCAGTGGGGAGATTAAGCTACAGCAGTCAAAATTACAATGAGGAGCTCCAGAGCATTCTTATTCTAAATCTCTTATCTAAAGAACGAGAGGCAGAACTTAACCTGGGTGCCTGCCTGCCTTCCAGTGCTGTGTGTGGTCATTCTGCACCCCTCTGAACAGATCACAAGTGTGAAGGAGCAGCAGGGCTGGCACCAGAGGGAGGTCAGACCGCAATTCCAAAATCCATCTCGGTTTGTGGGAAGGGGAGCTGCTGTCCTGCTGCATCCAGAGCTGGCATCAAGGGGAGGGATTCTTCCCTCTGAAATTTAGTGTAACCTGGCTATTACTCGGTGAAAACAAGCTCAAACCCAGGCACTTCAGGTCTATTTCTCAAATTTCACACCTATTTTTCCCACAGCCATTCCAGCAGAGACAGAAGACTCTGCAGAAATCCAACACTGGACATTAATTTTTCACATCTTCCTTTGAGGCAGGAGGAAAACTCACACTGCAGATTAGACCTACCTGGGGTCTGGTACAGTTCAGCAATTCCTAACCTTTTAAATTTTTTTTTGCACATTTGGATACTTCAATTTGCCATCCATAAAAATATGGATTTCCATGGGAAGGCTTTGATTAACAGTGCATTAGAGAGCCTTTTGAAATTCCTGCTGCTTACCTATGAGAGCAGAATATTTCTTATGGAGCAGGGAGGTTTATGGAGATTTTAAACGTGCATTATAGATCCTTATTAGGACGAAGCAGTAAATTTGCATTTAGATAGATGCTGCTATTGCTGTGAATACATAATCATTTTGAAATTAATTTTTGTCAATGAATTGCTTTTAAAGGATTCTTAAAAAGAATTATAAGAAATAACAGGTCGTAAATAACAGTATTATTCTCTGTTAATATCAAAATTAGTGGTATGTGAGAGACTTCATTCCTTTTTGCAAATAGAGGAGTGAGTAACTGAGGTGTTCCTTGTCCAGTGCCTGTCAGAATGGGCAACACGACCGTTTTTGATTTTTAATTAAATTTTTAATCTGCCTAGACCCTGATGCCTCTAAACAGCCTGCTGGAAAGGTGTCAGAAATGTGGCATTTTTGTGAAAGTCTGTGAGGAAAGTGTGTAGACCTTGCACAAGAGTCAGCCGCTGGTTTATTTATTCCAAGTATTGGAATGCAACCACGAGTCATTTTTTAATCAGACAGTGTTCTCTGGGGGCTCAGACACCCATTGCAGGAATTGATGCAATCGTGCTCCACTCTTGCAACGAGCTGTGGTCAGAGTTTGCAAGACTTTCCCTAAATTCCCATTTCTGCCATCAGGCTGGCACTGGGTAGCCCTGCTGGTAACAGAGGTGGGATCCAGCACTCTCAGAGCCCAGGATTTCTGCCTGAATCCCAGGTATTTATTTTGTACGGTTTCTGTAGTGACTGAGCAGGACTGACACATCACTTTGAGGGGTGTTGGAGGGCAATAATCACACATTTATGTGTATGACAAGTTACACTGACTGCAGACACTGCGGAAACTTTTTGGTTGCCAAAGCCTGGCAAGTTTAGCTTGGGTTCTGGAGCACGAGATCAGAGTCTTCCATGCTCAAAATTGAAAGGTTCTAGAGGTCAGATTAGGCCCTCAAATCCATCCGTGCTGTGCCCCACATCAGCAAACCCTCAGTGACCCACCTGCCACAATGGCTTTGTGCAGGTGTGATTGGCTGTAACTCAGCAAACAATTCTGTTTGTAGTCCCAGGAGATGAGCTGTGACCAGCAGTTCACTCTCTTGGCGTTGTGTTAACTCTACAGTATGAGGAAAACAGAAGAAAAAAATCCGTTTTTTTAGCTGCTCATCTGAGATGAGCTGAGGACAGAGCTCTCCTGAAGCAGCAGCTCTGGGAGCTGCCTCATTTTCGGAGGGGAGCTGCACTTCATTTAAACCAAACAGCTCGTGGGTGGATCTCAGGGAGGCTGAGCATGAGCCCACTCCGTGTTCCAGCACGGCTGAGAGCCAGGTGACACAGGAGAGGAGGTTCTGTCCCTTAATGCTGTGACAAACACTCCAGGCTGACCACCCCAGCCCTGCTGTCACCATTGGAGTGTTGATTCAACAAGGTGGGAACAGGAGGGAAAAGCAGTGGCTCAGCACAAGCTGGAGTTAGGCAAACAGCACTGGTGAGCACAGATCCCCCTCCCTAGGAAAGGAAAACCATTAAATTAATTTAAATTCATTTAAAAGCTGGATCTCTTGGATCTCTCCATTTAAAATAAGGCAGCAGCCTGCTCAGAAAAACTGCACCAACAGCCCAGCAGGCACCTAAAAAATCTGTCTTTTGCCACCTGGTTCCCAGGTTGTCATCTGGTGGTGTTACACTTCTGGTGAGAGACTTGTGAGCCATTTCCTGTGTCACGCATCCACTGATATTTCAGTTCTGAAAAGGCAGAGTGGGGGCTGTGCCCACCAGCCCCCCGACTTCCATGGGGAATAAATAACCCCACGTGCCAGGCAGTTCTGCTGCCAGAGGTTTACGGGCAAGAAAATGAAATTCCTGCTCACTGTGAGTCTCGTGCTACGAAATCCAGCCCTGGTGAGACCCTGGAGCTGCAGAACTGGAAGATGCTTTCAGAGAGATAAGGACAGAGCCGGGTGTCAGGAGCTTCAGAGCCTTGGCAGATGGGACTGCAAAGCTGCTTCTGACAGGGAGCTGAGCTGAGCCACGGGGAGATGAATGAGCTGACACCCAGAGTTCAAGTGTGGGGAAGTTTATTTGGCCTGCAAACGTCTTGATTTCCAGCCTGCTGTCTATACCCTTCTTGGGACTAAAAATAAACCTCCAGTCACAGTAAAGAAAGTCATCTGCTGGCGCTTGGGCCTGATTTAAGAATTAAAAAAGAAGGAAACATTAGTTGCATTTCTGGAGAAAGCACTTAATCAGCAAACCAGAGTTCCTTTAAAACCTCACTGTGGTTAATTCTCCTTCCTTTTACCAAGCAGTCTTCCCCTTCAAGCCTCAATAATTTTTTTTTCCCAACAAAAGACAGAAATAGTTTTAGAGCAACTTTTACTAATGTTTACTGTGGCATATCGTGCTTATAAAATCTTTTTAATCTGTAACCATTTAACTTTCCTTGGCAAGATAAATCCACGGCGATACAGATATTTTGTAAATACCACTCAGCATCTGAGTCAGAGCAGATTATAAAAGAAAGTGGCATTTCAAAGAGACTGGGGCTTGCAGGGCAGCAGGATACAGTAAGAAAGAATTTTAGAATGAAGCAGAGTTGAGAGTTCAGGATGTTCTGCATGGCACAGATGGCAACTCTGTGCCCTGGACTTGTGTGAGGGCATTTCTGAGGTCAGCAGCCCTCCCTGGGGGAAGTGAGTCAGCAGAAGTGTAAGTGATTTCAACACCTTTGGTATAAATTCCATAGGTTAGTAATAGGAACTTTACAAAACTCCTGCTAATTTGGGACCTGTGAGACTTTCCACTGAGCAATTTTAAAAAATCACACGCACTGCCACAATATTTGCATTGCAGCAGCGCTGAGGACTCGAGCAGGAGCAAGATTTTACCTTGCTGCATTTGAAAACAGCCCCTGCCCCAGAAAAGGGTAAGACAAGACACCAGTGCTGTAAGCGAAGTGAATGGAGAACATTAAGAATGAGAATAATCATGTTATTGAGACAGAAATATATTGCTATTTATACCACGATCCAAAAGTTCTAGAAAAACATTTCTAGCAAAGGCAGATACATCTAAAATGTTTATGTTGGTATGGAAAACCAGTTGGAAAACACACCTTGAGGTGAAAAGAAAGATAAAAAAGCAGTTTTCAGGGGAAAAAATATTAAAGGCCCAAATAAACTCACACAACTATATCTAGAACAAATTGAGCACGTGTAAGCTGTTCCAGACCTTAAACCCTTTCAAAAGCCTGATGTTCACCTCTGAAATGTTGGTGTCCATGCAAGAGATTTGCTGTGTGGCTCAGGGAAGATGCAGAACCACCAGGTGGAGATCACACATCCTCCCCAACTACTCCAGGGATGTGCGATGCCCTCAAAACCCACATAAAGCCCCATAGCACTGCCCATTCTTTCCAGCCTGCCTGTCCTTTACAGAGCTTGACAGATGGGAACAAGATTTCCTTGCTGTTTGCACTTCCTTTTATGAGTTATTTACTTTTTTTTTTTATCTGGAGCCTGGGTTTGAGACACTCCTGTGCCCACAGTTCTGCTCCTGGGGAATCCGGTCAGTGGCTGCGTGTAGCTTAGTCATTGTTTAAACAAAGCCACAGCACACCAGAGCTATGTGAAGAGAACCAGACTGGTTTATACAGTTTACAGGTCTATCCTACAGAAATAAAACTACCTTTTTTTAACATGAATAAGGCCCAAAATTGCCGTAGTTACTGCATTTGCCACAACAAAACTGGCAAGGCCAAAATAAGTTCAAAACTTTCTGTAAGAAGCTTAACAATCTTCGAAAGCTCTTTGTCATTGTTTTTTTTCAGAGTCCATTCGCAGGATCATGTAGTTGGAAATCAGCCTTTCCGTTCCAGGCTTGTGACAATCCTTGTCAGAATCCCAGAATATTCTGAGCCCACAAGGATCATCGAGTGTGGATCCAGCAGCAGACGGATGACAAACCTTCAACCCAACATTCCCGTGGCTGAGACACCGAAAGCAGCAGAGCCCAGCAGGTAATGGGGAGATGGAAAAAGGGGTTTAACCTGCTCTGGGTTCAGAAGGTGCAGAGAGGGCTGAGGAGCAGAACCCAGGAAGAGCAGGGACAAATGAGCCAAGGAACTGCACAAAGAAGCCCAAACGAGACACCAAACCACCAGGAGCTGCTCCCTCGCTTTATGACAGTACTTGTTTGCCTTTGTGTGCTCATAAAGGCGTTTCAAATAAACAGAACATTTCCTACTATAGGCCATGGCACTGTTTTCTTCCTGGTAAAAGTTTCAAGAACGCCATAGGAATATCAAGATGCTGACATGTGAAACTCAACAAAAGAGCAACGAGCCTTTTCCTGTTATTAAACAAGCGGAAAGTAAATATTCGAGATTGGGATATATTCCATAAGAGGATGTTCTGGGTCTGGTTGTTTGGGGTTTTTTTTGGTATTTAAAACATATATAACTTTGGCAACAAGTTGGTTTATTTGTTTCATTTCAGTTCTTAGAATGTGATGATTTAGGGAATTTTCTTGATTTGTTTGTTATTTTGTCCTTCTATCAGCTGTGACACATGGACCTAGACAGCATTTGGGACGAGCTCTGGGACACATTTCAGGTAAAATCTGGATCCTGTAGGATTGTTTCTGTGCAGAAATCTTAAAGCACATTCCTGGATCAGGCACAGTCCAAATTAGATGGAGTGACACCAGATTTTCATTTTGTTAGATAATAAAATAACCTATTCTGCTTCCTGAGCATTGTAAATGAGGTAAAAGTTTTGGAGTCAAACTCGGTTTTAGATGTTACACTCACAGCTATGGGAATTATAAATCACTAGAGCCTCGTTTGCATGTGGTCCTGGAAGCTGCCTTAAAATGGTCTGGCACAGAGCATTCCCGAAAATGTATTCTATCCTTACATTAAGCAAATTGAAAATGCCTGGGAAACCAGAAGAAAAACAGTGAAAGAAAAAAAAAAAACCTGCTGGGTTATTCCTAGAACGGAATTCAGTACTCTTCAACAAGGCCTTCATTTCAGCTCCTTGGAATTCCCTCGTATCTGAATGGAACCACCGCTCTCTGACCTCTTATTAATGAATGGGAGTGCAAATCACAAAAACAAACAGCAAAAAACGTCTTCAGTAAATGAGCACCGAGGCCCAAAGGCTGCTACCTACAGTTTGTTTAAAACTGAGAGCATGGAAAGGTCCATGTGCTCATTCAGTGCACAAAACTGTGCCTTCCAGCACCGATTAGATACCCAGGGAAAGTAGGTAAATATTGGGCATCAATATTTGGATAGAAATGTAATGAGCAAAGCAGTTGTTCAACAATTAGGCAGGTGTTTCTAAAAATCTGAGCCGCTGCTTTAGGGCTCTGCGTTCATCTGAATGCAAAAAAGGGCTGTGCAGAAGAAAACTGGAAGCCAAACAAAAGAGAAAATTTAAAAAACCCACTAAAAATCTGGAATGCTTTTTCTATTTGTTCCTTCAAGTTAATACAAAGCACGTAATAATTTGAAAAGCATTAGGAAAAGCAAAAGAGGCAATAATCAATATCTGAAAAGTCTGCCAGCCCTTATAGGAGCGGTTTGAGTGTCTAAGATGTGCAACTTAAAGGTGGGTTTTGAGTGTTTTGTGCCTTTTTAGACGCAGGCGCAGGTGCACACTTGACTAATATGAAAATCTATCTCACATTTACATCTTGCAGTGGAGCAGAACAATTGCTCTGCATTTTGCACGGGGCTGCGAAGGGAGCCCTAAGTGAAAATTGCTGTAACATGGACACCTAGTGGAGACACCCAGCTCTTGCTGCGCTCTTTCCGATTGGAATACACACCAAAAAAATGAACTTTTACTGATCATCTCGCTGGAGCCTGGAGTTTTGTGCCCAGCCCAGTGCCGATGAGCCACACGAGGTGAAGGTGATGCAGTCGGGATTTGGCCAAACAGAAGCTGTGCCTCGTTGAACAGCTCACCCAGGGGACTGATGGAGCAGAAAAACTAATGACCCATGCAGAAACAAAATGGTTCTTCAGCAAAAGGTAAATAAATCTGGGGCTGGAGCTGGAGGCCTGGGTGAAAATCAGGGGTTTAAGTGCCCTTAATTCCCCCTGGAATGGCAAGCTCAGAGTTTTTGCATTTGTTCCCAGGGGGAGAAGGAAAGCGGTGGCTTTGGGGAGACTTGATCAGAAAAAATTAATGTTCACATCATCTTCAGATGCATCTAGAATACAAACTGAGGACAAGGAGTGACCGTGATGCCCTCAGAGAGCCCTGACGGGATAGGATGGGATGGATCCTACAAGAATTCCACATCCAAGTGTGTTTAATCTCCAAGAGCACACAATCACTGTCCATGTCTGAGGTAAATACACTCAGGACATACTCATCTCTAATGTCCTCTTTTCTCATGCTGTTCCCTTTGCTGCCATCCACCTCGGGATTGCTGCTATTATGGGATTCCTCACTGGGTTGATGCTTGGCCAATATTTGACTTCTCTTTTTTTGTCTCCTGTGAAAACTATCTGAAACTGAGCAGAAACTAACCTTGATTTATTTCTTTAATAAACAAAATTAAGATGCTGTATGTTAATAAAAATGAAAAGTATTCCCTAGTTGTTTTTTTTTTTAAACTTTCCAAAAACAGTCCCATATCTCTGTCAAAGTTAATGTAACCAGAATTTCCATGGGAATTTCTGTCAGTCTGGGGAAACTGGAACTGGCTAATGTAAATAACTACAGCCCATCCTCCCACTACTGTCTACATCACCTTGTGAGAAAGAAAAGGGCTTTATTCAGAAAGGAGAGTGTCATGTGGGGGTTTTGTGGATTTCAGCTAATATGGGATGACAAAATTTTACAGGAACATTCTGTCAAAGCCAGACAGAAATTATTACAATGACAAATCATGACTTGAATTTCACGGGATTCTAAGCAAAACTCTTCTCTTTTTTTGGCATGGATTCCAAAATTACCTAAAGACACTGTAAGAACAGATCATTCTTTTATGATTTTATGAGTAGCTTTCTACATGGGCAAATAGTTTTACAGGCTGACATTTCTGTTTCTTTTAATAAGCCTAAGCAAGTAAAATATGTTTTTAAGGAGTACCTGGCCTGTATGTTTTGGCTGAGGCAGGACTGAGAATTAACTCCCAACTGCCTCTGAAATCCCCAAACATTCAGAAAAGCACCTTGGATAACAAAACTCCCCTGTACCTTCCTCCACATGGCAACTCAATTTCACTGGGGTAGAAACTTCACAGCACAGTACCTAGTTAATATGAGCTGTTAAATATTAGTTCATGTAGTATTAAACGAGTTCCTATTTTATAAATGGAATATTTCTTCCAAATGATTCCAGATGGGCTTCGCAATGTAACAGTGTTTGTGGAAGGACACAAACCACAGGCGGGCTGAGAGCACAGGATTGCAAATGTTATGCAGATTTTAAAGGAAACCACCACGTGTGTGGTCACAGGAGGAATTTAATGAGCCTGGCAGGGAGATCATGTCTTGCCACTGGAACTGGTTTTCAGCTCTACCGCTCCACCAGGGCCTGAGAAATCCTGTGATGACACAGAGCAGGAGCATCTTCCCCCTGGAAAGACATTGGGAGTTCAGAGGGGTTCCTATGGATGCACTGGACCTGACATGGATGCTATAACAAATCCATATTTCTATCCATGTAGCTTGGAATTTCTGAGGTTGGCAGCGCAAACAACGGGACATTGAGAGTCAGGCAGCACAGCCGAGCACCAGGCAGCAAAGGCAACTCTGTCAGGGTTTAGGGCAACACATTTCCAGACCTGATGTGTTACAACCACGGTGATTCAGGGAAGAGTCGTACCAGCCTTGTCAGAAAGCTGACATTGGCCTGGACCTTAATTTATTAATGCAATAAATCAGCTGAGTATCAATAAATAGTAAGCAACTGAATACTCTGCGTTAGAGCAATGAATCAGCCAGAGAAAGCACGGAATGCTCTGTTCCCATCCTGCCGTTCCTGATCCCAGAGACTGGAGCGCAGAGGTGGAAAGCTGAGGGATGACTCGGCAGGAGCTGCAGGCGTTCAGCCTCTGTAGGGCAGCAGGGAGCTGGCATTCTCTGCCGCACTGCAGACAGAGCAGCAGCGCTCGGGGAAGGAAAAATAAACCCTGCAAACTCCCAGGAAAGGGATGTCCAGTGCTTTTAGTGCAGCCCTGTGTCTCAGGGGAGGATTAGCTTTATTGGTGCTGTTCCTGAAAGATGTTTGTTTAACCTGCTCTGAAAGCTCCCAGTGATGGACACGGTGCAATCCTCAGTGTTGTCCTCACTCACAGGTACAATATCATTTTGCAACACATTTTGCTCCTCCTATATTCCAGTGGTCCTGCAGGACAATGCAGGTCTGTTTTGTGCATTTTACCATTTCTAGACTGAGTTATTTCAGCCTTGTCCCTCTCCCCTTGGCTCCTGACAGCAGTGTGACATTTCTGACTCCCTGGGATCCACTGTGACCTCGAGGGCTGCAGTTCAGAGCCTCTCATTTGGGTGCTGCCTGCTCATCTGCTGGCTCATCATAAAAAGGGAGCTTGCAGACATTTGTGAGAGTGTCCGTACAATTATTGATAAAATAAATTAAAAGATAAAAGAAACGTGGCGTGACTCATCCGAAGGCTGTCCTTCAGACAGCAAGTTCTGGGTGCAGCACCATCTGGGCTTATCAGGAGGAACGGGAGCAGATATTTGGTCGAAGAAATAGGAGTGTGAGTGAGTTAATTGAGGGACTGGCCGTGGGCTCCCTCCCAAGGCTGCACACTGATAATGAAATGTGAGTGACCTGTAGCTCCTCGTGTTTTGTCTGCTTCTCCCTGCAGTGAACGTCCCATAGTAAATGTGTCTGCACAGGGAGAAAATACAGATACAGCTAGCAGAGATAAACCCCACTTTCATTCAAGTGAGACTTGATTTGACAAATTTAGAAGGAATTTTGAATCAGAGTGACGTCTTTGATGCCAGGTCATTTTCATTTTGTTACCTGGAATATTTTAATTTGGGTATTTTAATGGCAGAGCTCTATGAATGGACCTGAAGTTACCAGAGCACCTCTGTACTTTGGTGGCAGGAATGCATCAGGGACCTCTGTGGTTTGGCTTCAACACTTTTTATGAGAATCAACATCAAAACAAATTAACAGTCCTGAGCTGATGTATAAAGTAGAACTCTGTAGGCAATAACTGTAAGAACACAAGCTTAGTATCCTCACGTTTTGTGCATTAATTCCTGTCCGGCCTTGTAACCACTATTGCCTGCCCTTTGGCTCACCATAAAAAACAGGAATGAGAGATAAAATACCTCCTAAGAAGGATGTATTATTACAACTTTTCATCAGGGAATTCATTGATCTCTGCTGGGAATCAGAATTCTCTGCTGAGAGTCTGCGTCCCTGGAGCCAAATTGTCTTGATCCTCTTTGTGTGACAGTGGCACCTCCCAGGGTAACCTCAACACAGGAGCAGGTGTGTCGTGGGTGAAAGTGTCACCGTGGGTTTGATGAACAAGGCACAAGCTGGTAGAAAAAGGGATGTCGGGTCCTAAAGAGTGAAAATGTTTTGTATTTTATTCAGGTGCTTTTATTTTATAGTTACACAAGCGCGTCCTCCCGAGCTGGCTCTGAGCTGCAGGATCAGCATCACCTCGTGGGACAGCGGCCCCTTGTCCCCGGCGGCCACTGAGCCACGGCGTTTGTTCCGGAGCCAGAGGAGTGGAACATGGTCCCTGCCTCCCCAACACCGCTGAGAGATCATCCCCCCGTGTGTCTCCTGCCCCTCCTCGTGGAGCTCATCGCTCACTCCAAGAGCTTCTCTCACTTGGTCACGCTAAAGCCGCCAGCGCCGGGTGGTTTGTCCCCGGGGGGACATCACCGCAGCCCCGGCGGGGACGGCACCGCAGCGGAGCCGGGAGCACATTCCCTGCCCTTCCCTGTCCTTCCCTGCCGGGAGCATCCCTCGCTCGGGGCCCGCAGCCGGGGCCGGCCCATGTCCCGCACCGCGGGGCAGGGAAACCGCGTCCCCACCTCTGCCAGGGCGGGACATCCGAGCGAAACGCTGCCGGCGGGACCGGGCCCGCACGGCGGGGATGGAGCGGGACCGGGGATGGAGCGGGACCGAGCTCTAACCCGGGGATGGAGTGGGACCGAGGACAGGGCGGGGACCGGGGACGGAGCGGGGTGCGGCCGCCGGGCGGGGCTGAGGCGGGGCTGAGGCGGGACCCCCGGGCGGGGCTGAGGCGGGGCTGAAGCGGAGCTGAGGCGGGGCTGAGGCGGGACCCCCGGGCG
>VZRS01004884.1:0-11007 GCA_013398055.1 Ifrita kowaldi | reverse complement strand
GGGACACCCCGGCACCGGACACTGCCCCCCGAACCCACAGGGACACCCCGGCACCGGACACTGCCCCACGACCCCACAGGGACGCCCTGGAGCCCTCCGGTACCGCCCCGGGGTCCGGGTGCGGGTCTTGCCGGTCCCCATCACGTTGCGGCCGGGGCGCGCCCGGTGCGGGTCCCTGGTCCGCCGTCCCTTGCCGAAGCGGATCCCGGTGTAAAGCAGAGAATCCTGCCAGGCCACGGCTGTAGCTGCAGAATGTATTCCCTGATTCACAGAGTCACAGAATATCCCGAGCTGGAAGGGACCCACAGGATCATCCAGTCCAGCCCCTGGCCCTGCATAGACACCCCAAAAATCCCACCCTGGGAGCGCTGTCCAAACGCTCCTGGAGCTCTGACTATTCAGAACGGTTCATATTTAGACGCTGGTCTGGTTTCTGCTTTTGTGCTCATTCCTCTGCTTTATTCCCAAATGTACTTTATTCCTTTATTTACTGGAGTTTCCCTCATAAACCCTTAGCTGAGGAGCATCCCTGTGTGCTCTGCAGGGGATGCCCCAGGCCAGATCAGAGATCTCCAGCACATCCGTGCCTGTGTTTGTCCGGTGTCAGAGTTACAGAATTGAACCTCTGTTACCCTGCGGGATCCATGGAGAATTTGCTATTGCAGAGGGGGTCTTGCTGAAACACAGAAAAATGGGTGAACCTTAACGCCTGCGTGTTGAATCTTTTGCTTCTACTTTTTAGGAGGAAAAACTAGGAAATGGCAGAAGCAGTATTTCACCCCCCAAGAAGGAAAAGAAGAGTTTTCGAGTCGTACGAGGCTCCCTTTCCTGTGGATGTCGGGGGGAAGGATTTCAGAGTATGCCAGGCTGAGATTATTAACAACAATGTGATTGTGAGGAACCCAGAGGATATTGAACAGCTCTACAACAAGGTGCTGCACCCTGTTTGCACAATATTTGTAGTGTTTTAAATGCAGGTAAAACATAATGCTGGTTCAAATCTGCTACCTTTATGCTTTCCTGCCCCTTCAGCCTCCTGTGATTCTCCATATTTTCCTTCTCTCCTGAAATCAATGCAAAAAGTTTATTCTGTATCAAATGTGAAAAGTCTTTCTTATCCAACAAGTAAATTTTGGAATGAAGTGATATTGTGAGCTAAGAAACAGCTGCAAAGCCTTCAAGTTTATGTCTCCTTTCAACATTTCATGTGACTTTTCAAAGCATTTTCTTGTTTTTAAAGCTCAGGAGGTTGAAATATTAATGTTTTATAAATGCTTGTATGATTCTTGTAACTTCAGAGTGATTTATTCCTGTTTACAATAATCTGTTTTAAGTTTTTTGTGTCTGAGTACCATTTCAGCAGCATTCTAGTGCAGTGGTATCTCCTTGGTTTCAGGTCTTGTTTTCAAACATTTGCTGGGAGGTTTTGGCTGGCAAATATTCAGGATTCAGGAAAAAGACCCAACACTCTCCAGGCTAAATGGGATTTAAACCTCTGGTTAAATCAGGAGTTTTAATACTGAACTGGTTACCAGCAGCTAAACAAGCTCTAGGCAGAGCTTAAATACTGCAGGAGGTCAGCTGTTTGTTCCAGCTGATCTCAGCAGTCCATGTTTTATAACTGGGAAAGAAGTTCATTTTTGTGCCATGAGGTAATGAGGAGTTTTTCCTGTCCTTTGCAGGGCTATTTTGGAAAAGGGATCCTTTCCAGGAGCCGGCCAGCGTTCAGCATTTCAGATCCTCTGCTGGTGGCCAAGTGGAGAGGTAAATGGGGCCTGTTTGTACCTCATCACTGCTCTGGTAGCTCTTCTCACCTTTCCTCACTCACTGAAGGTGTACTTTTGTGAATCACCTGCAGAAGAATCATCTGCTGGATCAGGTTCAGGGTATCTCTCTCCCCATCTCTTGTGCCAAGGAAAAATCCAGGAATATGAAATCCATGTGGATAATTCCTTAGTGCATTCTCCCAAACCTTCACTGAGTTGTTGCTTACGAAGTCTGAAGTAAAGGGACCATCCTGGGACTTCTCTTTCCCTGATTTTCCTGGGGTTTAATCTGCAGATTTTGGTGTCCCTGAAATCATGAGGGGATGATTTGTGAAGTTTTCAATCTGTGTGTAGCCAGTTACACCCAGTCTGCTCTTGGCTGTTTATAGGAAGACTCATTCCTTGCTCATCTCTCCCATGACAGTGAAGTCCCAGTGGACATCACTGGATTTTACCACATCCCTCCATAATTGTCTGGAGAAAAAAGGAGTATTCAGTTGTTCTCTTGTGCACGCTGTTACCTCTGCACCTTCTCTGGTTCTGCTGTGGCCCTGCTTGAAAAGTGGGACCAAAATGGCACTGGGGACTGAAAAAGGAGATAATTACCACCTCAGTGATCAAAATCTCACACAAACCATCTTTATGTTGATGAAACAATGTATGATTTTTTCTTTATGCAGGTGTTAACACAAACATGCCCATAATTACATCTCAAAAGTAAGTTAATTTGGTTTTTGCTTGGTGTTTTCAGGAAACAGATTATTCTCGTTTATATTTCTCTTACTGGCTTTCAGATTGTTGGCTGTATAAATAATGAGGGTGACTTGCTTCTATTTGTTTTCTTGCTATTTCATTTATAAATCACATTAGAAGAAGTAGAAATACGGTAGGGGATGATATTCAGGGTGGTTTTCCATGTAAGCTTAGAGGTATTATTGCTGAAAAGAAGCCAAGGCTGAGTGCGTGCATGGGTAATTAATTGTGCACATTTGTTGCTGCTGGGCTGTGTTTGTGAACTGTGCTGAGCCATCAGGGTTGTAAGTGTTAATTAAAGGATGTAATCCCTAGAATTCCTCATTTATTGCATTCCCCAGGTACCAGCGCCGTGTGCAGTGGGCTAAAAGTGTCCTGCAGGAGCAGGGCCTCGACGACTGCTCCGTCACCAAAATCCTGGACAATTACACCAAACCCCTGGGGCAGCCCTTCTCCAGAGGGGATGGGGCTGAACAAACTGGAGACAGCTGCACCAGCGTGGGCCCAGACCCAGAAAATACAGAACTGTGCAGGCAGCCTGCTGGCAGTGGAGGAGCCCAAAATCCTGAGGGTCAGAACGGGGGCTCCGAGGAGGGAGGAGATGCAGCCATGGATCCTGGGAGTGGCTCCAGGGACCAGGAACAAGGGGATTCCAGAGAAATGGCTGAAGGGTCCTGCCACAGGGACCCTCCTGTGCTCTGTGGCTGCGAGGGGAAGCAGAGCCCTGAGCAGAGGGCTTGGGAGGGGATGGACTCGAGGGAATGTGCTCCAGAATATGTGCTGGTGCAAGAGGAGGAAGAAGGAAGCTCCTGTCCTGAAGATGACTCCACTCGTGCACAAGGGAATGTAAGGAAAAAGAAGATCCTAATCTTTTAGGAAAAGCTGCTTTCAGAATTCAGTATTTTTTCCGGTTTAACATTTTAGTAATACAGTCAATTTTTCTTGTAGCTTGTCAAGAAGGAAGTACTAGTGTGCAGAAAAAACCCATTTAGGATTTTTGAGTACTTACAACTCAGCTTGGAAGAGGTACGTGTCAAGCACAGTGCAAGTTGGTTTGCTTTTCATCTGAAAAAGCAAACACTGATCTCTGTTACAATGTCATTTAATGCCTGTTTCTGGAGTGCAGGGTCCTCCTGTGTCTCCTAAGTACTTGCATTGTCTTAGTCATTAAACTTAGCTTGGATAACCTGTGATAAGTACATGAGATGATTAAAAAATAGTAAGGGTCCAATCCCATTGGCTTTAGATGAATAATCCCACTGCCAGAGAGACCAGTGGCAGGACTTATAGAAATACCAGGAACATAATGTTTATATGAATCCTGTTTAAATTGTGCTGCTTCTAAATATATTATGTGTTAATTTTAACACCATGCATTCAGCAGGGATGACATTGTAGAAAATTAATTAATTAAGCATTTGTTCTTGCAAGGCTTTGTGTATAAACCACAGGAGGAATGTAGCTATGAGTTAAACTTAATCTGTTTGTTTTTTCAGGCTTTTTTCTTGGTGTATGCCCTGGGATGTTTAAGTATTTATTATGGTGAGGTAAGAGATTGGATTAATTTTGGATTACTGGGGATACTCTTTCTCTGGATATGGTTTGGTCTGAAATCTTTACCTATATGGCAGTGACTTATGCTGTTAATTCTGGAGGAGGAAATACCAAACAGAGTAATTGAGAAGATTTTCTTACAAGTAATGGTATTTCTGTTTAGGAAATACAGGTCTGAAAGCTTTAAGTTTACCTAGACAAATAGAATTAAGCACAGTCTGTCTGCTGAGAAAGGATTTTTGTTGTAACTTAGGCAGGAAATCTGGGAGAAATAATATGGTGAATAGTCACACCTGAAATGGCAAAATTCCTTGGAATTTTAAACATTAATTCCATCAAGCTATTATTCATGAAATGA
Source organism: Ifrita kowaldi (assembly GCA_013398055.1). NCBI lineage: Eukaryota > Metazoa > Chordata > Aves > Passeriformes > Cinclosomatidae > Ifrita > Ifrita kowaldi. Next base: position 6,576 of record VZRS01004884.1, on the reverse strand, counting down.
CAATAATTCAAACCTGTGCTTTTAGTTCAAGATTTATCAGCCTTTCCTTTAAACAGGGGTGTTTTGGGACTGACTGTGAACTGCCTAAAAGACCCACTAAGTGGAGCACCAGGTTCCTGTCTTGTATTTAGGGATTCTGTGTTTCACTGCCTGCAGCTGATGCTGTGTGCAGCAGCCTGTGGAGTTCGGTGTTTGGCTGTTGGGATATTTGGTATTTGGCTGCAGTGCTGTGCATAGCAGAGCATGGCTGGTTTATATCAATGCAATGACCTTGCTGTGTGGTTTGCAGGAGCCCCTGAGCATTGTGAAGCTGTGGGAGGTGTTCAGCGAGGTGAAGCCTGACTTCAAAACCACCTACATGGCCTATCACTACTTCAGGGGCAAGGGCTGGGTGCCCAAGGTGGGGCTGAAGTACGGCACGGATCTCTGTGAGTACCTCCCCAAAAATGGGATCATTTCCAGCTCACCCCTCCTCCAGGCACGGCAGAACTCCAGGCCCAGAGAGCAATTCAATGAGGAGCTGCAGGACTGGAGCAGCCTTTGCTGCTTGCAGTTGGCAAAGGACATTTGGGGTTAGCAGTGAAGTTGGGATGTGAGTGTAAAGGAACATCCCATATCCAGTAGCTGAAGAGACAGCTTGGAAGGTCTGGATTGCTTCCTGAGGTTCATAATTCCTACAGGATTGCTCTGAAATTCCCTTCCCAGCTTTCTCTGTCCCCTTTTAAACACATCTGCTGCAGTGTTAATGGGACAGTCTCTAGAGTAACAGGTTTGAATCCAGATCCCAATTCACATCAAAGTTCATGCACCTCATTCATCTCATTTAATAGAAGCTGGGCTTGTGCTGAATTTACTGCTAAGACTTTCTCTGTATGGGTTTTTTGAGGGAGAGGGAGAAGGGACTTGTTTTCTTCATTAATGGTTGCAGGTTTAAGGTAACAGAAATAATTAGTGGTGTCCTTGGTAAGTAATTAAGAACTCCATTTAGTTCATGTCAGCATGAGCAGTGCAGTAATGCCTGTTACTGCAGCAGTAATGTGACAATATTGGTGGGCCTGGTATTAAACTCAGTGGAACTCTGATCTAACTGAGGTGTTTCTCTTCCATTTCAGTGCTGTATCGAAAAGGGCCCCCCTTCTACCACGCCAGGTTTGACACTCATGTTTCTGGCTCATTCCTTTGCTTCAAATTAAATTTCACTCACACCAGTTTAGCATCTTCACTGGTTAAGCACAGATTCATCACTCAGAATACATTGCCAGCTGGGAATGTGACAATCCTTTTAGCAGAGTACTAAATGACACAATTTCTTTGATTTTAAATAACAGGTATTAAAAATTACAAGTTGTAGATGATGATGCACTCAGGAAAATAATTGGATTTAGTAATGCTGACTTAGAAAAATACATGGTCTGGGTAATTTACGTGATTTGGGAGAACTTTTAAGGGATGAGAATTGTCTTCATTTGTTGGCTAGTCAGGTTGCACTCCTAGATAATAAATTGGTTATAAATATCAGCTCAGCATTAACAAAGAGCATGCCACAAACCTCAGGAGAAGGGTGGGGAGGGAACGTGCCATTGGGCATATCCACAACTTCAGTATTTTTCCTCTTTTCCTTATAGAAAAAGACTAAATTTCACAACTTGCTACCTGCAAGTTGGCAGATTGTTTAATGCCAGTTCTTAGCCTCTAGTTCCTGAGTCTTCTGCAGAAAATGGCAATTTCCTTCTGTGGTTTGTCCTGCCTGCTGTGTCTTCCAGCTACTCTGTCATTGCTGAGTTGGTGGATGATAATTTTGAAGGTTCCCTTCGCAGACCCCTCAGCTGGATGTCCCTGTCTGGGCTGAACAGAACAACTGCAAATGCTTCTAAGGTACAAGTGCTGGGGTAAAAACAGCTTTGGAATGATAAATGTGCAGTTTGGCTGGGAAGGCAATCCTCCTGATGATTATGTTGAGTTGCAGTAGGGAAACAAGTTGCCTTTGTCAATATCCAGGTGAATCCTGGAAGAATTGTTATTAAATAATTATTGAAGTTCTGCCACCTGTAGGAATGTTAAAAGTTGTGTGAGGAACAGCAAAAAGACCTGAGGGACACTTGTTTCCTGATTGCCACTTCTGTTTTTAAAGCCCTTTCCATCTCCCAGGGTATTCTTTTGAGCAGTGAGACTGAAATTTCCTTGAGATTTTCTGTGTGAGCTTCACAGTGCTTCCATAATCCACTGAAATTCCTGTGTTTCCTGGCTGCCCACAGGAGCTCATGCTCTGCTATTTGATCAGACCTGCTGACATGACTGCAGAGGAGATGTCAACCCCAGAGTGTATGAAGAGAATCAAGGTTCAGGTGAGTGGTTCCTGCCTTTCTGCAGCTCCTTGGGAGAGCTGTCCCTTGTTCTTTGGCTTGATTTGGGTTTTGCACATATGACTGCAATAAAATTAAATTCCTTCATGCCCCAAGTCATGAAAAGTGCATTGCAGGCTCTCAAAAAACTTAAAATCTCCTAATCTGAATGTTGCTGTGCATGTAAGCATTTGCCTGGGGAAGCAGGGATACCTCTGGAAGTGGCAGGGCTAATACATGTTCAGAAATAAAGGGAGAAAAGTGCAAGAGTTCAGGAACAAACACAATCATCTACTAAAATTTCTCAATGATCACATAGTACACATCAATTTTACAGACCTAGTCCCTATCCCTCACTGATTATCTGTAGCATTGGGGTTTTTTTCCCATAATAATTGCTGGGTTTTATTTCAGGAACTGATTGTGACCCGCTGGGTTTCTTCCCGTGAGCGCAGTGAACAGGATGAATTTTAACTGACACAAGTAAAACTCACTTTAGTAAAACCACTTCTTGTTGTTTTTTACCTGATCTCATGATGAACTGTTGCCTCAGAACATTTTGTACCAACATATTCACTTGGTGTGTATAAATGCTATTTCAAATGAGGTGTATCATGTTTACTGGAGAGAACGTTGTACTGTAAAATGTGACTGAACAGATGAAAGGGAAAAAATTAAAGCTGTATCCCAACTCAAAATATAAAAGATAAAAAGGTGTGTGTTTGAGTGGTGGCTACACTGCAGTCATTAGGAACAGTATTTCTCACTATTCACAAAAATTATTTTGTGAAATTGCACAAATTTGGATTTGGGGAGAGGTTTGGTTGTTGCAGTTGGGTGCCTGGACCCTGGAACTTATTTTCATAATCATAAGCTTAGAATTGAGGATCTCTTTCCAGAATGTGCAAGGATTTTAATTTATTCTGTGGCCTAATCAGGTGTTGGGCACCTTTCCCCATCGGGGTGAGATGTGTTGCTTCCCTTGGGATTTGCAGCTTCACACTCAGGAATTCACACATCTGAATTCCACCTTGGCTTCCTTGCTTCACCACGCAGTTCAGAATGGAAAAAGAAATCTGACTGGCAAAGAGGCTGGATTTATTTGTTGTTATATTTATTAGTAATTAAAGGAAAGGAAAATAACAGTGAATCTGCAGTCAGACAGGATTGGGGATTTCAGCAGCACACCAGCATGTTCCCTTTTTTTCACTCATCAGTAAACAACTGCGACAGGAAAAGGCCGTTTTGGTTTGCTACAGCTGAAGTTACCACAGTTGGTTTGTAAAGCCCTGAATTCCACAGCAGTCCTGATTTCTGGTGTGGAGTGTCTTTGCAGAACAGAGCACACAGTGAGTGTTTAATCAGAAAAGACTTTTCCTTAGGAATAGTTCCCATGGAAATTCTCTGTAGTGTGTACATTGTATGTGTACACTCATTCACTGCAATGCACAAGCTCAGTCTCCTGACCCTTCCCTGAGGAGCAGGGTGAAGTTAATGGTGTTTTTAACAACATTCAGCCTGAACCCCTCAGATGTGGAGCTTTAACCCTTCCTTTCCCACAGCCGCTGCCCTACTCCAGCAAGGTGTCGTTCCCAGCCCCGCTGTGCTGCTCTTGCTCGGGCAGGGGCACGATGTAGAAGTCGCTGTGTGCCAGCTCCCGGTGCAGGGTGAGGTACCTGGAGGCCTCCCTGGTGTGTGGGATCAGGAAGCTCTCGGTGAACTGGGCCTTGCTCAGGGGTTCGTGGCCCCGGCCCCGCCGGACGCGGTTGACGAAGGCCAAGGCGAAGGTGTAGCAGTTGTGCTGCTGCTCCTCGTACCTGGGGGAACACCAGCTCAGCAAGGGCACTCCCCCTCCCCACAGCTCATGGGGAATGGTTACTCAAGGAAAGCTCTCCAGGAACTTCCCCTTGATCCCAGTGGTTCAGTATATTCCACTCATCACAAGCGCTACTTCCCAGCCAGGGAACTCTGTCATTTTTATGCTCAGGGCTGCAAGATTTGACAAAAATGAGTTCTTATTTTTTTTTATCCTTATTTGGCTTTTGCCTTGTTACCCTTTGCTCTCCCACCTCTTGTTACCGACTCTTTCCTGCAGCCCCAGAGTTAATTGTGTGCCACCACGGGTGTGTGGGAGCTCATTTAAAATCCAGCTCCTTCTATCTGTGATGTTCTCTACTATCCCTCAGTAAGTGGAAAGCTATCTAGAAAATCAGAATCAGGCTTGGCCTGAACCCAAAGTGTTACAGGATTAGTTTAGTGCAGTTCCTGTCCATTGAAAAAATAAGCAGAGGATTTAATTAAAAGAGTTCAGTTTTCAGTTCAGTGGTCATTGGTCTGGTTGTAGAAAAAGTAGGTCACTGTGTCAGGGGGTGGCAGATGGAAACCAAAGCTTGGAGAAGGGATGCACACATCACCTTCTGCCAGTGACTTTTTGATGCCAAGTCAGTTTTAGTATTACTGGGAACTGTAAAAGTAACACAAATCCTGTTGGCTTTACCAGCTCTGTAAACATCTAAAAATTCTTTTCTAAATTAAATTCTTCCATCTCCTTTAGGGGGGTAATTATAGTCAGCACATAGAGAATTGCTAAAAAATGCTTTTGATTTGATGTTTTCTGTTTTTCTTTTATATTATGGTTACATTTATTCAGCGAAAGCCAGGCAGGCTCTGTGTTACAGCTGCTCTTACTGAGGGACGATCCCAGGACTGGTGTTTTCCTGGAGAGCTGCTCTGTCCCCAGAAGAGCTGGAAATCAGCCTGGTTTCCCATTTCTCACCACTGACAACAAAAACATCATCTATCCAGATGATGATCCATATGATCTATCTATCAGAACTGGGCAAGAATCCCATCATTGTGCTCAGCCTTCAAATGCAAATACAACTCAAACTGCTGAAACCTAGAAAAATAATTGTGGAGTTGTGCCTGGACTTTTGTACTCAGCAGCATGCAGGTAATGTTTCATTGAACTGGGGCTTTAATGCAAAATTCCCTAAAGCCACCTCTTGTTTTGGAGCTTTTATGTCCTAGCAGATGAGTTTGTTATGTAAAATTCAGAGCACTCTGTCCAGCCAGGGCAGGCTGAGGGTGATCCTGGGGCTGTCAGGAGTGTGTGTCCTCAAGGACACCAGGCTCTGAACGACCCCCAAACCTTGTGGGGTCCGAGAGGATCCAGCCCAGCTGCTCATCCCAAACACACCCCAGACTATCATCTACACACCTGTGAGGGAGCCAGGCCTCTTCCAAGGAAAATTCCTCCAGGAGGTCGTCCCACTGGTGCAGGAGCTCGGCCATGTCTGGCTGCACCAGGGGGATGCTGATGCACTGCTCCCAGCCGCTGCCAGCCCTGTGCACACCCTCCTGGTCATAGTTGTACACCACGCCTGCAAACACAGCAATGCCACGCTGGGGGACACACACAGAGCCCTTTCTGGGGGGTTTTGGTGACTTCACCTCCCATCAGCCGAGTAGGAAATGCAGTCCCAGCTTTCAGCAAAAACCTGGTCTCGTTTTCACAGCGGGGTTTGAAAAAAAAAGTTTTGCTCTTCTGATGATCAGAGCGACTTAAGGACAATGAGGCTTCATTGTTAACCCTCAGATTAGACTGTCTGTGTGTTAAATATACATCTGAAATTATGTTTTGCAGAGTGGGCCTACTCTAGGGAGAACCCAGTAGGACTTTTAAAAATGTTTTTTAATTAGGGGTGTTTTTAGAATTACCAAAAACTCTGTTGAACTCAAAAAATCCTGTAATTCCTTTAAAGCAGGCCTAGCATTTCATTCCAGGGGTGGAAGGCACCTGTTTATCCTATTCAATGCCTGTTTAATCCATTCAGGGGCATGGATCTGCTCTGGAGCTCTGCTGCAAGGTGAGATAATTCCCAGTGGCCCGATCCCAGGATACCCCGAGCTGGAATTCGCAGGGCAGCTGGGGTGGCTCCTGCCGGGGTGTGGGAGGGGGGCACGGCTTGGCAGGGACCCCCGGGGTGCTGGTTACCCTTGGAATTGGTGATCCCGACGTGCAGGTCGGAGTGCCCATCGTAGCCCCTGCAAGAGGAGCAGAGGGGCTGCTGAGGGACGGCGATGTCCCCGCAGGCCTGGCCCGGCACAGGCGGGGGCACAGCTCCACTGACACCGGGAAAGGGCGGCTGCATTCCCGGAACGGCTCTGATCCCTGGCCCTGCCCATCCTGCCAAAGCCTCGCCTTCCCATTTTATTTCCTTCGCCCTTCCCT
>VZRS01004883.1:171113-244642 GCA_013398055.1 Ifrita kowaldi | reverse complement strand
TTTGTTTTAACTTTCTTGGGTTTCTATTTTTTCTTTCTCTTTTAATTCTATTAGTAATAAAACCCTTTCTTTGTATCACAGCTGTTTAAAGTTTGTGCCTGCTTTGTTTTTGTTTCTTTTAATTTTTATCTCACACAAAAGAAATCAGTAAGTGATCCATATTTCAAACCAAAACCACTACACTTTTTAGTGTTTCTGTCAGGTTAGCAAATTCAACCCGCTACGATAGATGAACGTGAAGTCTGCAATGCAAATCACGGTGGCACTGAAGGGTGTGTGAGGGATGGAAATGGCCAGGCTTTGCTCAACTAATTCGTGCTCCATATCGGGAGAGCTGTTTCTATAAATACAGGGAGCTGAGTGCTTTAAGGACCAGTATATCAGTTGGCGTTGCACAGTTAACATTCGCGTAGGCAGTAAACACAATTTGCTGAAGATTCGTTCAGCGGTTCTCATCATCAAATCCACTTATTTTAAAAAATGTGATTGGTGCCTTAGTGAATACATTGCTGGGGGAATGTGCCTTCATTCTCAAAGAAACTGGAAGAAATATTGGAGTTGCTGATGTTTATCTTTGCAGTCCAGCAGTAAAAACAACATTTGGGGGAAAACATGAGAAATGAGCATTAGCAAAATGTCTGATTATGGTTTAACATCTACTATAAAGGAATAATTCAAAATGTAGTTTGCTAATAGCTTTCAAGTATAGTCTTTATCCTGCTTTTGATTGCAAATAGTCAGGTTTAAAACAAGGGGATAGCAGAGGTTTAGTCTACTTCATTACTGGTTGGAAAGCACTTCAGCTCGCTTTACAGTACAGTATCTTTTTCGTTCAGAGTTTTTTTTCCTTTCCTTGAATTCTGTGCAGTCGCTGTTTTACTGGGTTTTTTTGTACAATATCAGCTTCGATGTGGTCTGCTGATGTGTCTCGTTGGGCTCTTTGGAAGAAGAGCCTTGATGAAAGTACAATGGGTGCTTTGGGTGGAAGAGGAACTTTGCCTTTCCCTTCGCCCTCCCCCTTTGCTTGCAGGGACCATCAGGGCTGTTCACTGTCATCAGGTACCTCACCCTGACTTTCTAGTTCAGACTCATTAAAACCAAGCAATAGTAAAAGAAGAAGAAGAAGGTGCTGTTCAGTCTGGCATTGATTTTTTGATTTTCCTGTTGTTAGTAACTGTGTGCAGTGACCCTTGGGGAGATGCTAAACCAGTGAATTTCCATCAGAAAGATGTCTATTGTCAGGACTGAATTATTTGAATTATTTGAATTTTAAAAACCCCAAGCAAAAAACAGTGTTAAGCTCATTCTGAGCTCTTGCTCATAGTCACTTTCTTGTTAGCTGATATGAACAAACATGTTGATTGAAGACTCATTGGGCCACACAGTACCTGGCAGACATTTGAGCAAAATTATACATTTTAATTTTTTTCTTCCCAAATGCTTCAAAATTTAGACAGTTTCTGTTATTTTACTTTTCAAGGTTGTAACAGTTTGTAGTGAAGTGCAATAATAATTTTGAAGGGTTTTTTTCCATTTTAAACTATGCAGACTCGAAGTGACATGGGTATGGAAGTAATATTTTTATGTTGAAGGCACTGGATAAAGTGCTGTAATTATGGTAGAGGTAAATGGGGATTTTGTCTTCTGTGTTTTGGGTCTGCTGCTATCCCACCTGGGGACACTGGGGTGGTGGTCAATAAATGTTGTCAGATCCCTCACTGAAGGTCTTCTAAGACCTTTCACCTTTTTAAGACTGCTGAGTAAATAATTTTACACAAACATATTAAGCTTATTCCTCAGCATTTAAATTAAAACTGTAGGCATTAGAGAAGCTGAAATACCAGTAAGTTAAGGCTTAAGACCTTCAGATTTTTTTTTTCTGATTTGATCCCACAGATCGCTCATGAGTTTGAAGGTCTCTAGAAGCTCACAAAGTCCCATTGATTTTTCAAAGCTAAGCTTCCGCTTAAGTGCTTTGCAGGATCACGGCCAAACTTGGGTTTTCTTTATTTGCTTATTCCAGGCCTGTGGGGATCATGTTTTCAAGCTTTTCCTAGTAATCAGGGAGTAGAAACTATTTATGTGTTTAACAGCAGTTCAGATTCTGATTTCACATGCTTGCAGGAGCTCAGGTTGTCCAGTGTGTAATCAAATGTAAAGAGATAGAAATACTGTAAGAAACTATCTGTTTATCCTGTGTTGCTTATTTTATCTTTGAGATACCAGTTCACATATTTTCCTTGACTTTTAAAGGAGGAGGAAAAAAAAAATCAAACCAACAAATAAATACAACAAGAAAAAGAAATACAAATTCCAGGCAGAATTTCTTTGTAGCAACCCCCAGTGCGTCTTTTCCTAAGGATGCACTGCAAAAGTAGATTCCTCTTACTGCTCAAATGAGAATTGCTCCTTCTCTGAGAGCCAGGTCAGTTGTAAGTAACTGCCCTGCAAATTTCCATCTAGCTGCTGGGCAGGAATGTGAGCCATGAAGTAGTAGTGAAAGCCACCTGCAATATGCAGTCTCCAGGAGTAGATGGGAAGCAGTGTCCTCCATCAGGTTAGAGGAACTCCTCAGCTGTTTAAATGTATGCTCAAGTATTACAAAACTATGTTTTACAGAGTTCCTGTATTACGGTTATGTGAGGCTTGATCACGTAAAGTTATGTGGGCAACAGACAGGTGCTGGAATGAAGTTCTTCTGGCTTTGTTTTGATTTCCACAAGGAAGAAGAATGAATTTGAAACGCAACATGCAGCTACAGATAGAAATCTTGGTAAAAGCAGACCAGACTTTGAATTCTGCTTGCTACAGGGTATAAATTACAGCTGTCTCCTTTCTGGACCTTTTTGGGGATTTTTTATGTTTTCTTGGCTAGAGGACCTGTACCTTCAGGCCAAGCTTTGCTTGTCTCATCTGCAATTCTGTGGCTATTGCGTGAGCTTTATCTGAGTGAGGGCTGTAAATTGGAGCCCAGTATTGTGAAAAATGGTGTAAATCCAATCTCAAATATAAGCAAATACTGTAAAGGAAAACTGGTATGACTGCTCCTGTTTCTTACTGGTATTATGAATGCAACTACAAGTGTTAAAAATGTGTTTCGAACACTGTATTGTTATGCTAATCAGTGTCTTTTTTGTTTCTCTCCTAATGCCTTTCACCTGCAATAATTGGAAACACTTGAAATGATTGGATATTTGGCATTTTCCGGTTTTCATCTTAACTCTTCTGGAAATTCCTACTTGCAGGTAAACTCATGGTTATCACACAGTGCATGCAGATTTGCATCTTTTGTCTAACCTGGCTTTTACATTACATTTTGGAGAGGAAATGGTCAGCAATTGAAATGAAATAGTCTGTGGTATATTCCATTCTGCCCCCAGTGATTAGGTATTAGTGCTGCAAAATACCAGCCAGCATAAAACTGAATTTGGTGTGCCATGTGAATGTCAAACACAGCATACCAAGTGCAACCTCTTGAAATTGGTTTTTTGATGGTTCCTCTCTAGGAACTAAGATTTTACTTGCATTATTCTTCGAGGAGCAAAATAAGTTTCTAATCCTCCTGCTCCTAAGAACAGTTCAAAGACAAGAACCTAAATGCTGAGAGCTGAAGTCAAAAAGCATGGATGTGTTTGTGTAGCTGAAGGATTCATGGGGTTTTTCTGAGGTTTTGGAGGCTTGATCCTGGATTGCCTCTGGTTACTGTTTTTGAGTTGCTCTCCTGCACAGCCTTCACTCCTGGAAAGCTGCTACTGTTAGCCGGACAGCATCCATGCTTAGGTGCAACTCTCCCCTGCTATTGCTTTACACCCTCTGCAAGGCACTGGGATGACCCCAGAGGAGTGCCAGGAGGCCCAGCAGTTCTGATGTGCTGGGTCTGGCACATGCATGAGCACCACTGGGCAGGGGGCAGTAGTGGCAAGTTGGCTGGCATGGGATGAATGGGGATCCTACCCTGAACAAACTCACTCCTTCACCTGCTCACCTCCAGCTCCTTGCAAGCAGGGGACTGTGCTGAGCTGCCGCACCCAGGTGTGGTAGCTGCTTTCTCAATGCCGGCTCAGGGGGACTCTTCAGCCATGAACCCTTTCCTGATGCCCTGCTCTATTCGCTCACCCAGCAGAGACAGTCAGGTCTGAGCAAACTGTTTCTTTTTTTGAGTTTAACATCTCACCAACAGGCATAACCAAATCATTGGCAATTGCTCTCAGGTCTGTCCAATCGGTCTCTTCCGTTTCCGTGATGCAGCAGGTTTTTTCGGCAGGACACAGATCACTGTTCTTATTTTGTGAAAGGAGATTTAATTACAGTGCGAGTGAGCCACATCCATCATTTCCAGGTCAGAGCCCATCCAGAGCTTCTGTCTGTGTTTTGGGTATGTGGAGTCACAGGGTTGTTTTCACTGCAGTTCCCTTGGATTTGCCAAAATCATAGCTAATTAGGGCAGAAACAGGCCACCTTCCAGACTGTTCTGTTACGGGATTTATTTTGGATGTCACCATGCTCTTTCCCCAGCATTGCAGTACTTTATGCTCTTACCTCTATTTTTTTTGCAGTAACGGGTATAAGCTTTGGAATGTGGAGCCTTAAATGAAAATGACAACGCAATGCTGTTTTTATTGAGCTGGAATAACTGGCCAAGGAAACTGGATAGAAATAGAAAGGCGAGTGTATGCTGGCTGAGAGTAAATGAGCAGGAACTGCTCTAGGCTGGGCAGGTTTGTGTTTGTGTGCAGTCTTCCTTTTCTCTCATGTTTTTGGTTTTTGTTTTATGACTGTTAGGTGTTTTAAATCAGTCTCCCCAAGTGTGAAGCAAAAGGACATCCCTGAACCTGATACTTTTCATGAAATGAAGTTCAGAATAAGCATTGAAGCTTCCATTTCATGTACCTACTTCATTAGTAGTAGGAGGATCACTTTTTTGGGTAGCTCTGAGTCTTTTTCCTTTCAGGCCTGAGAGTAAATGCTGCAAAATGGGCGCTCTGAGGATCCCTACCATCTCATGTCCTTCAGTCCCAAACACACCAGGTCCGAATTTCAGACAGATTTCAAGCAGGTGGAACTTGACCCGGTGGTGTCCTGAGAGCCCAGGATTTGAAGCCTGGAACCACTGAAATGTGGCTGAGCACCTACCTCAGCTTGGGGTGCAGCAGGTTCTCAAGAGACAATTCAAAACCAGTGGGGATACTTTGATACCTGCTCTCCCGTTTATTTTTCTAGGAGATACCTGGAGTTTTTGTTCCTGGCACTGTGTTATTTTCTAGTATATTAAACCTTCTATTTTGTGACATCCCAGAGGCACGTGGCTGCTCCGGGGCTGTAACACCCACTGTGCCAGGCTGTGCTGCCAAGCAGTGAGCTAGACATTGGCATGACTTTTAAAAATGCAGTGAGGACAATAAGGCAACTATTGCTTTAGCTATCCCTGTTGTACGTGGTTGCATAAATATGCTAGATTATGATTATCTCTGCCTCATAATTAGCAATTTGCATAACTGCTTGCTGTGAACAAGAAGTCCCATCAGTGTTATGAAGGATTTATTTAGCTGTCTGAATATATTTTTGTTATCCAATGCAGAAAGAAAACAATCAAAATGGAAGCAGTCCCAAATGCTTGGTGTTATTTCTAACCCACACACATAATTAATGGGAGTACTAATTGTTCGGCACCAGAAACTCATTTGTTTCTCTACAGACTGGAAGAACATTAATTCTCAGAGTGCCTCTCTTTTTTTCCCCATAGCCAGCAGTATCATAAACTCTGCAGTCGGTTGTAACCAGATTATATTTGTTGTGTTTGCAACGTAGCATCTGCGATAGTCGTCTTTTTCAAAGGTTCTGTCTAAGCAGTGAAATGTATGTAAACATATGTAGTCATGGCTGTGTTTCAGACTCTCAGCGATGGATTCCTGTATCTGCTGTTGTCGTAAGAAGTGAGGGCTCAGCCGAGGTACCAGTGATACCTTGGGTACCTGCTTGTTGGCAGAGCATGCCTGCCTAGCAAGTGCCGAAAGATGAGACCTGCTTTGCTTTCTGGCTTCACCTGTTCATCTGCTCCTACACTCCAGATGATAAAATACACCTTTGGAAAAGAAATTTTGCATTTCTGGGTTTGATTTTGGAAAATGGGGCGCAGAGTTGGTCGTGCCCATGTGAAGGACCAGACTGACCCCATACAAAGTTGTGGTTTTATTTGCACTCCTGTACGCTGAAAATTGTGGGAGCTGGGAAATCCACCTCTGTGAGCAGCATTTCCATTCAAAGCCATTTAAGTGTAAGTCTCTGGTGAGTTCTGTTTTGTGCCACATATCCTGAGTTTGATGTGGAGCTGGGTTAGTAAGATGGAGCAAAGGATAGGCTGGCAAAGAACGTAATTCTGTGAATGATCCAGTTTTTAATGTCTGCTGAGTCCTGAGCTGCAGTAGACTTTATTTGGGAATTGTAGAAAGTACACAGCTCTTCCTCAGGAAGCTGCTGGGTCCTGACAAAAACACGAGTTCTGTTTTTTCTGATCCTGAAATGGAGCAGCACGTCGCACCACGTTCCTTTTTTTGCCCAGCCTTGTGCTGGAGGGCTGCATGGCCACTTTCTCCTTGGTGTTTAGGAAGGAGCACATCTCTCCCTGGTGGCAGCAGGTTTGTGCCCGCATCAGAAGAAGATCTGCAGGGCTTGTGGTTGAGTCTGTGCAGTGAGGAGTTAAGAAAAAAGTGTGAGTAGCTTAAAAAAAAGATTGGATGAGAAGGTCCTTTTAAGGTTTTGGTGGCAATCCTGAAATGTGAGATCCTCTAAAGGTCTTTTCCTGTACTAAGCTGTAGCTTTTTCTGCATAAATAATGCTGGAGAAAAGTAACTTACTTGTGCAACATATGTCCTACATGGTAGCAAACGTTTACAACGTCTGGACAAAGGAACCACTGCTGCTAGGAGGGCCTTGAAGCACAGGCCACTGAAATCATGGGTCTCTCTGTATGGGGTTGAGAGTGCTCTTAAATGGTGGCCCTACTGCATCGTGGCTGAAAGGGCAACACAGGGTCTTTAGAGAACTTGCTTGAAATGAGAATATTGTGTAATCCAAGAGCCAAATGATTTAATGTGCAATGAACCCAGAATCTCATTTAAAGGAGTGAATGTCCAGGCTTGCACCAACATAATTTACTTATTTTTATGAGTATCTTCCATGCACTGCTAATAAATATGAGCTATTAATGGGTTTTTAATCTGGTTCGCGTTTATTACAGGTTGAGTGTGAGGCTATAAATAATGCTTGCTTAGAAGCATGAAGGGTAAAGCTGTGTGAGTGGGTCCTCAGTCCTTCCTGGAGCTGGGCTGTGCAGGGCAGTGCCTATTTGCAATGCCAGTGAGCCACCAGCTCAATTCATCAGGCTGTGAGGATACTCTTCTGGAGCATTTGCACCACCGTTTCCTCTGAAACAGGGTCCTGCTCTGACTGCATGGGTTTGAAACAGATATTTTGGGGCATAATCTGTGTTTCTCTATTCACTGGGAACTTAGAAGTCAAACTGCTTATGAAAGGGACGAGAGGTCTTGGAGATACTTATTGTTGATGTTTCCCAGTCTCCCATACCCTCATCTATCTCCCCCACCCTTCCTCAGCCATCAGGTAACACAAGTAATTCAAGTAAAAAATGCTCATGTGAGGAAGGGAAGAGTTGGGCATAAATCATTAGAGGGAAAAGGGAAGATATCTTAAGGACTTCTTTGCTCTTTTTAAATTTTTTTCTCCTTTCGTGGACCCATTTTCTCTTACACGGTTGGATCTCTCTCTGGAGGGGGTTGCAGGTTGAATAAGAACAAGAGAAGTTGCTTATTGGAGTGTTCCCTGTTTCCAGCTAGGAGATCTCAACTCAAGAAAGGGAAGAAATTAGCAACTCTGGCATCCTGGAATAGCAATAGCTAGGGCAGGTAAGAAATTTGTGTTTGTTTCCTGCTGGAAATTTAGCTTTTATCAAGGAGAAAATATGAAACAGGAATTGCAGAGAGGCTTTGCATCCTTATTTCACATCCTCCTCCTCACCATTTGCTTGTTGTGTCCCAAGGGTGTGCAGGGCCACAAGAGCTCTCCCAGCATGTGCTGCACAACCCCTCTTGCTGCTGCAGCCTGGTAAGAGATGCAGCCCAAACCAATATGTCCAGAAAGAAGAAAATGCAGAGAAAAGGCAGCTCTATGACTGCCTGGTGAGATGTGGCAGCATGGCTTCTCTTTGTAGCTGAAAGTTTTCTGATTATTTTGTCTCAAATGTTTACCTTTCTGATCTGTGGAAGCTCCCTGAGGAAAAGAAACGCTCCATGATAAATAGTTTTGTCAACAGCCCAGTTTTCCTTCAAAAGCATTCTGATGAAAACTTCTTAGGAACGTGCAGCCTTGGTCTTACTTCCCCTTTATTTGCACAAGCAGATGTGATTTATTTTGCCGTTTGATGTATCATGCAACTCCCACTGAAAGCAACCATGGTTGCGAAAAAGTTGTGGGAGCAACTCTTTAATGCTTCCCAAGATTTCATTAATGAGTGGGAGTGACCCAAAGTCTCAGCGACTGTTTGATGGAGTTATAGCTGGCATAAACTAATTTATAAGCATCAGTCTGAAGTACACAATGACGTGGGCATGTTCTGAATCTTGTTTTGCTGTGTTTGTTGGTGCACTGTGCTTTTCACACGGGTTTCCATTCTGTTATGTGGCTGATACTAGTTTAATTGCAGAGAGGAGAGGCCAATGCCCTGGTTTGATGGAAGGGCAGAGGAGGTGTGTGTCCACTGAGCTCCATCTGAAGTTTGTATGGCATTTCCATTAAAAGCTGTGTGCCTGCTTTACTGGAGAATATGATAAATATTTTTTTCTGAGATTTTTTTTTTTGTGTTCTATGTAATGTCATTCAGTACAAGGGCAGGGAGATTGTTCAAAACTTCCTTAAGGCACCAACTTGATACTGCTTAATGCTTTTTTCTTGTTGTTCTTTGTCTTCATGTTCCTTGCCTTGCATGAAAATCAGTAAATAAAACATCAGACCTGAACCCCCCAATCATCCTGGGGCCTAAGAGAGGAAGGGTTACCAGCACAGCTGTTGCAACTGCAGCTGATTTCCACTGGGGGCCTCAGAGATGGATGAAATCCCAGCAGCGTCTCCAGGAAATGCAAAGCAGAGGTCTTTAGCATAGCACTGCAAAACCTGGCTCTGCACAGGATGGGGGGTTCTTTTGGTGCCTGTGCTACTTAAAATTTGGCAGCTTTGTGTGGCTTCAAAATGTACACTGAGTGCCTTCAGATGCTGCCTTCCCCTTGGGCTGTGGCTGCCCAGTCGGGCCTTGGGGTGTTACTTTTGAGAGTGACGATGTGGCCAGTCAGTGTCAGGGCTGTCGTGGGCAGTGCAGGCACTTGTCTGTCTCAGATGGCACCTAAATGTCCAATTTTTCATATTCATCCTTCTTCCTGCTGCTGGAGGTGCCTATTGAATGCAGCCTGTATTCCAGGCTAACTTTGCTGCCCAGACATTATTAAAGGAAATGAATTTGCAACGCCTGCAATGCTGCTTGCTGCTTTGTTATGTAGTCCTAGAGTAAGAGCAGGTCAATACTGCATTAGTTCTGGCTTGATGTGACCTATCTGAAGCCACCAGAGTAAATTCAATTTGTGTTTATTTTTGTGCTGGAGTCTGTTCTTCATGGGCTTGACAAGGAATTAATCTTACCATGCTTTTACTTATTTTGAAAGGAATAACAGTGGAAGGACTTAATCCTGGAAGGACTCTGTGCTGGCTTTCAGATACGCCTTGTCTAATGTTTCTGTACAGTTTTGGCCTGATGGTGTTTAGCTAATCCATCTGATCGTAATTCTCACAAAGTCCTTTGCAGTCTCCACTGCCCAACCTCTGACTCCCAGGAAAGGTTTTTGTAGCTGAGACAGTGCTGTAAATACTGCAGCTCTTAGCTGGGATTTTTTTTTCCACCACATAATTCATGGACCTCAGTAATGTGACTTCCCCAGTGAAAGGGCATTTATAGATTTCACTCTCTAGTGCTTGATCCATGACCTGCTGGAGTCAGCAAATGTCTTCCTGCTGACCCTATCTGGCTTTGGATCAGACGATAGGGAGCTTTTTGAGAGAGAGCTAGCTGCTCCTTTCTAATGGCTGTTTCATATGTCATACATTTTTCCTGGTTATAAAAGGATATAAAAGCTGTGATGTTAGAAACCATAATACTTTGTTAATTTGATTGCATTAAAGTGCGTTAATCAAACTGAAAGGGAATGTTAACTGGATTTTCATGTCTGCTACAGCAGCACTTAGAGCCTTCTGCAGAGATGAGGATCTGTTTGGTGGTGCTTGAGGACAGAGGAGTCAAACCAGGGTTTCTTTGCAAGGAGCTGAATGATGCTTGTGTGAATCTGTGGATGTGAGAATTAACGGTGAGCTGCAGGATCCTGCATTGTGGTCCCTTCCAGCCTGGTGCACCAACAGGCCCCAGAGACCTCAGCTCAAACCAGTTGAGGGTTCAGGCTCGCTGAGCATCTTGAACATAGGAGATGCAACAAAATATTCATGTAAAGAAAGACTGGAGCCTGTTCATCAGCTTTCCTGGTTTTAGCAGCTGTTTCTCCCAAGCCTCTCCTGGCACAGATGGCTTTTTCTCTTTTCCCAGAAAAGTTCACCAGGCAGAAACAGCAAATCCAAGCCTGTGAGCACATGAGCATCCTCACAAATGCGCCATCATTGCAGGTTTATGAAACGATGCTGGTAGGTTTTAAGTCTACTTTTATGTAGAGATAAGTACGTTAAAAGACCTTTGGGTCCTTTTCTAGGAATCAGTTATAAAGGTCCACAGGTGATACGATAATGATTTACCTTTCAGGCTGCTGTTTTGTACATCTCTCTGTCTTCTGGAAAGCCTGTTGGCTGCACCAGTTGCTCAAACACAGCAGTTTTGGGTTGCCGGGAGGTTTTTTGCAATAAACTGTTTTTTATTTCAGTAGCAGATTCTCATTATGCAAAAGGAGAAACAGCCAAGGCAAGTGTTTAAACCTACTTAAGATTTGGACTGCATCATCTGTGTGATTGAAAAGCACTGCTTGGGTCATTGTTCTGTTCCAGCTTTGCTGCTACTACTTTGGCAGATGTTTAAAGATCCTTCCTGATGCTGAACCTGGCACAGGGACTTGACCTTGATGTGTTACAGGTCCTCCTGCTCCCCCAACAGATGGAGCTGCAGCAAAGGGAAGGGGCTGCAGCTTGATTTCCCCCAGTACAGCCACCCCACAAGTAAACAAGCATTAATCATCCATCCCAATACACTGGTCTTCAATTGAAAGTGGTTGTTAAATTCCTGATTGTAATTGTGATTTGCATTGCCAAGCAGCACCTCGGGTTTAAATAATCGATGTTTCATTTTCTTGTTCCATTCATGTGTGCTGGTTGTCTCCCTGAAGGGAGGTTTGGTCTGATCGTTTGGTGCCTCTTGCTAACCCAGGTCCCCTTGTCTTACAGCAGCTACTTGCTGGGTTTGATTTTTGGTTCACCACTTGCCTTGGGTTGAAAGAAGCATTCCAGAAAGTCACTTCTTAGAACTTGGTGTTAATTGACTAAAGTAACTTAAAAGTAGAGGATACATAAGAAAACTAATACATTCCTTGAAAAATTCTTTTCTTGTATTCAGCTTTGACTGGGGAAGGAAGTATTGCTCACAGTTACACTCAAACCTGGTCATAGCTGGTCATCCCATCCATTGAACATGATCGTACAAATTTTGCACCTTATTTTTGTTCATCAACTGACAGTAGACCAAAAGCTGTCATCTTCTGTCTCTTCTCGTTCTTCTGCTTAACCCTGAATGATCTGATCATTAGCAGACCTACTTGAGTAAGTGACTGGAGAAAATACCCTCTTTCCTGAGCAGATGATTCCTAGACTGTCCTGATCCTGCCCCATCCAGCAGACCTGATGGCTGGGGGAGGTGAAGGGTGAAGCGTGATCATTCCCATCACCCAAAACTCAGGTCCTGGTCTGCTCAAGGGCTGCAGAACACAGAAGGTGTACCCCAAGGCAGGGGCACTGGGCATAAGGAGAGGTGAGCCCAAGTCCCTACTTCTCAGGTCATGTGCAGTTTATCAATACAAATGTGCACCACTGTCTTGGCAAAGTGTTTTAACACACTTCTGAGAAAGACGTGTCCCCCCAGTGCTGTCAACAGTGTTAAAACAGCAACAAAGCAACAAGCTTATCAAGTATCAAAGCCAGGGTAAATCAACAATGCAGTGTTGTTGGTAAGTCATCAAATTAGTGAAATTACTAATTAAGGATTGATTAATTTGGCTACTAATTTGAAGTCTAAGGGGTGACTCTCCTTCTGAGGCAGGTGATCTTCTGGGATTTCCAGTCAGTCAATCAAATCTATAATTGCAGGCTGGCTAAGTCATATGGAAAATAAATTATCATCTGACACTTCAGCCACTACAGCAGAACCAGCTGCACACACGTGGTGTGGGAGGGCTGGGAAGGGCTCTCCAATACCTTTTGTTTTGTCACACAGGGATGAAAAGTCATCAGGGCTCAGGAGCAGAGGGCTGCTAAGATGTGGAGCACGTTTGAAGCTGTGGTCTGTTCCTCATCTGTGGTTGTGGTTGGCCTGTCAGCTTGTTCCCAGGGATTGTGGATGTGTTTAGTTTAATGAGAGGGAACTAAAAGGCCTGCTGCATTTTTAGATGTGTTTGCATGGCTCACAGTGCTGGATGCAGGCTCTTTTAATGTTGCTGAAGGAAGTCTTGCTGACTTCAACTGCATGCAAGAGTTTGATCACATTGCTTTCAGGATATGGTGAGACGTTGTAGAGGGCAGCTCAATCCATCTCTGAAAGAAACCAGGGCTTTTCTGGGAGCTGGTGATGTTGGTGGACTCCTCCTCTTTGCTGGTTCTGTGACTCCAGCCCTGTTCAAGCACCTCACCTCAGTGTGTTATGCTGCAGGGCCTGGCCAGGGCTGGGTTTCTGATGCGCCTGACCGGCATGAACCACCCATCCCTGGAGAGCTGATCTCATCCAAATGGCCACTGCCAGGAAAGCTCCAGATGAAAGGCTGAGAGTTGCTTTCTCTAATGGCTTTTTATCCAGCAAAATGTTTTGTTGCCTTATTTATGACTTCTTCCGTATCAAGGAAGCCTGGGATGAAAAGGCTGAAGGCTTCCTTTTATTTTTGTCTGCAAACTCCCTCTCACTGCTGTGGATTTGCAAGTTCTTTAACAGGATGAAAGTTGTGGCTGAAGCTGGCCTTCCCCTGAATTGTTTCATTATGCTGTTGACATGAACACTAAATCCTGCTTTCCTTTGCTGCGTGCTGAAGGTCACTGCTGCAGTATGATCATAATGAGCCTCATAAGCCAGTGTCTCATCTCAACAGAGCTCTCTGTGGATTGCCCAAAAAAACCCTCCAACCATTTATTCTTTAACCTTATCAGTCTACAGATGCCGAAGGCATCATGTGAGCCCGAGTCTTGTAGCTTGTCGATGTTGGATGATGCTTTGATCTTAAGGGACTTGGGGGCTAACAGAAGGAATAAGGTAGTGGAATAAAAGTAGGCAGTGCTTCAGGTAGTAAATGCAAGACTCAGCATCAGAGTGCCCACACTGAAAGTAAAGGTCCTTGTCTCAGGTCAGCAGGAGGGAGTTCATCTCCTCCATCTTTCAGATGTCTGAAAATTATGTGGAATTTAAAGCCTATGGGAGTGAGGCTACCATTGCAGAAAAGAGGGGAGGAATGGGGGAATGGAGGAATCTAAAGGCTAATTCCTTTCTCCTTCCCTCTTGTCTTCCAGCAATAACTCTGGGAGACTGCGCTGCTGAACAGGGATGTGCTAGGGAAGGAGGGGAGCATCCCATGCTCTGGTCTAAGGCAGAAGCTTACTGAAATCTCCTGCCCTACCTGGTAGTCTGCTCTGGTGTGCTGCTCTTGGGCAGGCTGGCTGTGACATGATGTACTTGCAAAGCCCTGCTCTGTGTGACCCCAGGAGAGTTAATTCACTCCCCCTTAGCCACCTGCAGGAGGGTGGATTGCACGAGCTGTCATTAGAGTGTGGGAATTTTCCTTTGGATTTGTGAGCTGAAACGAGGAGCCGGGGACCTTTATGGGGCTGTGTTTAGGACCGTATTTGCTGCTCAGCACAGTGAAGAAGAGATTGCTGTGAGAGACAAGGGAAGGCGCTCATCTGTGATCCAAACAGTGTGTGACAGCTGATTCAGCCCAGATCGGGCAGCCGAGCATGCAGTGCACAGTGGGTTTGTATATCCTGCTCCGATCCCTGTTACGAATAGTCCTAGGCAAGAGCCGCTTGCTGACGGTGCAAACACCCCTGGGGGAAGGGAGGGAGACAGCTGCAGAGCTGGTGCTGTGCGAAAGCCAATTATCCGGACATGTTTTTCAGCAGGAGAGACTTCCCAAAGCCCGGGAGCAAGGAAATTTGCAAATTCCTAAAGCTGCCTTATTCCTAGGTTTTGCTTTATTTTAAAGCTGCATCTGCCTCACTAGAGATCCAAATTTCCTCCTGTGTGCTCCTCCTGTCCAAGGCGGGCTCTCCTGTGCCTTTGCCATCCTCGATGTGCTAAGAGGTGTCTTAAAAACTGCAAAGAGCGGAAGTTCCTCCTCTTCCCTGGGCAATCTGTCAGTGTCCTGGTTAGTGGTACACCTGCCCACGGGCATCATTCGGTGCTGTGTGAGCAAAGGCATGTGAGCACCCTGCATGGAGAGGTGGTGCTCCGCCCCTGAGCATCATGGCGGCTGTGAGGAGCTGGCTTTGCTTGAAGCTCACTCCTCTTAGTGGCCCTGATCAGTGAGCAGAGAACTAAGTCAAAATCTGACTGCAATGTGATAAAGGCATAGCATTATNAATTTCCTTTTTTCCCGAACCTGGTGGGGGGAAGGGTGGTTGTAACCTGGTTTTTTCTTTCAGAGGATATATTGCTAGATTTTGGCCAAACCGGCACATTCCCCCACTGCTCGCTGGAGCCCTCAGAAGTGTCAGTACAGTTTTTATATTTATAGCTAAGGTTGGCTCCACTGTGGATATATATTCCTGCCAGATTCATGTTCTTTGACACTAACTTGACCAATTCTTTTATGATGTAGTTAATTTATCCCGTGATTTCGTACTGCAGAGCAGTACACAAATCTGCATGTTGTGATCAGTTTAGCACTAGAGTGTTCCCCATTTGTTTGCCTTTGCATCTACTACTTTTAATCTGGACAAAGTAAAAGTTTTATATTGTGTTAATAATTGCTAAAACTGGTTCTGGAGCAATGCTTACAGTTCCTGTGATGGCTTCTGGATGGGAAGCTGCAACTCCCACCAGCAACTCCCTCCTGCCAGCATCACATGCTCTTTCAGCCCCAAGATGCATAGCCAGGCTTTGAGTTGCGACTGGAAGAGAAATGTTAAGGCAGGCAGAGGTGTAAAATCATCAGAGGTTTGATCCTGAGTTTTTGCAGGCATCTAGTGGGAATAAAGGGACTGCTTCTATCATTTGGTCTTTGGAAGAAGAATGGGCTGACACAAACCAGCAGGCAGTTTTCTGGCCACATGCTGCTTTATAACACATTCAGTATTGATTAACTGTAGTTTTAAGCCCGTTTGGACAATTCAGCCACTTGACTGAGGGGTTGGAACACAGTGGAAGAAATGTTAATAAGTGTAGTTCCCCATTTGATCATGAGTTTAAATTTTAAAATCCTTCGAGTGTGAGTATGAGTACTGTATTCCCAGGGAGAAGCCAGTTTGATTTATGACCTTTTGATGTCCCAAATACAATTAGCACTCCATCAGTATGCAGATACTATCACGGGGTCCGATGACTTGAATGACTTCCAGTTACCCCTGCATCGGGAAGAGGTGTCAGAGCTAATGAAATTCTCCCCCAAAATTATTGATTCATTAGACAACACAATCCTTTGGCTGTCCTTTGCCCAGTGAGCTGTCAGGAAAAATGCATCTTGGGATGTCAAAATGTTCCTCTTGTTTCTTGTCACAGTTCTTTCTCCTCTCTGATGCTTCCTGGGATCACGCACATCGTACACTGCTTGTAGTAACACACTGGGGGCTTTTGAGCACCCAGAAAGTGTGACCCAACCCTCTGCCCAGGGTTGTGCAGTGCAGATCTTTCTGGCAGAACAGATGCAGTCTTCTGAGCTGAGGTACTCACATGGCCAAAACCCAGGCTGAAAGACAGCAAGTGCATCTTGGAGGACATGGGGTAAAGGAGATAGGGTGATTTGCAGAAAACCTGGTAATTCCTGTGTTAGACTTGGCACCAGGGATATTCTTAACAGATTAGTGACAGCCAGAGCCCCACAAAAATATCTTTTAAAAACTCTTAGTGACAGCATCCTAACCTTATGTAAGTAGATATCTTTCCCATGCTCCTGCAGTATGTTAAGACACTATTAATGCTCTTTTTTAACGTGTGAGGGAGTTGGAGAACACAGAGCCACAGAGCTTAGCCAGAACTTAACAGAACTTTGTGTTTCCAGTTTCCTTTCTTCACGGATGCACTTTGGGCTGTTTTCCCTTCATTTAGTTACCGTGACGATAACTGCAGTATTTCCAGATGCTTTTTAAATTTATTTCCTTTCCCAAACAACCGCTGGAATGGCAGGAAATGCTAAAATAGCAGCAGACAGCCAGGGTGCTGCACAGCTGAGGCCAGATTCAGTGACAGCTTGTGCCTGCTCATGTAGCACAGAAGTCTTTACTCACCCAGTATCCGGAGCAAATGAAATTTGATGAGCCTTCTGCCTTTTCTGAGAGGGAGCTGGGCGGTTGTTTTTTTGCCCTCTTCACACTGCTGGCTCTGTGCACCAATTAATCCATGCTAAAAGGACTTGCAAGGAGCTTGTTATTCTGTGGGCTTGTGAAGTGGCGGCTCGCCAGATTTGAGCTTGTTTCAGATGTTTAATAGATAGAAAGTTGATCACTTGGCAGCTGAACCCACACCCTCTTGGTGACTCTCCCAAGGCTGCAAAACACTCTGGGATCCAGCAGCTTGGGAAAGGCCATGTATTTATGAGATAGAATAACTTTTAGCCTAACTAAAAAAACCCACATGGATACCTGCCTGAGCTTCATATTATTTGAAGTCCGTCGTGCCTGCCCCTCTATTGACACAGTGCTGTCCTGTTTCATCTCCCCATCAATATGACAGTGGTAAGCAAATAGAAAGATAATCACTAGCAGATTAGCTGTTGCTTTGGAAGATTATGCTTCACAGTTATGGAAATTTTGCTCTCTTCATTGAATCCAGCACACACATAGAACTAAATTTTCGTGTTTTGTTGGCTTTGTTTGTAATAAATAAACCCAAGCTGAAAAATACATCTGGAGCGTATAAATATGGATTTGTTTGAGGCAAGATGCTTCTCAGGCAAACTTAGAAAAATCCTTGCCAGCAATTTATGAGGACAGGCTGTATGTGAACCCAGGAGAATATTTTGCCATCAACATCAGATGACACCTCAAAGGACAGAAGGAAGTCTTGGCTAAGGGCAGCAGCAACCTAGACATGGGGAGATTTTTTTTGGTTTTGTTTTGCAGCCTTGGGATATCTCTTTTTTAACCAAATTAGTACAAAAATAAGAGCATCCAAAGTTTCACTGTTTGGGGACAGGATTAGAGGTCACAGTTTGTACAGACAGGATCAAAGCAGGCTTGCTGCAAATGCTTTCTGTGTAAAGCTTAAGGAGGGGCTGGCTGTCCAGAAGAGGAATATGGGCAATAAACTGCCTGCAGGTTTGCAGACTGCAGAGTCCCTCTATAATGGCAGGTGCTGTGCAAAATAGTCTGTTCCAGTGTTCTGAATGTTGTGCCAGAAAATCAGCAAGACAGCAGCAAAAGTAATTCTGTGGTTGAAAGCAGCAGAGGGAGAGTAGTTTGTGCTGGGTGTCATTTTTTCTTCCAGATTACTATTTTTTGGGTCTTCTGAACTTTATTGTGCTTTGGTGGACCTAGGCAGTTTGAGCATGGCCTAAGTCAGGCTTTTGAAAACTTGGTGGGCAGAGGTGCTTTTGGTTCATCTGTTGTTGCAGAGCCGGTAGATGGCCCAGGAAATGGGTGAAATTCATGAAAGTTCAGTGCTCAGATTGCTGCCTCTTCCTACATTTCACAAGCACTTGGAGTATCTGATATGAGCCTTGTTCCTTTCCCTTCAATTTGCCTCTCTGCAATTTGTCTTGGGGGAGCCCTTAGATGGTGATGACAAAAAGCCACAAAAGAAATATAAAAGGGCATTAGTTTGACGGGAGGACTCACACCTGCTTTTACCCTTTGTGATCTGCTGCACAGGGAACAGCGTTTAGGGGAGTTTGAGGTTCCCTCACTAAAACACATTTGATCCCACAGTGCTGTCAGGGAAGCAGAACCCACTTGCAGTTGTCCCTGGTTAAGTGAGGGATAAAGCTGAATCCTGGTGTTTCATAGCCCCAAGTCGAGTGTTGGACCGTGGCACTGCTCTGCTGTCCCCCACCACAGTGGAATTCTCTTCAGTAGCCCCATACCTGCTGCTGCAGCATGTGGAGAGGTGCCCAGCTCCAGCTCCTGCGTCATTCCACCTTCCAGCACAGGAAGGTGGCAAGGTGTGGCTGCTCTGGGCTCTTCTCTGGCAGCAGATGAGCATGTTGGTAAGTAAATGCCTGTCTCACACCTCAATGCTCAAACCAGCATCACAGCGGAGCCTGGAGATGTCCAGATGTTCTGCAGGATTAACCAAGATTTAAACGTGTTTGGGTTTTCTTCTCCATCCTGGTCATGCAGTAGGTTTTGCATTACCTGTTGGAAAAGCCTGCATGTGCCACTCAGATCCCTCTCCTGGAAAAGCCTGCATGTGCCACTCAGATACCTCTTCTGCCTCTTCAACCTATTTTGGGATGGACTATTTTTGGATTGCAGCAGAGGTGACACGCCTGGGAAAAGGGGCATTGCTAACAATGGCTACGGTGCTGCTAGGAGGATGACACCTTACTGTTCCTCTGAAGTGAAGGGTTTAAATGAGTCACTGCCTTGTGATTTATTAGAAAGTTTTGGTTGTTGTGCTGGTTCTCAGCAGCTGACACAAAAAAGGAGAAAAAAGCCCACCCCACGACAAAAGCCTGCTAGAAAACAACTGAATGGCATGTTCTACCCATTGTGGCCTTTGGTATAGGATGGGGTGATTGTTACACTGGTCTAGATAAAAATATAGTGCAGTTACAACTGTGGATATGTTTGCTCTCAAAAATGCTAATGTTATGTAATTATTCTTTGGTTTTTGCACATGTATCCTGCCTATCAAGTGAGATCCAGCACTAGAGCATTTGATTAGTACCTTCAGTGTTCAGCTCAGTTAAATCTCCTAGTTGAGACCTGTTCCTAAAAACACTTATTAAAGTTATGTCTTGTTATAAATGATCTAAAGTCTGTTATTTAGCTGTGATTGGTATGCTTGTGTTCAGAGCAGAACGTGCTTTGTATATTGAGGCTTTTATTTCTCTCACATGCTGCAACTGGATTCATGTCCCAGGTGCCACACCCTGCCCTAGTGAAGGCGGTCCTGTCTTTGTTCAAATATTCTGTTTATTGGCCATATCTTGGTGGTTTGTTAAAAGCAGAAATTAAGATGTTTTCAGTTGCATTCCCCTAAGTTGTCTCAGGCTAAGTGAGGCTTGCAAATGATGTGCTGGAATTAAATCCCAATTACGTTAATAAGGAGAAAGCAATTGGAAAATTGCATGTGGGTCTGTGCTGGGGCACCAAGGATGTTGGGTGTCAGCAGCAGGCACAGGGCTGAGGTTTCAAGAGCCCTTGAGCTCGCAGAGCTGCTCCTGTTAGTGCTCGCAGGAAGGTTTGTCCATTTGCTTTATAGTGAGACAGCACGAGAAACTTGAAACAGAATAGGAAAGCAAGTCCTGTTACTGCCTTAACATGGTAGTGAAGAGCATATCCCCATGGTGTAAGAATGGCAACATACTGCAGCAGAAGAAATCTTAGAAGCAGAAGGAATATTTATAAACCTGTGCTTGGTGTGAGTTCAGCACAGCTACCCTCTTGCCATCCCTCCCTCCTTGAAATCCAGAGCTACTCCTCTCAAATGAATCCATCAATGTGGCTTGAGCTGTTTTGGCTGCAAGACCAAAGACTCGAGAGCATATGTTTCCCAGAGTAATTCAGAGAACCCATAATGTATAGTGTTCACAACTGGTCTCCAGTTGTGAATTTTTAATTATGCGAGATCATTTTCAGTAAATGGGACTTAAGGCTCAATTAGGACTGTCAGATCCAATTTCTCACTCACCTACTATTGAACTCATCCTATGTTGTTTGCAATAATTGCCAAATCCACAGGAAAGATGAGACTTGCAAAAAAAGTGATGTCTGTGGCATTTCCCATTCTCACAACCTCCTTCAGCAGAGTGATAGGAGCACTGGATGCAAGGGAAAGTAACGTGCTTGGAGAGATGTTTAAACTGTTGGGAGGTATTTTTGCCTGAAATAGCAAGAATACAAAGTCTGGTCTTTGTATACATCAAGGCAGCTCAGCTTGCCAAGTCCAAGAACTTGCATCTTAAAAAAATCACATCATTTCCTCTACTGTGAGTGCAGTTTTTTGGGGCACTGCTCTGTTGCTGGGTCTTGGCATGGAACACCAAGCTTGTACTTCAGATATGATGGTCTGATTGGAATGGCTTGGCTGGCAAGCTTGCGAGGAGCTTGCGCTGGTTCTGGGGGGAGCAGTGGTCCTGCCCCTGCTCCTCCTGAGGGCTCATCCCACCCTAGGGCTGCCCCACTGCTCTGGTAACTTCACTGGAAGTGTACTTGCCCTGTGCCTTTCTGTTTCTTCAGCATGCTCTAGCTGTTGTCTCTCTAAAGCAGAGAAAAGCAAGATGCCCAGATAGCAAAAAATGCTGCCTTTGCTCTATAGATCCATGCAAAATTTGGTTTTGAAAACAAATGGGCATCTCTGTATGCACTGACCCGGAAGAGACTGGAGATTTCTGTTTACCAGGCTGGAGCTGTGCAGGGGCAGCTTTCCTCCTGCCTTTGGCTCCTGGGGTACTGCAGAGCCATGAATGCAGAGAGCATCTTTAAAATAAACCCTGAGTCTACAGAGTGGTTTATCCCTCACAAGATACCCGCCTTGTGCAGGTACCTGTGGGGAGGCCCCCTCTGCTCACCACAGGGAAGTGGGGTGTGTATCCAGACTCCCTGACTGGGTGCAGGAGCGCATGGAGAGGTTTACTTGGAACAGAAAACAGCACATAGAAATAGAAAACTGTCTTGGGTCAGCCAGCTCTGCACTGGGATGCTCAGCTGTTTGCAGACAAATTGCACCCAGGCTCTTTGCCACGCTCCTTTGGTGTCTCTCGTGGCTAATATGAGCCTCTTGGCCACATCTGACTGAGGAGTTATTGAAGCAAAGTCCCTAACAGATGTTGAATAGTGCAGTGATGTCCATTGCATTCCTTCCTCGGCCAAAGGCAGCGGGGAGCCAGGCTGGCTGTGCTGTGAACCTGCTCTGAAGAACAGAAAGGCTGTGGATGTGTGTGAGTGTACTGGGTGTTCTTGGGGACTGCCTGCCCTCATTGGTTCCAAAAGGTTTGGAGAGGTTGTACTTATTTTTTACTTAAATCCCAGAGCAGAACAAAACCTAAGGAGTGGGAGGGAAGGGGATAAAATGAGCTGAAACCAGTGTGAGTGTGCAGTGTGCCTGTCCTTGTCTGCTCCTTAAAGGAATGGGTACATGGAAAGAAAGGGGTGGTGGGGTGTAGATGGTGGAGCCTTTTCCTGGCCATCCACTTTCTGGCACTGTTTCAGTCTGCTCAGAGACTGCACTGAAATGAGAGATGGGTTATAAACTACAGCATCCATATGGATCGCTGTCCCTTCCGCTCTCTGACAATGGCGGCACTGGCTAATGGACCAGGCGGTGTTGGGCGGGGGGATATATTTACCCAGCCACTTACCTGAGCTCCAGCAATGGATTTTAACACCACTTAGCCCTCTAGCAAGTTAATAGCCTCCAGTCTCTCCTCATCCTCTTAGTAAAACACTGACCCAGGTGAAGTCTGTGTTAACTGGGCAGAGAAAAACTCTTTCTGCCAGCCAGATGCTGGCAGCTACAGTCTGGTCCTGGCTCCAGCAGGCACTCTGCTGACTGGCAGCTGTGCTCCTGCACTCCTATTACCTTGCAGCCTGTTTCCTCACCCCTTTCCCCTGTGTGTATACTCTTCTGACCCAGGTATTTTTGTTGCTGAGCCCTTCTCTGTTTCCCTTCTCTTTTCTTGCTGACAGGGAACGGCCAGTTCTTTCTGCACACTTGGATCTTCTCCCTTGTTTGATCCACGAAAATCATTAAACAACAATAAAAGTATATCAGCAGTGGCACTCAGCAGAACTGGCTTTTCCTACTCCTCTGACATTTTGCATCTTTGTCCCATTTTTATGCCTGATTTGAGATGATATATCAGCTGCTCTTGGCAGGAGGTCTGTAAAACCTCACTGGCACTCTTGGGACGTGGTGAATGCTGCTTTAGCCAGAGCCATAGAGCGGTACCTCTTGTGTTCTGCCCCTGCTGCATCTGCCAGCCTTCCATGCTAAATATCACCATGCATCTCCATCCCATCTCAGGCACAGGTGACAGGAGGCACTTGTGCCATCAGGCTGACCACAGCTCCCAGCAATTCCTGCTCTCCATAGCCAGCTGGGTGTATTCCCCTATATCCCTTCTCAATACTTATTTATCTTCCACCCCAATTTGACAGAGGAGTCTCCAGATAAAGGAACCAATTAAAAAATTATGGGAAGTGTGGTGAGAGAGGAGGGAGGTGGACTGTGTGTTCATAAGAGGCTGATTTCTTTAGAAAATGAGGCTAAGAAGAAGTTTAATAATGTTTTACTGAGCTTTTGCTTCAAAGCAGTCTGCTGAGTGTGTCTCACTCCTTCCTGCTCTGAGCGTCTAACTGCTATCATGTTCTTGGCTGTAATTTTCTCTGCACTTTTAGGGAGACTGTGAGATCTTTGCTAATCAGAGAGTGCAGACAAACCTTCCATTTTAAAGGTCCCATAATAAGTAAAAAAGAGAAGGAAGTCACGGAGTAAATGGCACAGAGCTCCAGTGAATCTGCCATGGAAAGATGAAAGCTTGCACTCTGGTAGCCAATATTTGAAGTGGCACTTCCGAAGTCTCTCGCAGAGCATTAAGACACCACTGCTAGTGGCATGAGCCAGGTACCTGATAACAACCATCTCCCCCACACTGTGTCTGATGTGGGGGTGCCACAGCACCTCAGATAACCACACATAACCAGGGACCAACTCCACAAGTGCAGTAGTGGTGAAAAGGATGTGGCTTTGATTTCCCTTTGTAAAATTAGCCATATGGTGCTGCCTGAGTCTCCTGCTTGATGGAGGAAAGGATCCAGAGAAGTGAGGAGTCTATTGCATTTTATAGATTTGGACTGCCTGGATGTCTGTATCCTTTACAAAGTGGAGCCCACAGTGCCCCTACATCCAGACCCTCAGGGACATGGCATCCTTTCTCATCAGTAGCCACAGTGGTGCTGGATGGTTTTTCATAGAGCATCTCAGTGGAGCTGTGCTGAGCACCATCAACCTGACAGCCAGGCAGGAGAGCACTCCTTAATTAACTTGTCCTGCCAAGAGCAGGTATTGATTTGCTTTTACAGGACTTTGATGAATCTTGGTTATGATTCTATGGAGGTAGGAAGATTTCCTGCCCTCAGAAGACTAGAGCAGCCATAATTATAAAATAATTGTGCTTGTTTTCTTCTAAAGTAGTATTTTATTATTTGATGAATCTCTTGTTTGTACTGAGTAGACAGTATGACTTCACAAGTGACTTGTTTACTGTCATGCTTTGATTTATAATTCTCCATTAAAATTTTAGAGGGTGGGGTTTTTTTCCCAGATATGCATTCAAATTACTGTAAAAGTAGGTCACATAATATTCGTGCAGATGTTCCCCTTCCCCTCTCACACCAGCTCCCCACTGGTGTATGGGCTGACAATAAGTTTGTGCTGATGACCCAAGGCAGCACTTTGTGAAAGATGAACCAATCTCATAAATCTTTCACCGTGATCCTGCTGTGTGTTAAAGGCTTACATGTAGTTTGGAATATTAATTAAAGACAGTTAAACGGCATTTTTTTTTAAACTGTGTCCTTAGTGTCTTCTACCTAGAAGAGATGCTTGTTCTACATTTGCCTTGCATGCACAGTCCCCCGAAGTGCTTGCTGGGGTTTGGGGAGTGTTGCTGGTGTGGGAGGGTGCAGGTCAGCCTTGCTGCCTGTGCCAGCCCTGATGTCCCCTCTGGGACTGTCCCCGAGCTCAGAGGAGAATAGTGGGAGGGGTCTCTCCTCCCGCTCTACTCCACCAGGGCTGCTACGACCTGCCGTGAAGCTGGAGACAGGATTTATGTTGGTTTGTGTGGAGAAAGAAAGCAAAAACAGGGTAGAAGCACAGTAAGGTAAGGCAGAAGCTGGTCTGGCAGCAGCTGCGAGAGCAAAAGGGGTCAGATACAGCAGGAAGCAGATTTATACCACTCTTTCCTCTGCACCTAATAGGAGTTTTCCCCTAGGAGGTTTTTATGGAGAGGTGCAAATAGCTGTTAAGTCATTAGTGCAGTTTCCCATTGTGGCAGCATTATTCCTTGTTATCTCCACTTTATAGCTCCTCTTTCTCACCAGCGACTACTGACCCAGTAAATATTTGTGCTGGCTGTATTATCCACATCCCAAATGCTTACCTTGTCCTCTGGTATGTAACTTAAAGACATTACAGCCCCTTTTTCTACCTGACAGGAAGAGTCTGGCGAGTGCTGGCCGCTAATGCCTGCTCGGGAAACAAATCCTGACCTTCGGTAAGGGCTGGGCAAGTTTTCCCCCACAGAAGCACTTTTCTTCCTTCAGCTTTTAAACCCTCGGCTTCGAAGACGTCCTTGACGAAACAGCTTCTAAAGCAATCTCCCTATTTCACAGCACCAGCTCCTTGCCTTCTTTTTATTTCTGTTCCATTAACTCAGTGTTTTGCAGCCAACACTCCTGTTAATTAGGTGCTAATTTATTATTCCAGCCAGTTGTTATTACCGTGTAACCCCCCCCACACACACACACAGATACACCCCAGCCCCAGGCTCTCTCAGGTCTGGGGTTTGGGTATTCTTCCAGCCATGGCACCACTATAAGGCTGGGTGACCAGCAGCCCCAAATTAGCATCCAAGGGAGACACTAAGGCTGCCCTGGCCATGAAGGGCGAAAATAAGGTCCCCTCTGGGCCCATGGACACTGGGGGTGTTTCCCAGTGTTTCCTTCCCCACCTCAACATCATGCCTGTGCATGAACCCCTACTCCAGCATGGTCCTTTCCAGGCAAACCATCCCCATGAGCACTGACAGGATCTTCTCCTCAGGGAATTTATGTCTCGTGGTCAGTTGATTTTAAAGAGGTGTGATTGCTTATTTGGAGCACATGCCATCCCTCTCCCATCTGGACTCACTCATGTCCATTAAAACCCGACAGCATCTCTGTGGGGGAAGGATGAGTCACACTGGCAAAACTGGACAGCAGTTTTCTCAGTCTATTCTTACAATTTTTTCTTTAAATATTCACAAGAGCTTTTTTGATGGAAAATCAAGCTTGTAAAAACTCCTGAAGACAGGAGTAATTATCCAGCTGGCTCTTGTTAGTGCATTTCATATCTATCAAAAACAATGTTCTAGCTCCCTGCCCTTGCTTCAATTCATTAATTAGTGATATTAATTAGTTGTATTAATTGCAAGCTGATACTTCTAAAGCAGAGGAGGCAGATTGCAAGAATGTGGTTCATAACCTCTCTGTGGATGAATAAAGGTTTATTGGAGGTGCCCTGAAGAGTTGTGGAAATGCCTGCCAGGTAGCAAAGGTGGCTATGTCCATTACTGCCAGCAGGAGCATCCTACAATTTGGGAGATAAAATACTGATTTTAATGATGTTGTTTGTGTGTACAGGGTCACAGATGCTGTGCTGATGTCTCCCAGCTCAGTGGACAACAGTTCTTCCCTATGTGTTGAGAACACTTCTGTTGCTCAGCATCCTGGTGTGCCCTTCCCACCTGTTACGATCCAGTTTAAACCCAGAAGAGCAAAGAAAACTAAGTCTCTGTGTATAAAATAGAAAGAACTTTGAAGGTTCAAAATATACAAAAAACTGTGATTAAAACCTGTGAGAAAGGAAGCCCACTCCTCTTTTTGGGGTTTTATAAATTTAATAAGAGACAATAGGCGACAAAGGTCACTTAAAACAAAATTACAGCGCTGGGTGTGTGGCTCATAGCCAGAGGCACACTCGCTTACACAAACTTTCTAGTTATATGCTTTAGTATTATGCATATAATAAACCACAATGCGTATGCATAGGTTTTTTCTGAGAATTAATTTATATTTTTTTAGAAGGGATTAACATAGTCCCTCCCCTGATCTGCCTTTTAGAGCATGCATAATGTGATCATCGGGGTCTTTAGGTGTCTTCTCTGATGAAGGCTCAAGTCTTCCTCAGATCTTGAAGTTCTTAATTTTGTCTTCGGAGCATGCGCAGTTATGGTGTTCCTAGGTCTTTCTGGATCCAACCGGTTTAAATTCTTTACTTTGTGGCCAATTGGCCTCACTTTTGCCAATTTCTCATTAATACATCCTGCTGCTCCCGTTATCTCGCTATACTTGTCTATTTTTGAGATTATTCACCTGGCGAGTTTCCGTTTATTTAAGCATTAAGCAATTAGTTAACCATATACTAGCCATTACATTGTATAAAAAGTTATGATTCAAATTATATAGGTAGAGAAAGTTATGAATCAGGTTATGTAGGTATCTTGTAACTCAAGCTATATAAGCATCTTGCAACTTTGATCCCAGTTATAATGTTAACTAGTTGATATCTGCACAGCAAAGTTACTCTTAATATGTTTGCACATAGTATTTCCTAACATATTCTAATACATAATATTTCTTACATTTCACTACCCGCAAAAGCCAACGCTATAATAGCTAGCTTTATCACAAACCAAAGGAGGTTAGATGTTGGTGCCAAAAAATTGACATGTTTTATTTAATAGTAAAAGAGGCAAAGAGAAAAGAAAATAAGAAGTGTGGGGGCTGAGGGGACAGGGAGAGAGAGACAAAGGTTAGGCAGAAGCATATCACCCTTCTGGGGGTCCCAACAATGTCTTGTTGCTCCCCTCCATCTTGTCTTCTTGGTGGTGAGGGTCCCCCACCACCACCCTGAAAAGTATAGAATCCAGTGGATTAATATACGTTTAGGGCCAGGTGGGAGCACCCACGTGCCTCCCTTGCAGGGGGCCAGTTTGACACTGTCCCTTGCAATGCTGTGTATTTGTTGCATCATGCTGCAGTGCTCTGGTGCAGGGTCTGGGACGCCCTTGGGGGGGCCTTTGATGGGCTATGACACCCGTCCGCTGTGGATAAGCTTGTCCCCGGGTGAAGGGCCCCTGCAGCTTGGGCTCCTCTGCACAGCAGAGGATGGATGTTAACTGTGCCTCTGACCAGAGGCTTTTCCCACACACAACCAAAGCCTCTCTTCCCTTTGGTGTGAGGGTCTGGCAGCTCATAGCCCTGGGGCTGCGGTCTCCACTCCGAAGGTGTTAAGCCCTGTGCTCTGTGAATGTATCCTTTTTCCCCAGCCCTTACTTTATCTTATCTTCATCAGCGAGTGGTGCAGGGCCTCAGTCAGAAAGCCTATTTAGAGTGTGGTGGTCTTCTCTGCAGCTTTTGTAATACAGTTTTGCTATAATAGGCAAAGGTCCTTCATAAAAATGTTTAAGTCATAAACTATAATATTTCAGTCTCCATCACCTCTCCTCTTTGGCTGCAGTGCTGTGGGGGTTTTGTCATGCTGTGGTGAGCCCAGATGGCTTGAGAGCTCTGCTGGCTCAGCTCTGCAACTAGTGTTGCAGAAGGTGGTGAGTCCTCCTGACTCCACGTCAATGCCCCGGCGGATGTTTGTCATGGCTCTTTCTAAGCCATATCAGATTGAAACCCTGCATCAGCCCCAGTTCCCTGCTCTAATGCCAAGAACAGATCTGTTGTTGCCCATCCTGAAGGTCCACAGTTCAGTTCCAGGTTTGTTGCCAAAACAGCGGCCTCTCTGCAACACGACTGTGTCAAGTCTTTGTAGTCTGGTGGCATCAGTCGTGTCACCTGAGGATATAGCACAGTGTCATTGAGCCCTGCAACAACTCGGTCTTAGCAACATGGTTGAGGTCATTTATGTAACCAGATGTGCTGAGGCTTTAAGACAGACTGATGCTTGCTGTGAAGATGTAAGGGTATAATTTAGGCTTTCAGGTCTTTTGCGTATGCCACAGTTGCTTAAGAGGATCATTTTCGCCACGGAGAGCAAGGTACTGCCATTAAGGAAGAGAGCTCTGTGGAGATGGGCATATGAGGAGACAGGTCACAATGTGGTGGCAGAAAAGGCTGAAGCTGCAGCCAAAGGTGGTTTGGTAAGAGAATTGGTGTGCTGCTGTCAATTATCCCATTCAGTTTTGTTTGTGCTGTGGTCAGTCGACTCCCCCATGATGCTCCAAGCCTGACAGGAGCAGGTAAACAACCTTTGCAATTTAGTTAACACAGCTTCCAGGATGTGAGTTGAACAGAGAGCCATGGAAGCAGGGAGTTTGGGTACAGGTGTACTGTGCTTCTGCAGGGCAGTGCCAGAGTGAGCAATCCATACAGCCAGTCCTTCTGTCAGAGATACTGAAACTGCTCAGATTTGATTCCAACGATGCTTAGAGATCAGGTAGTGTCCGTGGAATTTAGGGTCTTTGGTTTGAACATATGCCAGGTATTGCCAACTCCTGCAAAATACCCGAGCTGGCTTTTGATTTTCCTTTTCCCTCTCGCTCATTTTATATCTAGAAATGTCACTAAGTATTAGCGCAATATTTTGGGCTGGATAAGCCATCAAGGCAGGACCAAATCGTGGCATTGAAGCGGTGGCAGGAGTCACAGTTGGAGCATGGGCTCTCCTGTCATTGCTTCTTTCCCTACTGTGGAGAGTTGCCCCATTCCCACCATCACTAGGTTTTTTGCTTTCTGTGGCACAATTACCCTGGGGAACTCAGCAACTGAGTTGGCTGTGACGTGCCATTGTTCCAACCCGTGGGCAGGAGAAACCCACTTGGCTGAAAACATGGTTGCTGGGCAGCCCTAAGGAGCAGTTGTTCTTCAAGCAGTTCTTTTGTCCATATAGATTAATGGCCCTTTAGACCACGAAACTGTGCAGATTTTAGGGGTACAGCAAGGGGCTGCCGAGGTGGGACCGTGCATTTGCAGAGTGGGCTGCCTGTGGTGTGATCCTGCTGGGCCATGGTGTGATCCTATGCTGTGACTGGGGGCATGCTCAGACCCCAGAGCTCACAGTAAACGTTCACCTGACTCCTTTCAGTGTTGATCTACAGGCAGAGGCTTAATAGGTAGTTAACACTTTACCCCCTGCTGTGTGCTCTCACAACTTCAGGTAATTCGGTGATTTGACATCGTTTCTCCCTTATGCCAAATATAAATCAGCAAATTGGCACAGTCCTGCAGGACTGCAGTGCTGCTAGCGCTGCTGGGGCAGAGGCAGTGGAGCAGGTGCTGTTAGTGTGCAGCCAACGTGCTGCTGGCATACTGAAACCTGAATTTCTGCAGTGTGCCAGCCCCAGGGGAGTCGTACTGCAAACAACCCCTCTTGTCCTCGCAGACCTTCGGCCCATCACTCAACCCCTTCGTGCCCTGGACCAGACAGTGGGTGGCTGCTCTGCCCCCCCAGCTCATCACTCACAGCTGCGTTGGGGGCTAGCTCCATCTGTGAGGTGCCCTTGATGGCCTGGTGTGCACACAGGAACCTGAGCTGGCCCATAGTTACTTAACTATGAGAACCACGAATTTTGTAAGGCTTCACAATTAATTTCTTAGTTTCTTTTTTCTTGGTGTTTTTGTTAATGAATTCATTTCATGTGCTCGTGGAAGTATCCTGGTGAGGCTTGAAGAGCTGATTTACAGGGGGGAAAAAGCCTCTCATTTTGCACCAGCATTTAGCTGATGAAATGTAAAGCTGCAATGAGCTGATTAGTGATTCTGGTAATGTAATTAGTGCCTCTGTTCTTTCATATGTGCAGAGCTGGAGGTCAAGCTGAGCACTCAGTGAAAATTTGCCCTGAATGCGTAGTTCAGCGTGCTCAAAGTTATTGCTCCCTCGTTATGATTCCTCCAGTAATTCCAAATTAAAGTTGATATACTTGTAAACTAAAAGCAGGGCATGCCTGTGAATTGCAAGGGCTGGAGAATTCGGTTGCAGGATGGGAATGCTACTACTGTGATTCGCCACAGACTGGGCAGGGAGGGGCTGTAGCAGAGCAAACACCTTGGTGGCTGTCACTCCTGCCAGATGCAGAGCTGGTGGTTGGGCCTGTCTCAAATCCTTGTCTGCACTTCCCTGCTGCTACAGGCGACCAGCCTCATGTGGTTTTGCAGTTCTATCTTCTTAACATCGCAACTGTCATAAACCATTAACGTAATTCCCAGTCTGAAACCAAGCTCGGATGAGCTAATTTTTCCATGCAACATGATTTTGGCATGCCTTACATGAAAGTTTTATCTTTTTTTTTTCTCCCCCATTTTTAATAAATATCACATTATCAAAATATTAGTGACGCTTGATTTGCTGCCGTTGGTTTACCATAGATAACAGCATGGAGTGTTCTTCCTGTTTTGATTCAATAGTGCATGACAAGGGAATCCAATTTGTTCAGATTTAGATGACATGCCTCCAATTATGTAATTCCATTAGGAGGTGCCTGCAGCCAAGTCTGTGCTCACAGTTTCAGCAGGCATAATTCTAATGGGACGTGTTGCAATATTGCTATGTGGTAAGCACAACTTTGATAGAGAGCATGACCTGTCTCTCCCACTCGTGTTCGTGGGAATGGAGAACACAAAAAACGACCCAGCTGTACTTGGGGCTCTAATCTGGCAATAAGTTATGTCACTACAAGAACAAAACTTCGCAATGAAAGGTGAATTTGCAATGGCTGTATATTTTGTGTATTCAGAATCAGTCACTAATTGCAGCACTTTGAATATGATCTTATATTCAATTCCGTAAATGGAAGATGTATTGGTTGCAGTCTTTTCTCTTGAATACCATCTCAGATTGCTATGTAGTTGGAAATGTTGGATATTTATGAGAATATAAAGCAGTGATGAAAACATAAGACTAAATCTTAGCACAGTTGCAACTTGCTTTAAATTATTAATCTTTAAGAAGCATGATAAAAAATTCTGCTATGCAAATTCTGTGGCACTGGAGTTGGTGTACATATCCATTACCACAAAGCTATCTAAATAGTGGTTTTAAAATAATTGTGTAATGTTGATGCAGAGTTACAGTTTCTGCAGGCAGGAAGAGGCAATTCTAGTGGCAGATCTGTGTCCCCAAGATGTGGGATGTAACACCTCTCATAAATAAAGCTGTTTAGATGAATTTAGCATCACTTGCAAACCAGAAGATTACTGCAATACCTTTGGGTAACATGACTCAAGCAGAATTTGGTGGGGCTCAGCTCTCCAAGGGCTGGGAAAAAGCTGGATGGGCCATGTGGGGTGTATTTTTGGTAGAGGGTGCTCAGGCCTGTGAAAACTGCAGAAATTTAAAGGTATTTAATAGCCATAAAAGGGTCAAAGCTCTGACAACCATGTGATGTCTTTTGCCCAGTCTTGCCCTGTGTTTGGGCTGGACCTGCAGACAGGTTTATTCTGCAAAGCAGGGATATGAGCTGTACCTCTGTTGGCCAGTTCTAACTAGGGCTTGGACAAACAGTATTTAAACATATAGCTTTTATTAGGAAGAAAAGCTCCCTAATCCTTGCTCTGGGAAAGTATGAGTGATAGCATCTCTACTTTCATAATCTTTTGCAGTTCTCGTATGAATATATGAAAGAATTTAATAATGTTCTAGGTTAGAAAATGATCATGCATATGCATACATCTTTAAAATCTGTCTTCTCTGACTTTCTTTCCCCTTACTTATGTTGAGAGAGGAAGCCAGCAAATAATTTCAATGTATGATGCATCCAATAACACGTTTCACATAAACAGAAAAAATAGGCTTCCTCTGTTGATATGATGAGACCAGGATGCATCTAAGTGTCTAGAGAAAGTGTCATTTTGTTTAAAATAATGTGAAGAGGAGCCCAGTCACAGTATGTTGAAATGAGTTATGTGGGTGCTGCTGTTTTAATGACAGGACGAGGGAGATGCAACTGAAGATGCTGCTGTTGTGCCTGAGCCCTGGCCCAGATCACCACTGCTGGGAGCCCTTTTGCACCTGCTGTTCTTGTCCCCATCCCTGCACTGATGCTTTGCCAGAAAACCCCACTCAGGTGGTGTTTAGGTGTGCATTAATCTGGCCCCTCGGTGGATTGCTTAGCCTGCAAATACAATGGAGTATATCAACCTCAGTTCAAAACCCAATGTAATTTTATGGGAATAAATTGTTCAGATAAATTTGGTAGAGCACAATTTCTTAATCTGCTAAATGGGAAAAGACACTGCTGCCTGCAATTTGGGAATAAATTAGGTTATTCTAGATTAACCCCTCCAGGGATGGAGACATAGAAAGAGGCTGTTGCTGCTCAGACAGTCTGTTGGGGTGTGCCCTGACCGGCTAGGAATCCGCCCCCTGTCCCTCCAAGTATAATCACCCAATGGGAGGCTGATTCCGCCCAGAGGGATGGTCTGTAGGCGGATCCTTGGGCTAAAGGCCTTGCCCCCTGTGATAATACCGGCCCCCTCTTCTAGAAAATTCTGTACTATTTGATCTGTGATTGGTTCATTCAGGCTATCCCCTCCCTTGTGGCTCTGTGATTTGTTGTCTGTACCCTAGTTCCTCCCAGTCTGTGATATCCTATTGGTTCCTTCCTTGTACTCCTCCCCTTTTTTCCTTGCCTTTTATACCGGTGCACAGACCCTGTTTCCCTCAGACTTCCCTGGATCTTTCCCCGAATAAACCTGTCAGTGTTGGAAGTCTCCTCTCTGCCGCCTCTTTGTCTTTGGGACTCTCGGGCTATTTCCATCTACCTCCTCTGCCCTGAGGAGAAGAGCGCAGAGCTGCCCGCCTGCGCTGCGCCCGCAGGGCAACGTTGCCGACCTCTCGTGTCTGCAGGCAGGGCACAAGGTCGATCCCAGGGAGCTTGACGGGGCTCCCGAGGCTCGCAGCCCCGGCCGGCGTGTCAACAGTCGATTTTCAGGTTTATTTATTGCAGCAATCCAGCTGCCAGCGTGACTGAGAGCAGAGCCTGAGCCGCTGCCATGCACTTCATCATGCTCTGGAGCACCTGTTTGCTGAGTTCAAATGCAGAAGCATCGATCTGCTGCAAACCAGACCGTGTACCCCAGCACTGGGGGCACTGGACACTGCTGTGGCTTCTCTCCCTGGGGACGAAATACCCAGGCATGTTTCCCTGGGTGTTCAGGAGTTCATTGGAAAGTTTTGTTAAAGCATCTGTGCTCCAAGACAAGCCCAGTCCTCGGATCCCTTCTGATCTACAAGCGCCCTGTTTGGTTCCCTTTAGGAAGAGTTTCCCAGGTGGGCTTAGAGGAACACTGCAGGTCTTGCCATCTTCACCTCTGGATGCCATCGTGGTGCTGGATTAAGTGACAGAGAGCAAATCTGCACACAAGAGGCAGAGTCTACGTGGCAAATGCTTTCATGATTAAACATCGCTACCTGTCTGCAAAGCTGGCATTGGCCCCTCCACCTCCAAAGATCCATTCAGTTTCAAAACAAAATGGCAGAAGTCTGGGGTCCAAAAGATCCATGCCTTGGCCTGTGCACCATCTCCCTTTGTCTGATCCTTGCAGTAGTACTTCCACATCCCAGGGGTGTCTGCACAAGCTGAATGGTGAGAGCAGAGCTGGTAGTCCCAGCACTGTGCCAGCACAGGGGCATGACAGGAGGGGTGCCCTTCCTTGGAGACCTGGCTTGATGCGGATGGTGAGAGGAGTTATTGCTCAGTACAGTAAGTGGTGAGAGGAAATGTTTATTGTATTACTTTCTGGGACACCTTTCCAGAAAACGTTTCCTTGTGATAATTGCAGCACTGATACCATAAGCCCTGGCAGGAGCTCCCCTTTAGTGGAGGTGAATGAAGTGGAGTATCAGGAAAGCTTTCCAGGATTCAGTTTGGTCGTAGCCTGTTCCATGAGGGCATCATGTGCTCCTCAGCCTGGCCACACACAGCTAGGAGGGACAGCTGAAAGCTCGCTGTGTTTGCTGCTTGAATGTGGGGATGCTGCTACATCTGTTCCCCAGGAGTCACTGGACCCACACCCTCTCCTAGTGTGTTGTCTGAACTGGATAATAAAGCTCCTCAAAGCAAAGACCACATTTGCCATGGTGCTGTCAATCCAGGAGATGAGTATTCACAGGTCCTCCTTGTCCCCATCCACATGTGTGGTTCCTGTGTCTTGAATTATATTTCATGTTTTGTAAGAGGGGGGGAAATAAACATGTGAAAGTGCAAATCTGACCTTAGGCATTGAGGGTTTTTTGCAAGGATGGTAGACCAGCTGTGAATGGAAAAGCTTCTGGCTTTGCTTCTTTGTTGTTCCCCAGTGTTGTGGGACTTGGCTCTGGTGGGTCCTGAAGGGGCACTTGTTTCATCCTGTCCCTTCTCCTTGGGGACACCTTCTGAGGGGACTGCTGAGTACACCAGATGGGTAGAGAAGAAAATCTCAGGACTTAATAACTGATACAAGTGGAGTTCACTGAGGAAGAGGATAAGATAAATCAGGTCCTTCATGAAGATGGAGGTATCAGGATCACCACTTTGCTCCCTTGAGCAGGGCAATTCCTCAGTGCTCTCCCACTTCTTACCTGCCGTGCTTTTGGGATGTACAGAGTTGTGCTCTGCTTTGTTTCCTTATTGGAAACATTTGCTTGGAGGAGGACAGCTTGGGTCAAATTTCCCAACTTTCCCAAAGCTGCGCTCCCCACTTTGGAGGGTTGTGGTCTTTCAGATGGGTAGGGGAAATGCAGTAGAGACAGAACTTAAAGCTGATGATTGGTGAACTGTAAATTTGAGCTGGAAAATGTGGCTGTACTGTAAAATTCAGGACACCATCTGTTTCACTGCTTGCTTGCAGTAACATTTGTACTTGACAATTAAAATATCACACACATTTTTAGCCACAATAATCCATGGAGAAGTAGAACTGTGTCTTCTGAAAATCTTTCAAGAGATAGTCAGATAGGAACGATTCTGTTTTGAACCATCTCTTGCTGCTCATAGAGGAGTTTTGCTCCTTGCCTTTTTTTTTGTTTGTTTTTTTCCTTTTTTTTCCTTCATATTTTGAGGAGGAGGTATGGGGAGTGGGAGCAATGGCCGATCCTTTTGGAAGGAGCTGTGACCTTAGTGAATAACCCTACATGTCATGTGGTTTATTTTGCTTTCAATTTCTCATACTGGGTTTATCATATCCCTTCTGGCAGGGGTAGATTACCATTCGTTTCAGCTGAAATCAGCTTGATTTCAAGGGTTTCTCAGCTAGTCTAAGCAAGACTTCCCTCCAGCTGAGGGTTCAAAGTGCTGCCTGCTTGTTTGGCTGTGGGTGGTGAGGGCTGGGAGCTCAGGGCTCAAGAACTGCAGCAAGAAGTAGCTCAAAGGAAGGTCAGATCTTGACCCAAGTTTGTGATACCATCACAGCGAAAGAGCCAGTGCAAAGGGCGAAGCAAGTAGCACTGTTCATGGGCAGCGGAATTGGGTGCTTTTTGCATAGCTGTGCCAGTCCTTCAGCTGGCACAGAAGAGAGCTGGACTCCTCTCATTGCCCAGCCCAGGTTGCTGCCTCTCTGTGGTGGCCTCAGTTCAGCTGCCACTTTGGCTGGAATTTACTTCATGGCACTGAAAAGATGGAAAAATTGAATTCACTTTTGACTGTCTGCAAGTAGGATTTTGAATGTCTTAATGCTACAAATTAACCAACAGTATAGGGGGCATCTGAAATCTGGAAAAATGCAATGTGTCCAAGCTGATCTTAGTGCCAAATGTGCTGTCACTGACCGTCAGGAAAGCATCTGATGAGGTTTTGCCAGCTCGGTCTCCAGTTTCCAGGCACACCACGAGCTTGGACTATGTGGATAGTCTATATGAGCACAACACAATGGAACACAAACATCCCTGGGTTTGTTCAGGGTTGTATAAGAGGCTAAAGTGACATTTTCCATTAACGTGGCTTTCTGAGGACATTGTCCTCACTGATTCAGACTGAGTAAGATATACTTCTGCTAAATGTTTGGGGTGGAACTAGCAGACATGGGAAACACAATGTTCTGCACATCTTGTAATGTTTACTTAGTCTTGCTTGCTTAGCTGATGTAAAACCCCTCCCAGCTGAGCTTTGACACAACAAATGCATCCATGGAGTTTTACTAGAAATGCACTCTGCTGTTCCATGAAAATTTTAAATCCAGTTATGTCAACTGTGTATGAATACAAGTTTTAAAATCCTGGTCTGCTGGGAGTCATTTGGAGCTCCGAGTGTTGTGGTGCATCGGAATGTGCCATCAGTAAGTAGTCAGAATTAAAGATGAAGTCTGCGGAGGAACCACAGCCAGTACCTCAGAAACACTTCCCAGCCAGCCAGCTGCTTTCAGGGCTGTCTCCCATCTTAAATCAAATATCCCAGCATCCATGCAGACCTTGTACGTCAGAGCTCAAGACGTATCCTTGCAGGATGAGGCCCTGTGCTTCTGCCAGGAGACTGTATTGTAATGTGTGAGAGAGTGCTTAAAACATTCTAATTGTCTACTATGAAATTGCAGTTTTGTTCTCTGGAGTAGAAAAGTGAGTTTAAATCATTAACGCCACAAGTTTCAGTGATGGTTACGGAAATGTTTGCAAGTGACTTATTCAGTATAGTTTGTCTGAGTGGCCCATTTTAATATTATTGCACTGATTAAGTTTTCTTAGCTAATATGTGTTTCGTTTCCAATTCAATTAAATGAAAATCCCCTTACATTACATGCTATTACAGTAGTGCCCTAGTGGGGCAGGAGCACACTTGGTATTTTCAACTAATACAGATTTCTTCATTATACAGTCTCACGGTGCTCAATAGAATCAATGAGAGCTGAAATTAAAACTGTAGAAGTTGCAGCTGTAAATACACCGTCCATTTCTCTACTCCTCTTTTCGCAGCAGGCTGAGAATTATTTTAGTATCAGTTCATTAATTACATTTCAAAGACGTTTTCAGTAGATCCTTGCTTTTGACGAATTTTTAGAAAGACTGGGAAGGATTTTCCTTGGATTTCTGTATGCACAGTAATTATGATAAGCAAAATACAAGTTGCACTAATGTGCCTTTTTTATGTGCTATATATCCTCCGTTTAGTTTTTAAAAGGACTTCTGTGTAACCTATCGTGGGATATATTAACTTGTGTATGGAAGATTATCTGCGAATGGCTTGTGAAGGAACTACGTTCTTTTCGTGTGAGCCAAACCTCCTCCTTTTTTGTATTATTAAAGACAATTGATTGAGCTCTGATACAGTAACAAATGATTTTATAAATACCCTCTGGAGTTAATTCCCCATTGTGGGAGATGCAGAATTCTTAGGGCTGATTGTATGATCTTTTTCTTGAGAGCTCCAAGGTTTCTCCAGCTCTGAGGCGGGGATGTTCAATAGTAGCTACTTTTATATACAAAGGAGTATGGAAGGGTGTTCAAGCAGCGATTAGGAAATTTGCAATGAGCGCTC
The DNA here is from genome assembly GCA_013398055.1 of Ifrita kowaldi. NCBI lineage: Eukaryota > Metazoa > Chordata > Aves > Passeriformes > Cinclosomatidae > Ifrita > Ifrita kowaldi. Next base: position 206,807 of record VZRS01004883.1, on the reverse strand, counting down.
AGGAAATAGGATAAATCACAACTTCACGTTCATGCGTTCATAAAGAAGACAAGTGTGCATGCCAAGCTGAGACGGGAGCCCTCCGCACCCGCTTCCTCCTGAACCACAGAACTCGCAAATGAAGCGCACAGGGTTCAGTGATCTCCTTCTTCCTGTGGGTGGCTGGTGGCTGGCAGGACGAGTGTCCACAGCCCTGGGGGATCTTGGGCAGGTTTGGTGCGGCAGCACCTGTCTCATTTCTTTGCTTTCCGTGCAGCTCATGTCCTCTGCTTGCACACGCAGAGCACAGCAAAGCCTGTCTGCAATATTGGATTTATACGATTATTAAAAGTATTTTCATCTGGTCAGAAAGCACGTGGCTTTGCGCATTTAAGACATAGCTAAAATATATATGGATATAAGGCTAAAGCTTTTTTATTGCTAAATATATGGTTTTTATAAACAAGAAGTTGGATTTTTTTTTCTTTTTAGAATATAATAAATATTTTAGCATAGTTATTCTGGCTCTGTAAGTGCAATGAAAATGTTAGCCTTGGCATATCAATCGCACTTTACAGATGACTGTAATTTCCTGAATGTCAAAATTCCAAATTTCTCTACTAAGCAAACTTTTCAGTGGCAAAATAGATTGCCTCCGTAATATATCGCTGTGTGCAAGAAAAAATGAAATCTTTATGTAGTGTATTATGAATCAATGAGGCATTTAGATTCTTGGAAGGGTGAGTGGACTCTGGAAAATGAAAAACTGCCACTATTCCATCTCTGTAAACCGCTGCTTATGGAGTGTAGGCTTTGCAAACCTCGATCTTTGCTGCCGCAGAAATAACAGTTACACATCGAAACTAATTCCTGCAGCAGCATTTAGATAGGGTAAATACTGTTGTAAAGATCTGATTTATAGCAGCATCCTGTGGTTATTCACCATCTCTGTTCAGTGGCCTCCTTTTTGCTTCAGGATATCTGCCGTGCTTTCTAATGAATCCGTAAGATACAGCGCCACGCCTGGAAGATGTGTGTGATGCAGCTCCGGGAGCTCCAGGGGACAGGGACAGCTCCTCACACCAGGAGTAGGAGGGTGCTCCTGGCACTCTGTGGGTGTCAGAGCTTAATGTTTTAAAAGACGTTGCTTAGACCTTGAGTTTTCTGGTGTGTATTAAGAGCAAAATTCAGCTCTGCCTCCTGTTTATTAAGGGATAATTGCCCTAGGCAAGAAAGGCACTTTCCGAAGCCAAGGCCTTGCATGCTGCCAAGACCTCACAAATCCAGTATCACCTGTACTGCAGCTCGTCATCCATTACAGTGGAAGCGTGGCAGATGGAAGCACTGATCCTCCTGTCACATTCTCTCTCCTTTCCTTGGATTTTACCTCCCATGTCCAGCCTGGGGGCTCAGCGCCGCTGCTGCCCTCCATCCTGATGCCTCTGTCATATACCTAAGCTCATGAACTGGGAAGCTTTACTGCTCTAGATAGGCTATGATGGAAGCTGGGTGTTTCCAATGGGCAGTTCAGTCCTTTATCCAGCAGGTCAGGTGGGTGGGATGGTTCTGGGCCCCTCTGCCCACCACTGCCACCCTTTCCTGTGCCACACTCCAGCATGAAGGCAGAGGACTGGGGACTGGCACCAGTAGCTGAGTCACTCTTCTGTTTGCTGAGTCTGAAAACAGAAACTTGCTTCTCTTTCTATGCACTACTGAAAAAAAAAACAATTAAAAGGCCACTATTCTTGCTGAATTTGTTGTAAGCAGGGGTATCCTGCAGAGATCTTAATAATACAGGCAATTATGAAATTAATACCTTTCTGGCAGATATGCAGGGCCACTCTCCCCTCCTCAGGCAACACTGTGGACAATTATTTTGTACGTGAGGGTAGCTGGGAGCATGTGTGTATGTGAGGCTGCATATTTTTTCCTTATTTAAAGCCTTATTTTCATTATCTTTGCATATACCATGCCTGCACATATACAAATGTGTACCTTGACCTGCTAAATTGCTGCCTTCCTCTGTGCCTGAAATGCTTTTTTTCTGCAGATCTTTCCTATTTGGTAATTTCATGGGCAATGATGGGCCGGTGTAATTGCTGTTCTTGAAAAATCCAGCTCCTTTTTATGGGTTCCTCTTGCACTTCTCTCCTGCTGCCATTGCTGTGGGTAGGCTGCTGGCTTCCTACCCCCACCATTAGTGTTTCTAGACAAAACATCTCTGTGATTTATTGGGTGCTGATGGAAGTGAAAACATAATGCTTGCTTAGAGGAAATGTAAGTTTTCATTTGCTAAGGGCTTTAATTCTCAGTCCTGAAATACTTACCTCCTTTCCTTCCAGGCCCTTTTTCAGAGCTAATGCATGATTTGCTTCTACCACCTTGAGACCCAGAGTAAAGGAATATAGTCCAGGTAGTCTTGCAGGCTGCTGCAGAGAAAAGGGGTGTTTGTTCCTCCTTCTCTCCCTCCCCATAATCTTTATCCATCACTTCTTTAATGAAGAAGGGATTTGTTCATCTAGATTTTACTGTACTTTGAATTTTGGATGAGGTAAACCTGGAAGTTTAGTACCATTTAAATGATTGAATAAAGAGACGTCTTACAGGAACAGGTAGGAGCCAGCCCAGGGTCTGTCTGCTAGGCAGGAGCTGCACTGAAGTCCTTGGGGAGAGGAGAGAAGGGGAGCAGTCCTGTTCCAATACCCCTATTCCATGGTTGCCTCCTTGGAAGAGCTGTGACAGTGGCAGGGGAGGCCCTGACATGGGCAGCCAGGCTGCAGATCCAGAGCGTGGAGGCAGCCATGGAATACTGGGCATAAGATCTCCCTGCAGCTCACGGGGAACTCGACAGCCCCCCTTGCTCCTCTCCCACTCCAAGATGGGGTTTGTTACCGCTGTCTGTGGGGCCGGGAAGCCTTGGAGCAGAGCAGCACTGTGGAAAGCCCATGGGCAATGAATACATCTCCACTGCTGCCATTGCCATCCACATCACTGCTGGGAAGCATCTGGGACCAAGCTGGAGTGGATGCAAACATTGGATTCCCAGCACTGCCTCAGTAAGGTTGCCAAATATTTTGGTCTTACCTCTGTGAGTTATGCTGCAGGAGCAGCTCTTGGCAGGGAAGAGGCATTCTCGTTTTTGGGGGAGGTTCCAAGCAGAGATGGTTGAGGCAGGGGAGGCTCTCACTATGATACTCACCCCTGTCCTTTTAGTTGTGTCTCTAGGTGACAAAGTTTGTTAAGAATCAGGATGAGTCACAGCATTAAATGGACGATTTGCCTGTCTCTGTGTGATCTCCAAACAGATGCCTGACTCCAACAAATTAGGCAGCAGGGGTATTTCTCTTGGAGGAACAGTTTGTGGTATTAGCAAATCAAATTCTCAGTGGGCCACTCTTGATGGGAATTTACCTCAACTTCTGGGAGCAAAGCACTCAGCGCTTGACGTGACGTAATTGAGTTTGACTTCTCAGGGAGGTGTGGTGGCCTTGATTGATCAGCTGGGAGACTCTCTGCCAGAGATTAAAATCCATCAGCAGCTTTGGAGCCCATGGGGAGGGTTTCTAGGAGCAGAACAAGGAATGTGAGACTCGCACCGTTTGCGTTCCTGACCTTCCATCATTGTCTGTGACTTTGCTGTCAAATAATCCTGAGCAGGAACATTTTCCTAGTGGTGTGGGATGAGGGAGAAGTGCAGGAGCCTGTTTGCGACACAGTTCCACTTCATTGCTGGGACAAGTGGAGGAGAAGGAGATGGGATCTCAGATCTGTGTGCGAGACCGCAGTGTAGGAACGTCTTCCTGTGGTCAGATGAGCTGAAACAAGTTGCCATCTCAAACCCCAGATTGCTCAGCTTTTAAAATAATGAGTATGTGACTGCTCTTATAAGCAAGCTCTGTAGATTTTTATTCAGCAGCATGAGCGGTTTGTGCAGAGGGGGGAAAGACATGGATGTCCTTGTGCTCCTTGTTGGCTCTGGTGATTGTGCATTGTTTCTGGTGCTGAAGTACCAACCCTGTGATTATTTTTCTTTTTTCAGTAGCTTCATCCTTAATCCTTTCCATCATATGCAGAATCTCTGCTGCGGAGTTTTAGTTTGTTTTATTTGCAATTCTGCTGGATGTGGCACAAATCTGGTCTGTCCCTTTGCCCCTGCACCTTCAGGGGGAGCTTTGCTTTCAGAATATCCATCTTCACCTGGAGCAGAACTTGGTTTCACACTGATTCAAAGGAGTCTACTCCACGGCAAGATACTGTAAAGTAAAGCACACCTTTATTGGCCAGGCCAGGAGCACACAGGGGTTCACACGTCCATATGCGTGTCTGACATGGTCATCTTATAGAGGATTTTTATACATTTACAAATTTGTCATTCTGCATTTACAAGTTCATCATTATATGTGTACGAGTTCATCATCCGCCCTTGCTTTGGTCACTTATCTAGAGTTACACTCCTAAGGGGTCTCACATTTCCTTATCTTAGGGTTACAAACACAGCACACTATTCTTAATACATTTATTACATCTATTTTGTTAATACACACTTAATTCTGCTCTTACACATTTTGTTGCTATATTAGTTATACTTTATTTATAATTGTGTATTATGTTCCTATTCTCTTATTACATTTTTCTACCCTTTTGTGACAGTTCCTCTATTTGTCATTAAAACGGCAGTTAGCACACATCTTCCTCATTATCGCTTAGCCCATAGGGACTAGGCCCCCTGTTCTGCAGACAAGCAGTTAGCCAAACCCATTAGCTTGCGTTCCATTCCCTTATCATCCTAGTCCACTCAGGTTTGTTTTTTAAGAGCAGTTAGTGTTAGGTATAGCATCTCCTATTCACTTATCATCATAGCCCCTTCCTAGGCCTAGGCTTCTTGTCTAGCCCTGCAAAAGCAGTTGCAGTCAAGCATAGCAGCCAACACCCAACTTTTACTAATCTATACTATATACTAAAGCACCTGTGTTGAAAGAATTTTGTTTCATATGTTAAAGGAGTCCTGTGTAACAACACTTGTCTTGGTTTGAAAGACTGTCTGTCCAGGAAGGCAGGAGCCTCCCCTGGAATGGAAAATGCAACCCCCTTCCCTCCGAATTATTATAATTTTGAAATTAAGGGGCTTTCAGGCAAAGATATGAGGGTTAGGAGTAACAGCTCTTTACTAATATATATAACAAGGCAAACAAACAACAGTAACTTTGGCAGTAACAGAAAACAGAACCACAGACCCAGAACCACAGGCCTGATACCAGTCCCTCTCGGCCGCGGGCACTCCCCCTCTGGTGCGGTTCCGCTCACAGCCGGCAGGCCCGGGGTCCCGGGGAGGGGAAATGGACGAAAGAGCTTCACAAAACCTCCTGGGCAGCTGATCCTGGTGCCCGGCCGGACCCTCGGGAACAGCAGGCTGGAACAGCAGAGGCGAGCACAGATTCCAGGCGGCAGACAGGATGTATCAGACTCGGGAGCTGCAGCAGGAACCCCGGGAGGTCTCAGCCGGCAAAAGGTGTGCGAGGCTACAGAGTAGCGAAGGATCGGAGTGGCGACGGAGGCAGGGCAGCAACAGCCCGGCTCCCGGCGAGCAGGGGGAGATGGGCCCAGGAATCCCGGGTTTTCTCAGGTAGAAGGAAAAAAACAGCCGAAAATCAGAAAACCTCCAGTTCTGGCGAATTCCTTCTGAGCCCGGCCAGCACCAGCAGTCCCGACTGTACCCACACCCCAGGTGAAAAGCGAGTAGTCAGTTGGACCCCCTCGCCCTCTGTGGCCAGGTACTTTGTTTCGCTTAAGCACCCAGCAATTCATCGTCCTGGCAACAGTATGGGGAAAATTCTTCAAGAGAAAAAGAAAAAACAGAAGGGGAACTCCCAAAACCCCAACAACACTGGCCTGTTAATGTACCACAAAGTCCATGAACTGGGGAAAAAAACGCACACAGATTTGGAAACTTAACAAATTTCCTTGCCTCCCCCATCTCCCCTCAAAGGGATGGAGACACTTGTATAAAATTGCCTCCCATTCACTGCACAAGCCCCATATGTGACGCCAAACGTCCTAGCCAGGCTTGCCATCTGGATGAGCTTGACCTAGATACAAGCTGGTGTGTTTGAGCCAGCTTAAAGCATAGCCTTACTTTTGCATGGTGAATGGGACTGCCCCAGTACTTTCCCTGGAAATTACAGCTCTGCTTCCTCAGCCCTGTGCTGAAGCTGTGTTTTCTTGGGTTAGCTTACCCCTAGGAACAGCCTGTGAGGGAGATGGGGATGTTTCTGGGGCTGCGGTGCTCCCTGTGCAAAGGCTCTCCGTTGGTAACCTACAAAGCCCTTCTTACTACAGCCTCATTTCTCAGCAGAAACGGGAAAAGGTCACTCAGTCCCTCACCTACTAATCCACTAATGGATGTAAAGATGAGTGGATGTTCAGCTTTCAGCTCCCCTCTCCAGTCCTTACCTCATAGCTCCATCAAGCTGGGCTCAGGTTTCCAGGCTGAAGCCATGGCAGCTGCCAGTGTCTGACCTCCAGCCTCCCTCAGCCTCAACAGGCAATTAAACAGTGGGGCAGTGGGGTTGGGATGAGATGTGCTCTGACTTTGGGAGATTCTGACCCATTTTGATGCATAGTTAGAGTCACTGTCTCCTCACCTCCTTAGCTCTGCACACAATGACCCCCCTGAGCACCATGGTGTGGGTACCTGCATATCCCTTCCCTGGCAGCTTCTCCAGACTCTGAAGTCTCTGGCTTTACTCAGTGTTGTCATCCCCTGGGGTTTCACACTTCCTCACTTAGACTTCAATTTCTTTTTTCTTTAATTTTTTTTTAATGTTGCAATTAGAAGTTTGATGCAAGGAATCTTAAAAAAACTCATTAAATTGAAAAAAGGGAATTTCATTCTGTCCCTGTGTTTGGCAGAGGTGGGGAAAAGGCTGGCAGGAATGGACTCTGTGTCCTGGGGTGATGTTATAAGGGTTTGTTTTTATTCCTTAACCATCTGCTCAATGCCCAAGGACGCTGTGTCTTTAAGATGGACCCGGGGGGGCTGGAGCCACGGGACTGGGGTGCGGGTCGGTTGAATGGCTGGGCCCAACGGCCGGGCCCGATGGCCGGGGGCTCCAAGGGTCTCGGCGGTGTTTGAGAGGGAGCGCTCCGGGAGTGCTGTGCTGCTTTTTGGGGGTTTTTTTGTTCTGGCTGGCTGGAAAAACGTTCTGTTGGGGTTTTTTTTTTTTGTTTTTCCCTTCCCTCCCCCTTGCCTCACTGCCTCCCTTCCCTTCCCTTCCCTTCCCTTCCCTCCCCTCTGGGCCGGGGAGCCTGCGGGTGGCCCCAGCTGCTCCAAGCCCGTGTGTCTGTTCCCTCTCCGGGCATTTGTTGTATTTTGAGGTTTGTTTCTTTTTCCCTGTTCTACCCTGTTTTGTTTGGTGTTAATAAACAGTTTGGGTTTTTTCCCACTTTCACTTGCTGTTACTAATTTGTCTCATTGGCAGAGGAAAAGGGGAGGCCCTTTTCCCTTTGGAGGAGGCGCTCATTCTGGAGCGCTTCCTCCTAAAATTTTGTCTCCAAAAACCCAGACACTCTATGACCACAGGATTATCCTTCAAAGCAAGCAGATGCAGTATGGGAGCAAACTCAACATTGTGAGACTGTTCAGTCCCCACATTCCTCAAGTGTTACTGTTGTGTAGAGGACAGAGAGAAAGCGACGTAGACACGATCCAGGAAGGAATGGAACCATTTATTAATTTACAAACTCGTTTATGTATCTTAGTGGTATAAAGTTACTGGTTCTTTGTTCATCCACCTCTCAGAGGGATTGGCTGGACCCTGTAACACCCACTTCAAAATATTTCTTCAGTCAGTATCATAACAATACTGCGTAACAATCTGCACTTGCAAGATGAAGGCATTGGTTTACAAAAACCTCTGACTGTTTTCAGCCAGCATCCATGTGAAAGCAAGACTTTCACACGTACGCTGGCAGAAAGCTGGAAAATCTCTCCGTAGCCAGGCTCTCAGCGTCCACACTCAAGGAATAGCAGTGCTCAGTGAGATACCAGAAGCAAGTCACTGTCACATCACCCCACATTCCTGATGCCTCCAGGGTCAACCTACTTTGTAGTTGCCCTCGAGCTCCCTTTCTCTGCTTCATGGCCACCCAACTTCATCAGAAAAGCAGTGTTTCTGGTGAGTGCAGCTCTGAAGTTGGAGGGATGATTCATGGTAGTTGGAGCTCTACCTGCAAACATGTTGTTTTGGGCTCTGAAACACACGCTTCAAGGAATGGGCAGGAGCTCAACACCCCCTTGGTAAGACAGCAGAAAGAACAAGCTGTTACGTACAGAGCTAAAAATAATTGCAAAGCTTTGAGTCTTCCTCTGTTGCAGAAGAATGATGCTCAAACTGCTGATGGCCGAATATATCTCTGGCTCAGCTCTGACTTGAGGATGCCTTAAAGCTTTTGTGACTTTCTGAAGCTCAGTTCAGATGAATGCAGAGCAGTGTGGCTGCCTTCCTGGAGCTGCCATGATTCCTAACTTGGAGGAGGGGCTTGGGGCAAAAGCTGATGTTCCCAAAAGGGTCAGTGCCTCTTTTGGTAGAATTTTAATAGGCAGGCTTAAGAAGGGGAGAAATGCATAAAATTGCTGAGATTGGCCCAGCAACTGACAAAGCAATCTCTCTCTAAGACATCTCTTTTCTTGAAAGCTGGATCTGGGAAATAACAACATGGACTAAGTAACAGCTGCGAGCCTGTTTCAGCGAGCTGTGCTCAGGCCAGGGAGGATATGGGCCCTGCCTGGGGTATCCCTGCCTGGCATCCTGAGCTCAGGATGCTGGGGACGCCCCGACACCTCCATACTCACTGCAGAGTCCAGTGAGCATCTTTACTCAGCCTCTTTCCCCCTGGTCTCCCTCGACTGCAGCGTTTCCCTGGCAGGCACAGATGGAGACAACCTATCCAGATGAGGCAACCCAGGTTGATGGTGATCTGTGACACCACAGCCTCTTCCACCAACACACGAGTTTTTATTCATTCTTTTGTTTTTACAACAGCAGCCAAAGGAGACACTTTGTCACCGCCTGTGACCAAAGAGCACAAAGGGAAAGCGGCTGAAGAGTTTGAACTACAATAAAACGCTCACTGTATCGATCTTGGCTCAGGATTTGTTTCCCTTCTTGCATTAATTCCCCATCAATTTCTGTGATTACCTTAGAGCATACAGTCTGGTTGGCCTTCTCCCTCAGCTGGTAGCATCCCTGTGCCTTCACCCTTCTCCTCTGAGCTGAACTGCTCATGGGCCAGCTTGTGCAAGGGGCTCTGGGGTAAGCAGGGCTTTGCTTTTGCCTCCTCAGTCATCAGAGGTTTGTTGCTGTGTGTTAGTTGCTATAGTTAATGTAGAGGTTAGTGCTATATGATTGGGTCATTATTTCAGTGCAATGTCCAAATAAACTAGCACCAAGGCTCAGGAGTCCTGGCAGAAGGTGAAGAAGGGTCTTGGGTTTGTCCAATAGGTGCTTCATTTCCCGGTGTTGGTGATCCTGACAAGGCTGTGTTGCTGCTGCATCAAAGGAGCCTGAGGCACAAGCATGATCAGGGACAGCTCCTGCTCGTTGGAGCTGCTGATTGAGATGGTGCTCATGGAAAGCCCTTTCACTTTGCCAGGTTGAGTTCTCCAATGCTACCAGAGACCTGCAGAGAAAAGACAGAGCAAAACTCTTTCCATCTCTGCAAGGGACAGTGTGGGGTTAGCAGCTGCCACTCCCTCATGAAAGTGAGCTTTATTCTAGCTCCCTCTTACCTCCCTCCAACTCTCACAGCGAAATCACTGAATGGCAATTCTATGGAAAAGGACTGTGGCAGGGGCTTTGGTTCCCTTTGCCTGTGTGAATCTGTGGCCAAATCCCTCTGAGCAGGGGGGTGGCAGCAGCACCACCCCAGGTGAGGATGGGGATGGTGCCAATTGTGGTGTCCAAGCTCCAAGCATCAAGTGCTGTTGTTTCCAGCCACTGGTGCTGTACTGGGCTCATTGGTTTTATTTGGTTTTGCACATTTATTGTACTTTCTACTTACTTATTTATGAGTGTGGATGCTCTAAATAGGAAGAGGAATGGTGATTCTCCAGGTTTTCTTTCCCTGTGCAGTTGGATCCTTTTTGTGCTTGTGAATCACTTTTTAGTCCATTCAAAGACAGTTTTCTGTAAAACATTGACATCTAGTGGTTTTTCTGCCAAAGGATACGATAGGGAACAAAAGTTTGACTTCAAGGTGGCCAGTCACGATGTCACTTGAGAAAGCAAATTAATGTCCTCCTCCTCCTTACACAGCACCAAGGACATGACAATCACACCCCAGGTGCTCAGGGCTCTGGGCACACACTTCTTGGTGTCCTCTTCCTGGAGGAGTGGCCTTCCCTGGCAGGACAATTTGCTTATTGAGCTACTTTAATTCCATTTGCTTAAGCAGATGGCTGGTATCCTGATGGTGTGCCTCCAGCATCATCCAGGTGAGGCCATGGTCATGTTAGTGGAGGTTCAAAGAGCTGTGTCTGTCTTCAGGCTGTGATGGTGGACAACATGGTGTTTGATGGTGGACATTAATGTGCAACCCAGAGTGAACTCTGAGCAAGTTCTGTGCTTGAACTTGCAGCTTTTCCAGCCGGTGACCTGATGGGTTCCCTGTGGCAGCGTGTTCCCCACATGTGCTGCTATCCTGTTGCTTCTAACCAAAGCCAGCACTTCCCTTGAAAATGTTTTCTCTTACAAAATGCCGTAATGCATCCTTTAATTTCTTGTTAGTCACTTAGCTCTCCTCTCTCATCGTTTCAGTCCTGTATCAGATGAAGGCAGGAGAATAAAACAGGATTTACATGAGCTTTGCCAAGGTCCTCATTAGGGTGGGACATGGTTTGGGGCTTCTGGGCACAACCCATTTATCTGGCCTGTGAAAGGAAAGGTCCTGTAGGAAATACCTTCCTCAGAGGTGTTATACTGCTCTGAAGCTCGTGCAACTGAGACCCACAACTGCTCATCAGGGAATGTAGCATGGGCTGCTCTTTGCTGTCTGTGGAGACCTGTCAGTGCAGCTCTGTTGTACAAGGAAATTAAAAGAGCCAGAGCTACCTGTGTCCTGCTTGGGTTGTGCCTTACATCCTGGGAGATATTTCGAGTATTCTCCCAAGGAGTGGGGTGACCATCAGTTGAAGCACCAGCAGGAGCATGTTGCCACATGGACAGCCCAGCACAGGAGGAAGTCTTGGGTTCCCTTGGCCTCTGTAGACACACTACCTGTTAAACAGAGACAGCTCTGTTTAACTCCTTCGCACTCCCCCCGGGGATTTGTTCAGCCATCCTTCACCCTGTGGAGGTGAACTTGCGGAGGAGCCTCTGCAGCAGGGCTGCTGAAAGCCTCTTAAGTGCATCTCCCAGTTTGTATTGATTTTGAGTGTTAATGCACTCTGTGCTGGAGACACACGGGTCTAAACGCTCTGTTTTCCTCTCCCCTTGGCAGGAATTTCTACTACATCACCATCCTGCGTGACCCTGTGTCCCGATACCTGAGCGAATGGCGCCATGTCCAGCGAGGAGCGACATGGAAGGCATCCCTGCATGTCTGCGACGGCCGGTCTCCGACCACCGAGGAGCTGCCCAGCTGCTACACAGGGGACGACTGGTCGGGCTGTTCCCTGCAGGAGTTCATGGATTGTCCCTACAACCTGGCCAACAACCGCCAGGTCCGCATGCTCTCAGACCTCAGCCTGGTGGGATGCTACAACCTGTCGGTCATGCCTGAGGAGCAGAGAAATAAGGTTCTGCTGGACAGTGCAAAGGAGAACCTGAAGCGGATGGCCTTCTTTGGCCTGACCGAGTTCCAGCGCAAGACTCAGTATCTCTTTGAGAAGACTTTCAACATGAACTTCATCTCGCCATTCACGCAGTACAATAGCACAAGGGCCTCCAGCGTAGAAATAGACAAGCAGACTCAGCAGCGCATCGAGGCCCTCAATTTTTTAGACATGGAATTGTACGATTATGCAAAAGACCTGTTTTTGCAGCGGTACCAGTACATGCGGCAGAAGGAGCACCAGGAAGCGCGGCGGAAACGCCAGGAGCAGCGGAAGATCCTGAGGGCGAAGCAGGCGCATCTGAGGGAGCAGGGGGAGAACAGCTCCAGCACTGACTACACGGGGAATGTGGAGAGGTGGCAGCGATAGGGGCACCTGCCAGGTGCGGAAAAGAAGCGGAGCCCGATTCAACCTGCAAACCAGAGACGACAAGTGATGCTTCTCAAGGGTCTGAAGCAAAAAGAGGTCAAAATGTTGCCTTTGCAGTTGCCTTTGCAGTAAATATTGTACTGTACGTGGAACACTTAATCTTAGCGTGTAATTAAATGGTCCTTTTTAGGCTTGTTGGATTATTTATGAAATACAGGAACCGACTCGGCTCATCAGAAATGTTTGCTTGGACATTTATTTAAAAGAAGTGAAAGAAAAAAATCCTTAAATTAGTTATGAGTACAAAACGATATGCTGGAAAATGTTTATGATGCTCAGCTGAAATCTATCTGGGAAGCAAACTCATTTCCTAATAACGAGCATTTAGCATACTCTCACAATACAGTATATGAACAAAACCTTTTTCCTTTGATTTTATCTTAATTTTGTTTTAATAATGTGTTTTCAAGGGCACCAACTGCCTGTGGTATTTACCAAGTTAATGAGTGGACGATGAAGGGAACAATAAAGGTCTAGAAAAATTATCAACTAGTTTTATGTATAATATTGGCTTTTAAAATGAATAGAAGTAATTTCTCTAGTTATATAAATATTTAAAATTTTAAACTTTTTCTACCTACTGCTGTTTAGAGTTTTAAGCTTGGTCTATCTCATATTGAAAAAAAAGAAAAAAAACCACATACATACTTCTCTGAACTCAATGCCAACATTATAGACACTGTTTCCAGAATTTTTCAGGGCAGTATGATTTTAACCATTCTGGAAAAGTTACAGCACATTCTCATGTTTGTTTCATAAAGCCTTCTCCAAATTATAATCCTGTAACAGTGTCTCATATTACGTCTTTCTTACCCACTAGAATACATAATGCTGAATTTATCATTCCTTAATAATTGGTGGTATAAACTAGATGAAATTATGTTGCTGATATTTGTGTAGTGTCTTTAAAAAGTCATAAAACTCTCTAATCCCAGCAATATTATGAAGAGAATTGCTCAATGGAAGTAGATTTACACTTGAATTAGGATTTACTCCCAGTAAATCTTTGCTACACCAGATAAGAACAGGGCTTTTTTTTTTCCTGTGCTCTTGAGCCCTTCATAGCAATGACAGATGAGGACTGAAAATAATGGAAGCCAGTTTTTCCATAGCCATAGTTACACAGGAGGAGAAGGATGTGTGGTGCAGGGGGTGCAGCAGCTCCCAAGCAGGCTTTGCTGGGGCTCAAGGTGCCAAGCCGGAGAGGGATCACCCGCAGCCCTCCAGCCTTCCCCAGACCCACAAGGAAAGCAGATGGGGCACATGGTGCAAGGGGCTCCTATAAATCTCTATGCAAAAAAATATAAACCTGTGCAAGGCTTGGGCCAGACATTCAGCAAGTTCAGAACATTTGTCCTGCAGTGCTCCGTAGCGTGGCACTGAGTGGAGACACCTGGAAAGGACCCTCTGTATTCCCAGGGACACGATGCTCAGAAGGCTCACTTGCACTGTTGCCTTTCACTTGTATAACTCTATACACCATGAAGGCAGGGGGGCAGAAAATGAGGCAGAAGGCTTTAAAAACATCTTACGGCTCCACGCCTAAGTTACCTGGAAGTGGTTTTACATCTGATGTTGTGTGGCGGCCTGGGGGCAGCAACCCTGCCAGGGGCAAGGGGAGAGCAAAGCAGCAGCAAACCAATACCCTGCATTAGCAGCTTCAAGAAGAGGATAACTTCATGTACAGCAATTTTTTTTTAAACAAGAACTGCAGTTGCCAGTATGATGTCTCAGTTGTATTTTGGTTTTCACAGGGGAAGATAATTCTCTCTTGAAGCTGAAAGGCACTGCTGTAAACAGGACTTAACTGTGGGCGAGCTGGAGGCCTGTTGCAGGAGGTGCATCTTTTTTTTAATGCTGTGGTGTGCATGGTTTACAGAGACTAGTTGCATTTTCTTTGTGTATACTGTTTATTGTATATAGGGGACATACAAATATAAGGATACCATTTTGTCATAACCATATCAAATTCTACTGATTTCCACAGTAGACGCTGTCTTATTGTGTAGTTTTACAGGCCAATCCACTGACTTTGATTGTGTCATTTAACAATAGAACCGATAAATAAAATTTAACTACAGACTTCTGATTTTCATGTGATTATTTCTTTTTCTGATGATGTGTTGAGAGCTGCACAGTTCAGAATGGATGGTAATTTCGACATGAGTGAAATAGCAGTTGACAGCAAGTATGTGAGTTTGAAGTCACAGCTTTTCTGAAGTATATTTGAACTACAGCTTTCAAGGGCAAAGCCACTGTGGGCTTTTGTCTGGTTCAGGAGTTACTGCAGAGGTTTTGACTTCTTTTCTGAGCAGCCCTCAGAAAAACAGGCTGTGGTTTCTGATGATTTTCAATATGATTGTTAGTGGTCTGCAACATTAAGGAATTCTTTCTCTGTATGCACATATATGTGTGTGTGTGCATATGATTTATTTTTTATCCTTTATGAGATACTCGCACCATTTTGATTGTGGAGGATGCTGCCTAGCCACTGACTTCCAGTGCATCCCACTGTATCCCTCTTGGGGACACAAAAAAAAATGGACAGGGACACCTTCCACTGTCCCAGATTGCTCCAAGCCCTGTCCAGCCTGGCCTTGAACTGTCCAACCTGGCCTTGAACACTTCCAGGGATGGGGCATCCACAGCTTCTCAGAGCAACCTGTGCCAGGGCCTCACCACCCCTACAGAGAGGAATTTCTTCCTAGTATCTTAGGTATATCTTCTCTCTTTCAGTTTTAAGCCATTCCTCCTTGTCCTGTCACTCCATGCCCTTGTCAAGACACTCTCTCCAGCTCTCTTGGAGCCCTTTTAGGCACTGGAAGGGGCTCTCAAGTCTCCCTGTAGNAATTTCGACATGAGTGAAATAGCAGTTGACAGCAAGTATGTGAGTTTGAAGTCACAGCTTTTCTGAAGTATATTTGAACTACAGCTTTCAAGGGCAAAGCCACTGTGGGCTTTTGTCTGGTTCAGGAGTTACTGCAGAGGTTTTGACTTCTTTTCTGAGCAGCCCTCAGAAAAACAGGCTGTGGTTTCTGATGATTTTCAATATGATTGTTAGTGGTCTGCAACATTAAGGAATTCTTTCTCTGTATGCACATATATGTGTGTGTGTGCATATGATTTATTTTTTATCCTTTATGAGATACTCGCACCATTTTGATTGTGGAGGATGCTGCCTAGCCACTGACTTCCAGTGCATCCCACTGTATCCCTCTTGGGGACACAAAAAAAAATGGACAGGGACACCTTCCACTGTCCCAGATTGCTCCAAGCCCTGTCCAGCCTGGCCTTGAACTGTCCAACCTGGCCTTGAACACTTCCAGGGATGGGGCATCCACAGCTTCTCAGAGCAACCTGTGCCAGGGCCTCACCACCCCTACAGAGAGGAATTTCTTCCTAGTATCTTAGGTATATCTTCTCTCTTTCAGTTTTAAGCCATTCCTCCTTGTCCTGTCACTCCATGCCCTTGTCAAGACACTCTCTCCAGCTCTCTTGGAGCCCTTTTAGGCACTGGAAGGGGCTCTCAAGTCTCCCTGTAGCCTTCTCCAGGCTGGATACCCCCAGCTCTCTCAGCCTGTCTCCAGAGCAGAGATTCTTCAGCCCTCCGAGAATCTTCTTGGCCAGAGATGCCACGAAGATACTTTTTGACAGTTCAGATGGAGGTATTTTTTTCTTGGTGGGTATAAAAGATCCACAGGTTTGCCAGCATTGCAGCAGGACAGTTGACATGAAGGTGTTCGCAGGAGACTTTGCCTCGATCTACTGGAATTCCCCTGTGAGGACAGAGCTGCCCTTCTCCTGTGAGTACCTGCAGGGGCATCTTACCTCTGTAAGGCTTTTTTGAGCCCTGGGGAGCACGGGTGGAGGGATCTGCCAGCAGATCTGCGCTTGACTGGCTTTATAGACGGGTCTGTTAGTGCCCTGAGAGAGCTGCTGCAGGAGCTGCTAATGGGATAGAGGTCATGCGAGATGCCTCCCTGCAGCTAAAAAAGCACCCAGCAGTGAATTCTGGCATAAAACAAATTGGGGTTGCCTTTTGAGAGGAGTGATTTGACAGCTGAGAAGACTCTTACTGCAGGAGAGGAAGGATGGAGTGGAGGAGTGGGGGATGTGTTTGGACACACAAACGTCAGAAGCTGAGGAGCTACAGCAATGAGTCAAGTACCTCTCAAACCCTCTGGCAAGTTTTGAAAAGCCTGGAGACATGTTAAGAAAACTCTTTGGAGCACTGAGACGCCTCTTAAGTTTCCAGGGATAGAAAGGCATGTCAGCACCTCTGGCACTGCCAGCATCCACCCGGACCAGTCGGTGTGGAGCCAAGGGCTGTTGTAGAGATGGAGACATGTAGTGCTAAAATTAATGTTAAAGTCTTGGTTCCTTTTGCCCTCCAAAAGATTGGAATGTTGGTAACTCTGAGACCTCTGTGGTCTTGCAAAGTGCCGTATTGGGTCTAAGAGTTTGGGACTAAAGCTTTCCTAAAGGATACCTGGTATGCAAAGGTTGTTGGAAGTGAACTGCTCAGCTGATTTTTGTCAATGACCTCTTTATATGACATATGATCCATTTTAGTGTGCTGTGATACGTTTGCTTCCAATGATGTGATTTTTGAGTAAAAATGAACTAGTGGGCTTTTTCATGTAGTTTTTTTAATTTACACATTATCCAAAATATCAGAACCATGGATAACACCTGACAGATACCAGTGCAATTGCTGTTTCAGCTGTTTCTGCTCATTAAATCAGTGAGGAGAAAACCTGATACATCTCCCCTCTTAAATTTGAGCTAGAAATATCAGATAATTGAGGGAACCTGTCAAACTAATGCAAACCTCGAGCTGCAGCCCTGAGCTGCCAGTTTGGCCCAGTACTCCCAGGGAGGCACAGAGAGCACCTCTGGGTGGAGAGGTTATCCTTACAGAGGCATCTTCTGCAGGAAGATATTTTTATTTTCCAAAAAAAATATATATTTCCAAGCAGGTGATAAATTCAAATCTTTCACTTACTAAAAAATATACCTATCTTCAAAGCATTTGAGGGGAGCTGGGGATGGTTTGGTTATTGCTGGAGTGGCAGTGCCTGGGAGGGGGGAAGTGGAGGGTCCTTCACAAGTGGGAATGGGGGTACTGGGATGGAGACCTGGAATCTCCTGCCTCCAGAGTGGATAGAGCACTGCCAAACCAAGCTGTGATCTGAATGAGGGTGGACTGCAGGCTCTGGAGGCATCTGGCACCATGTCCTTCCTGCCCCGCTGGCAGCTGTGGCTCCATGGAGGAGCAGTCCGCACAAACCTTCCTGAGCAAAATAGCACAGCGTCTGAACTCTTACCTATGAAATTCAATTCTGGGTTTCCTAAAACAATCTCCTTGTTCCACCAGCCTCATCAGGGAAGAGTGTAATTTAATTTTATCCATTTCTTGAGTTCAGAGTGACCGGTGTTGCCATCATGCTAATATCACTGCTCTGCCATCTCTAGAGACGGAGTGATGAGTTTGGGCCTGAAATCAAATTTGGCTCTGAGCTTCCAGAGAATCTATCAGGCAAATTACCCGTGGTCTCTACCTAGCAGCTCTGTCATGCAGTTTAGTTCTGTGAGGGTACATTAGGCCAAGCAGGAGAGGTTATATCACTTTTTGTTTGGGGAGTAATGAAATGCTGAAACAATACATATGCAAAGTGTTATAAATAAAAATGGGGAATTCGTGCTCAAATATGTAATGTCGAAATATGTTGTAATATTGAGTTGTAACTAATGTTAAAACGAACAGAACTCGCCCAGGGAAAAATTGTAACCTCGACCGGGAACTAATTTGCATCCCAAAAACAGAACTACAGAGAATGACGACTCGTCAAGAAAGAATCAAGCTGGCTCCAGTTATTTACATTTTCAAGGAGAACTTCCCGGCAGAACTGATTAACTATCCGCAAGAATCCCCTCCCAGCTCAAGTGTTAACGACTGGATCGGGAACCAAGATATGGAACATCATGGGCCATCAGACAACACCCACTGGTGATGGGACATTAATCAAGGACAGGATACGTTTTGTCCACCTCAGTTCCATGAATGGCGTACTTCATGAATATGACAAGTACCCAAGATCCGGACTTTATGGGAAAAAATTATATATAACCAAGCTATTGGAAGTAGGTGTTGGGAACAGAGGGAGGTCTGATGCGATAGAGGGCAGATCTGTGTTCACCCAGTTCCAATCCCGGGCTTGACATTGTCTCTCGTTTTGGTCATGGCTTTGCGTGCTTGAACTCTTGGACACGAAATAAATTTTATACTTGTTTTATTTTAATTGGGCATGTTCATTTATATCAAAAGCAATCAAAATAGTTACAGTGAGGGCTGAGTGTTCATTTTCCAGAAAATACAACCACTGCCTTTTGATATCCTCAGCTATTTTAATCTATGTATTCCCTCACATAACTGCAAATAAGGTTTTTACTTCATAGGATGTGCACAAGCAGTTGTGGACATAAACCTCTATATAAGCTATAGAGATTAATGTCATATGTATTTTCTGATGGGCATTTATGGACAGAGACATGCAAATGAGTCTTGGCACAGCACTCACTTGAGCCCTCATTCTGATAACTATATCTCAGCTCCACAGCATCAGCTGGTAGCCAATGGCACAACACTTGTTTTGCCAGTGAATAGCAAATTTTCTGATAAATGAAGTTTGGGAATGATGAGAATTATGGTGGGAAAAGGATGACTTCAGGGGATATTTAGACCAAAGGAAAGGTGAGATTTTGGAACAGCTCTGTGTTTTGGGGTTCTCAGCTCACACTTCATTATCCCTCTTTGAAGTTACATTCTTCTTTTAAATGCTGTCTTTAGATTGTAAAAGCAAATCTGTAATGAGCTCAAATGATCCTCAAGATGAATTAAACCTTTGATTTCAGATTAAATGGTTTAGCCTGACTTGGGATAGAAATATTGTGACCTTTTCCTTTCAAAACATCCTACAAAAAGAAGATGCTGGGGTTTGGGTGGGCTGTGGCTGTAAGGAGTCTCTCTTGCCTTTGCAATCATTGCTTGGTACTCGATACAGCAATAGCTCTGTAATGTTATTAATACTGGGTGAAGCACATGGAAAGTATTCTTTTGTGCCACGTAAGCAGGTGAATAGGGGGTTTATGCCTCGTGGGAGATGTGTGTTCCACGGGGGGAGACTGGGAATTTCCCCTCTGGGCATGGCAAGCTGGGAAGCGTATTAATAGACATCATTACATTAGAATAATTGCTGTGGAATCAGCGAGTTCCTACATAATCTTTAATGCCTGGGAAATCTCACACCGTTTCAAAATAATTAAAAGTGGGATTAATCTAGATGCCAGACAACGCCTGCCTAATTAGTAATGAATAAAGCTGTCTGAATGGCTGCAGCACCCTCAGCAGCATCAGTCTTTGAAGTCAATCCCCTGCTAATGAGCGATGGGGCAGGGGCCCGGCCCAGCCCTTGTCCCTGTCCCCGCAGGCAGTGACTGTCTGGAGGTCGGTGAAAGCCCACGCGGCCGCGGCACTCAGCGGGGACGCTCTGGGGAGATGGTGCTGCGCGACTGGAGGCACGGGATACACGGGATACATGGGACGGGGGGCCCAGCCCTCCTGGAGCATCCGTGGTTGTGCCGGTGCACTCTGCATGTGGCTGAGAGCTGGCCCCGAGGCGGCCCCACAGCAGGGATTTGGGGACAGAGCGGGGTGTAGAAAGTGATTGTATGGCTGGGTGAGGAACCGCAGCTGGGCAGGGGCCCTCAGCACCAGCTCGCATCCCAAACATCAGCTCGGCAAAACCCCTCCTGTCAAAAACCCAGGCTGGCTGTAGATGGTGGTTGCTCAGGACTCACAGCCTGGGCCAGGCAGGAACATCTGCTCCCGACAGCAGCTTCACAGTTCTATGAGTCTGTAAATACACGAAGAGCCAAAATCCTCCCCACAGGGGTGGTGCTGTGATGCACATCCCGGCTGAGCCCCGGTGATACTGGAAACACACCAGCGCAGCTGGGGCATGCTGGCTGCCTGTCCGGATCTGGTGGGTAGAAGCCACTGCGTCCAGATTGACCCCAGCTGCCACTGGCTGGTGCCCAGTGTGTCCCATGGTGGTGCTCCCCAAAGGTCTTTGCAGACACCAACCACAGATTTACAGTCATTACTGAGATTTGTGTGTTCTCTGAAGAACTGCCACACCTGGAGTAACTCCTGCTGCTGGACTGAAGGCCGAAGTAAGAAAATCCCCTTTCCTCTGTTCCCAGTGCTGGGGGTTTAGTGATGATGTGGGATAACCTCTGCTGCTGCTGGGAAGTGCATTTACTGCTGCCTTTGCCCCATTTGTTGTAATCCTTTGAGGTTTTTTTTATGGGCATGTGTTTATTTTTATTCAATAGAAAGTCACATGGTTAGCCCCCCAGATCAGAGGGGCTAATTTCTGGGGTGGACAGATGAGTGCAATGAGCAGATCTGGGTGGATTGCTTATTTATATGTATAAAAGTTACGGGTGGTTCCTGGGAGTAATGAATTGTGAATAAGAAGTAGTGATATGCTGAGTTTTTAAAATACAGAAGAATATGTTCTTACGGTACAAGTATATGGGAATAATGAGGGGGGAATCACAGAACTGATTCCCTCAGGTCCTGTGCTCCGGTGTCTGAGTTTGCACATGGAGGACTCACACCTGGAGGTGGCCCAGGTGGTGCCAGGTACCACCATTGTTGGCAGGCAGCTAAGCCAAGAGGTGATACATGGGCAGCTATTGCCAAGAGGAATGGTGGAGAGCTCTTCCCCTTGCCAAGAATCCTGGAATGTGACCATCATTCTGGAAATCACTAAAGAGTTGTGAGCTGTGAGCAGGCTAATCCCCTCCTCAGAGAGACATTTGAGGCCTCACATCTGAGACTGCTCAGGGAGGGTGAGTGGGGGCACAGAGAAGGACAGACAGCATCCATGGTGAGTCCTTGTCACAGCCCTGTGCCCCTCTGCCCTGCCGTACTATGGGTATCACTGCGGTGTTTCAGCTGCATCCGTACTGGGATTGCTCACAGATCCCCCAGCCCAGCCAGGCCGGATCCTGCCCAGGGAGCCCACATGCACGAGGCTCTGCCAAAATAACACTGCCATCTGGAGCTGACTCAATGTGCCAGGGAGGCACTGCCAGCTCCACACCAGGCTCCACACTGCTTGGCAGCAGCAGCTTTCCCAAACAGTCCCTTCCATCGTGTCCTCAAGCTCCATCATGGAGAGAACACAAATCATAATTAAGGATGTCCTGCCTTCCTCCAGTGCCCTTCAGAGCACATTCCGCACCGTGGCTGCCTGGCCATCCGTGCCCATGGCGTGTGGGTGGCTCTGCAAGTTTGCTGTGGTGCTGCTGATTCACATACAGTGCCACTTCCCCTCACCAGCCAGTCACACCCTTGCAATGCTGCCTTTTTTTTTTTTTTAATTCCCTTTTTATGGCCTTGCTGAGAAAATGCTGCATCAGCGTCAGTGCGTGCAAAGTGCTGCCTGCAGAATTCTAACTCCCTTCCAGGGCCTTTCGGGTTGCTGCTGCCAGTCTGGAAGGAGTCATGCTGGCTCTTTGTCAAACATCATATTGATTTTAGAATTATTGTGATGGCTCTTTAAGAGAGTGCACTTTTTGTGGCCTTCTGCATTTGTCATAGCTGATGCCTCTCTTTCCTGTGGAATGGCAGAGGGGCAGCATTATCTGGTTTGGCTGCATTGATTTTCTGGGAGTGGCAGGTCAGATTTTGGAGAAGAAGATCAGAACTGAAATTTCCTATTCTCCATTTTTTTCCCAGTGGTGCTCAGCTCCTGAGCAGGATGGGATTCTCAGAACACACTCTGTCAGCAGAGTTTTTCCTGCCAAGACACCTGGGTGGTGGATAAGACAACAGTGCCTGGGCTGGAGGTTTGTAAGGAATGGACCATGAGCTGTGATGAAGGGGAAGTCCACATAGTCCTGCCTCCTTCTTGTTTGCTGAATCTGGCAACCCATGTCCTAAAACCTCACCTCTTTGACCTGGCTGCTTTTCTGTCACTTCTGCACAAAAGTGAAGGCCAAACCAAAGGTTGCAGAGGCAATGCTAGAAATTAAGATATAAAGGTGAGTCATTCTTCACCTCTGCAGGCTGCAGAACAGCCTTTCCATGAGGACAAATACAATCTCTGTATCTGTACACTCCACTGTTAATATTGTAAACGAAGTACAATGTTTTTCAGATTACTGAATCATTGCTGTCAGTAGAGCAAGCAGCCCAAGCAGGCTGCCAAGGCAGGAGATGAACGAAATCATTAATTTTATGTTCCTGGTTCATGCACAAATTCCTGAGTGGGGGTGATTAACTGCTAGAACAAGCCATTGAGGGGAGCAGGGGATTCTCCAGTTCCTGCTGTCTCCAGATGAAAGCTGGCTGCTGCTCTGAGAGGGATGCTTTTGCCAGACAAAGTTGCACTCTGTGCAAGTGGCAACCAGCTGAATTGTGGAGGGAGCCCACCAAGTGCAGGGGCCAAATGGAGACAATCTAATAATCTCAGCCACCCTTAACACTTGTGACATACTCTTAGAAAAGGTCTTGCTGCTATGCGGGTTCTGAATATTCATGGGTCAGTTCATTCTGTCCCCTTAAAGAAATATTTCATCTGGCACCAGCCTCTGGGGCAGTGGTGCTGTCCCCTGTGCCTGTGGGGATGCTGCAATAGCTGCAGGCTTCTGTCCCCTGCAGGATGCTGTACCGAGGCCATTCTGTACAGCCCTACGGCCTTCCCTGGAAGAGAAACCCAGCCATGGAGAGGTGCAGCACTTTGCTTTTGGGGGTGGGAGGGAGGCTGCCCTGAGGGCAACAGCATGGCAAAGCTGCCTTTCATCAGTCAGCTGCAAAACAGAACTCTCCTGCTCTGCAACCTGTTGATCATTTTGTATATTGCTTGCGTGCAGCAGATCATGATAGAGGCCAGTGGTCCTCATCTGACCCTGGCACAGACCTTGTGTGGGGGTTTGGATGCATCCCCTGCACTTGCATGCAGCAGTATAGCTCTGATCCTGGGAAATGGTTCTGATTAATTCTCAGGGCTGATAATAATTAAGCGGGATGCACCTTGGATTTGCTTGAGCAAAGTGTTGGGGTGTGGCTCATTTCTTTTGCTTTGACTGATGGTCAGCCTGGCTCCTCAACGGAGGGCTCAGCATCCACGGGAGCAAAGAAGATGCAGTCGGGATAGGAGGGGTCTTACCAAGCTCATCTCAAGGGTGACTTTCTTGTGAGACATCAGAGAAGAGTCCGTTTCTCAGGCCCCCAAAGCGAAGGATGCTCCTTGACATAGACTGTTGTGTGAGGAAGACTTTGCTGCTGATCATGGAGCTTAGTATTAAGTGTTCCCACCTGCCAAGCAGCAGAGATGCCCAGACATTACAACCCAGCCTGATCTTGGCCCTCATCCAGTGCCAAGATCTCTACCCTCAGGGCAAAGTTCTCCCCTCCCTGGTCCCATCTGAGGTCCAGGGGGAAAAGAGGCATATATTGAAAGGATTTCTATATGCTGGCCAAGTTCTGCTTGGCATTCAGAAGTGAAAGAAAGTAGGAACCCTAATGTTTACATCCGTACCAATTTAGGCTTTAATTTAGGCAATATAATGCAATCTTTCTCTGGACTTTAATAGCTTTTCTATTATTTTGCTCCACAGCTACTTGGAAGTGTGAGCTCCTTTACTACGTGACTACTTAGACCAATAAAGGAGTTGTTTATTTCACACATTAGTTTGCAGGCAGCCTCCTGCGAGCCTGCTGGTGGAGGCTGCCTTTGTCCATGGCTGTGAGTATGAATATGCATAATTAATAAATGTTATTTGCTGGACATTTACTCCTGAGTGTCTTAGCTCTCCTTGACCGAGAAAATCTGTCCTTTTGAGATCTAATGAAAGGTTTAGACTTTTTAATTTATTTTCTTAGATTAGTCTCAGACAATGACCCTATTATTCTAATAGATAGATCAGTCCCTGAGGAAGATATGAATAAATGAAAAAGTAATAGGTGAAAAATAGGCCAGAGCTGCTATTACAGAAGAGTCTTTCTGACCTTTTAATTTTTGGTTCAGAAACACAGGAAAGCAGACTGTGAGCAAGCAAAATGCAGCCAGCTGCTTCTGCAGCCCCAGCAGCTGTTTTTCTGTTCAAAAGTGGCTGAATTTCTACTAGAGCAAACATCTTCTCTGGAAATACATTTTAAGTGTCTGTTGTATTAAATCTGTTTTAGGTTGCATCGAGTGCACGAAATTCAGTGTCTGTGTTCAATCCCATTTTGGATTGTACACACTAGAGGGAGCCATGGAAAAACCAATCCCCAGCCTGCTGCCAGGCTCCTGCCTTTCTCCCCAAAGCCGTGGGGCCTGCCTGCTCCTGACCTCTCCCCTGGGAAAGTGAGTGTCTTTGAGGAGTAAATCCTAAAAAAAAAAAAGAAAAAGCAAAGTGCATTACTTGAATATTCTGGTGTCGGTCAAAATTTTAGATGGGAAAAAGGCGTTTATTTCAATACATCTAAATGTTGCCTTTTGAGAATGCTCCAGGTTAGGTGATGTTGGTCCTTTTGGATGTTGCCCTGTACTCCTGTTCCCCACTGAAACATTGTGTATACATCCAGGAGATGCTTTTACACAGTATCCCACTCTCAGGAGGACAGCCATTGTTGAAGGTATCCAGGACTCAATTAAAATGTTTCAGGAGACAGGAAATTATTTTTGCAACTCTGTTTCATCTGAAATTCGATTTGTTTCTCCTGCTTCCAAGATCTTTGTGTGCCCACCACCCACAAATTCACCTAATCTATTCTTAAAGTCCCCTGTGCTCCCAATGCTACTTCCCATAGAGGGGAGTCCTTGGGGCTGGGGGAGAGGGAGCTCCTCTGCTTTCCTTCTGCCTGAGCCCTCTTTGCATTGGGAAACAGGGAAAGATAGCTCCTAGCTCACCAGCAAAGTCCCAGATTCTGACTGCCTCCTGAGCCCCCATTTTCCTCAGCTAAATGATGTTTGTTTATAAGGGATGATTTAGCATAGCAGATATTCATTTTTGCCTCCTTTGGGAGCTAATATTGGGAACTGGTGAGGCAATCCCTGTGTGCGGATGGATCTTTGAGGAGGTTAATGCACTGTGCGAGGCCAGGACGAGCCATGCAGCCACTCCAAGGCCTGTATTTTCACAATGACTATTTGCCCTGGCAGCTTTATGGAAAAGAGTGGGGCTGTTAGTGGAACATGGCTGGAATCAGAGCAGGGATGTAAGAATTTAGTCCATGCTGTTGTTAATGGTGGTCACAGTGCTGCACATGTGAAGCCCAAATGATAACAGGCGCAGGCTGTTTGCTTTGCTGCCTTACAGCACAACAGCAGCTTTGTTGGAGCTTTGATGAGCTGTCTGTGCTGCAGCTCGGGTACAGGCTGCTTTTCTGTCTGCAAGGAAACATCATTGTTATGGCAGAAATGTTTCCCTCTGAATGACAAGAAAAGCCTAGCAGTGGTCTTGTCAAGCGCTGTTCCGCTGATAAAAGAGAAAATAGGACAAAAGTTTTCTCCCATCAAACAGGGTTATTCTCAGCCCAGAGCAGGCATCTCCCATTTATTTATGTCCTCTTGCTCCTGTGATCTTTTCATGCTCCCATCCGTATAAAGTTTCAAAGGGGCTCTGGGCCTGACACTGCAAGTCCCCAAAAGACCTGTCACAGAGGTAAATAAATCGAGCACCAGGCTGGGAGAGAGTAACAGACACCAGCTAACTAATAAGGAAGGCTTTCTGGGATTGCAGCTGAACCCTGGCACAGAGGCAGGTGCACAGCTCAGCGAGTAGGATACACACACTGTCACATTTGAGGGTCAGGAGTTGGAGCTGTGATGGTGCAAGGAGTGGCAATCCTTCCTGGCCTCTCCTGCTCTCCCACAGAGATTGGTGCACTTTTTGTAAGTCATGGAAAAAGCAATATTAGCTGAGTGATGCTTAAACAAAGACTCTGTGTGTTTGGGGATGGTGGGGAGTGTGCAGGCTGGGCTGCCCAGGAAGCCCAAGAGTAGATTTAGAGCAGCTTTTAGCTTCTGATGAAGCCTGGCACACACTTCTGCTTGGACCAGTGACCCTGGAGGAAGAAATGAGAGCCCATTTGGGAAAGGGTGATACCTCCATAGCATCATCCTATCCTCAGTCCACCAATGACCCAGGGAGGTTTGTTTCAATCTGAGATGGAGATATTATTCCAAAGTGATCTGCAATGCACACCAGACACAGTGTCTCTCAGTGCTGTGATCTGCAAGGAAAGGTCTCCAGGGGGGATGGTGCTGGTTGTGTTTGGAGACGATGCCATGATTCAGAGGGACACACCAGGGACAGTGTGTGTTTGGGCTTGTCTGCATGCTGGCCATTGTTGGGAAACAATTTTTCTCCTTCTCAGATGCATCTCCAAAGGCACAGCTGAGTGCTGAGGGGCAGAGTTGTGTCCTGTGTGTTGTTCCCCACCACTGTACCTGGTTTTATTTAGAAAAAAGCCAGCAAGGCTGGCAGAAGCCATTCTTTGTGATATGATGCAGCAATTGAAAGGAGAAACTCTGCTTTTTATGGCTCTCAAGGAAAGGCTTCCCATTTATCCCAGGAGTAGCAGCTGTTCTCCCAGTTTACAAAACACAGACTGCATTGTTTTCTGATTTGCCTTTTTTATTACAGCAGTTATTGGATGGATAGCTAGCAAAAAAAAAAGCAGGGGAAGACCAACCCAGCTGGTTCACTTTATGGCATTTGGGAACTGTAGGAGCTCAGCACAGGCTCTTCAAGGCAAACACCACCCAGGTACACCCGCGATCACTGTTGCTATCTCTGGGTGCATGGGAAAAGGGTCTTCTTACGGTGGGTGGGGCAGCGAGCTGGTGGTTCCAGGGGACCTTCTTGTATATGGGATGTATACAAGAGCTGAGGGATGCCCCGTGAGCCAGGCAAGCACCAGCCTGTGAGGGTGGCTCCACAGCCTGTTGGGAGTACTGCAGTCAAAAGGGACTTTTCTCCCTCAATTCATCAAACACAATTGCATTAATGTGAGAGAGCAGAGCACTGAGTAGTCAGGGGCCATTTTAACAATGTGGCAATGTCTTTTATTTCTTTATTTACTTAACCAAGATCGCACCTGGAAATGGCTGAATTGATTTCTGTAAGTCAGGCTCCTCTGTGTCAGGTGCTCAGTGGGTACTGCTGCCTCAGCTGATATTTATGCAGGCAGCACTGGATGTTTTTTTAGAGCTTCCTCAAGCTCATCTACCCCTCCCGGCTGCTCTCACGGTGTAGCAAAGCAAAGGGGCTTCTGCCAAGGCTTGCCAGGCAGGCCACTCCGCAGGGCTCTCCTCTGCCTTCGGGTGACTTGAACGCTTGTTAATTGGCAGCCGGTTCTTAGCCCTCGCTGGAGGCAGAGGCTGTGCCAACAGGCTGCTTCCTCCACCGCATCACTTCGGTGATTACAGCTTGACTCAGCCTTGCAGTGCTGCTGTTCTTCCCTTCTGAGCCTCTCCTGGGAGCCAGAGGTTTTGGCAGGCATTTCCTCCGTGTAAGGTGTCTCTGGGGACCGGGGTTCACTTACCAGGACTGTCTCACATGTGCCCAAATTGGCTGCAGGCTCAAGCCATCGAGGGAGAGGAGCGAATGCCAGCAGCCAGTGAGTCAGTGTACTCCCATGGTATTTGCTGGGCTTGGGTGAGGTTCCTCAGAAATGCCAGTTCACTTCCAAAGGAACATAAATCATGACATTTATACAAGCTTCAGTTCCACAGATCCCTGTTTAGCAGCCAGGATGGGGTTTACAGTTAATTAAAAAAAAACAAAGAAGAAGAGGGCATGTGAAAGCAAGACCCAATGTATTTAATAATTATCCCAAGAGCGAAAACTTCCACTCTTCTTTCGGATGATGACAAACACTGGGGAGCAGCCGCCCCCGGAAACTCTGGCCCCTCCTGCCTCCCTCCCTTTGAAGCTTGATTTCCTTCCCCTTGGCAATGCAGCGACGTGACTGGGGACAGTATGTTCATCGCATGCTGGCACTCGGGCTCTCTGCAGGGCTGAGCCCGACTGCTCCTACAGCTGCCTATGTCCTCCCTCCAGAGCAATTCCTCCATGGCTGCTTGGGAGAGGGGCAAGTGGGGCTGTTGCAGCCATTTGCTGGCTTTGGAGAAGGAATCCCTCCTTCCCCATCTTACCTGGCTCTGCACTCCTCTGCATGGGTGACTAGTGTGGGACAGGGGGGACAAGAGCACTCCCTTGCTGGAGGAAGGGACCAAGCATTTTTCTGTGGGTAATCCACCATAACAGTCAGCAAAGAAAACTCCCAAACCCTTTTGTTTAAAACAACTGGATCTCTCTTACCTGCTTCCAGAAACTGAGAGCATTTTTTCCTGCCCTCTTGTTGCTGATCCAAGTCAATTGATTTGAAAGCCTGGATACCTGATGGCTGGGATCTCGTTTGATGCATATGCCTGATGCTCACAGCCACCCACAGCCCATTGCCTCCTTTGTGAGTCTTGTTCCCCTCCTGTGTTTCTACCTTTGACATTACACTCCTCCTCTTGCAAGTCCAAAGAACAAAGCTGTCCTCCCCACGCACTCAGGCACTCCTTCTTTTTCTAACTGATCTCTGCAGTGCAGAGTTATTAATAAAAAATCACAACGTCATGTACAGCCCGCACCATCACATCTGTCAATGTCACCACCACACAAGACTGTGTGTTTTTTCCAACTTTTAGTGTTTCTTTGCTGCAGAGGTTGTTTAAAAGGAGGAGGAAAGCTGAGAAATCCCTCCCCACCTGCCAGAAGAAGTGAGTGATGTTTTCAGTTCGGGATGCAGCAGTTTGATGTCATCATTCGTGGTTATTAAAAACTGTTATTTGCTAAAAATAAAAGAATTCTAATACTCTACCATGATTTATCTTATTGAAGGTGTCAAAATGATCCTGGTTTGTCAACCTCTTATGTAAAATGTCATTTTCTAAGCAGTGCTCATGGCCTGTGTCTGGTCACTCCTTGGTAACATATTTAAGGTTAATACTCAGCAGTGGCCATTAAAATCAGCCTCTGCTTGAGTGGGTTTAGGTTTTGAAAACTTATTTTCAGCATTTTCCATAGTTAGTAAAATACAGAAGTGCAGGAATACAATGCATGATCCTGTCCCAGCAAATGCTGGGTTTCACTGCCATGAGGGTGAGTGATGTGCAAAGTGACTTTGGACCCAAGGCCCCTCTGCCCTGACACACTGAGGAATTCAGGACAAAACCTTCTGAAGAATATGTTGCAGAAAAAAAATACAACAAAACAGAAGGTAGATTTTATGGTGGGGATCTTTCTGTGTTTTTCCTTTGCAGCATAGGTGGGACCTCTAACAAGTTACCACACTCCCCCACAGCAGTATTTGGCTCACTCTGTTGATTGTCTTGTAGCAAGAAAAGAAATTAGCTTGTGGCTTTCTTAGTACCTCAGAGGATTCACAATACTGCAGGAATGTGGAGCAGGGGAATGTGTCACAACATCAGCCTGAAACAATAAGTTCCTCCAGCATGGGATGCAGGGACCATGGGTCTCATGGCCCCCAGAAAGGGATCTGCAGGTGGGTGTGAGGGTGACACTGGCCCAGAGAACCTCTACAGCCTTCATCAGCCCTCTTCTTAAATAGTCTCTGTATGCGTGTGCATTGCCACTGGGGTGCAGCTCTGCAATCTTGTTTCTGCTCAGCACCCAGATTCCTTCATGTTACACATCCATGGGCAGCCTGTGTGTACCTTAGTGGGGCTTTTGCAGAGGACAAGCAGGGCTCTTGCCATCACTGGCTCTCAGGGAGGTGGCACAGGATCCAAATGGGTTTGTTGAGAGCGAGCCAAAGCTGGAATTAGAGTGTGACTGTTGTGTCCATGGGGAGAGTAATGACAGCCCCAGACCAATTCACTGTGTAGGCAAACAGCTGTCAGGAGGGCTCGGTAGAACCAAGGGAACAGGGTGATGGAGAGAGGGCTGCACTGGGGCTGGAAGCCCCATCCAGTCCTCCTTGTTGTCCGGTACGTGAGGCTACGTGGGAGTCTCCTCATTTGCAGGTTGAAAATCTTGTGGACTTCAGGGAAGAAGGTGGAAACTGCTGTGGGCTAGGCAGGAGGTAGATCTCTTTCAGCTGCAAAAATCCCTGAGTGCCTTGTGCCAGCTTGTGTGAGTGGCCATTTACTTCCCAGCTGGAGAGCTGCACAGTGAGTGAGGGGGAAGGAAATTCCAATCTGTGCTAGAATCGCTTTGGTGTAGAGTATCAGGGATATTTCTTCCTCTGTTGTTACAACTACCTTACACCACGTGCTACTTTCTGCTGTTTTATTTATCAATAAGAGCACAATGTCACTTGCTTTTGCAACCTGATGGTGTGTATGTGCCATGAGGCATAATGTGGAAAGGACACTGAATATACCTGATCCTTCTGCTATCCATGGGCTGTTCGCAAAATCACGTTAATATCGCTTCCCTCCAGACACCTGCCAAAGACACAAACCTCTCCTGCTTTGTAATTCCTGCCCAGGAGGTTTGGGACACAGATGAGAGGCTATAGACTAAGAGGCCCCAGTCTTCTCCTCTCTGGCTTCTTCCCTTTCCCTGGGGCAGTCCCAAGCACAGAAGCTCGGGTTATTCCTCTTTCTTCCTCTCTGGTTCACCCAGCTGGTCCTCCGACTGCTCAGAGAGTTGAGTGTACAACCCAGTTGAGTACTCAGCTCAGTACTCATTGAATGCAGCCCCTCTGAATCCACCAGCTAAGCCATCCGCTTGGGTGTTGCAATTTTGTGCAAATTCCAGCCCAAGTTCCCCAAGCATGGGCACAGACAGGCTGCCTTGAATGGATGCTGAGAGCAGATCACATGCTTGTACAGTGTGCAAGCAGCTGGAGATGTAAAGAACCACCTCTACAGAGAGGAGCCTGCCCTGCGCCAAATACGGGATGTGGCATGAATCAAAAGAGGGACACCAGGAAATAATAGACTTCACATGAAAGAGCGCAATAATTTGCAGCTGTAAATCACTTTTCATCTACAGATCACAGAGGCGTCTCAAGCACTAATTAGCACAGCCTGGCAGCATCTCTGCCCCGTAACTAGCGCGGGGCAGTGGTTATTCCATCTTCTGGCATGCAGCCACATGTCCTTGCAGGCACCAGCAAGAGGCAACTGGCTTGCAAGGTCGGTCCTGTTCCACTTCTCACAGCTGTGCTGGAGGTTCCTGGGCACCTGTGCCAAGGCGCTGCTGTGTGTCCCAAGCCAGTGCAGGTTTGGTGTCTGCTTCCACAGCAGGTGAGTGAAAATGGGCCAGGGGGAGCAGAACACACTTGGGATCCAACTAATTTCTGCTCTGGGTTCTATCTGATATTTTCTATGTGGAAATCACTACTTAACTCAAAGAAAACTTGAGTGGGAAAGGTAAGCTCCTCCAGGAGCAGAAGTCCTCAACAGCATTTTAAGTGAGTATGGCAGGGAAGTTTACAATCTCCTAAAGTTTTCATAAATATGCATGTGTGTTTAGATTTAAATATATATATTTACAAAACATTTTCAAAAAACCTAGAGTTCTTTAACCTTGGTAGTTATCTCTGTAATGTTGGGGAGACACACCCAAAGCACTTGTTAACTCGGGCATGAAGCAGAGAAGACAGGTTTGCAAGGATCTGTACACGGAGTTGTTCATATTTCTCGGGAAGTGTGCGGAAGCCTGGCCAGTCCCAGCCTCAATCCCCTGCTTCTCCGAGTTGAGTCATCTTTCCTAGGAAAAATGAAATACACTTTTTTTGGAAGAATTTAAATGTGAGAAAGTGGCATACACAGGAAATTTCCCAGTTAGCTGTAGGTGAACCAGACCCTTCTTCCCTCCTCCTGGACTGGGTACCTACAACACACTAGCAGCACCCCAGGGCTTGAAGGGCACAGCATGAGTCTCTGGGTTGTAAAACTTGTCTATTTCGAGTTTGCAGTGAGCAAAATGAAGCGGAAGTTACTGGGCTTCATGTGGGAATTGAAATGTGAGACTGAAATATGAGAGAGGGGAATCAGACTGGTTAGTCTCTCTGCATCTGAAATGTCTATGAACATTGTTGAAATACTGCATGTGATCATTTTGCATGGCTGAAAATAGCTCTGCAAGGTGCCGGGTGGCAGTGCAAGCCAGCCCTTGGCATCATACAGCTCCCAGTATTGCTTTATTGTCACACCAGGAGCTTTGCTGTACAAAGAAAGCACAACTGGAGTCTGCTGCTTTGTCCATGTTACAAGGAGCTAATTTAAAGGCTAGGGAGATTTTAATTTGCTCCAGGGCATAAAGAATGTCGGGGCAGAAGCAAGACCTGCAAGCCCCAGCTGACAGTCCCTTGCTCAGACTTCTGAATGATTTGGGATTAATTTCCTTCGTTAAAAATAACCTTGTTTACAACCTCTGTTTCATGATTCAGCTTTTCTGCAGTCATCAACTGATCGCCGTCAAAGCAGGGCAGCATCAGATTTCAGGAGGAAGATGCAATAGGCTGTTGCAGCTCAGGCGTGCTCCTTGCAAAGGGCAGTTCAGCGGAAGAAATGCGGGATACCTTTGTCAAAGGGCTGCTCTTTTTGGAGAGGAGTTCTCCTCTCTGAGATCCTTGTGCCAAATCCGAAAGTGCCTGGAGCTCCTGTTGTGCAAATCCCCGCCCATGGCTTCTGCCCTGCCAGAAACACCAGTGCCTCATTACCATGTATGTGGCCCCGTGCAGGCCCAAAGCTACAGACAAATGTGGTTTTCCTGGTTCCTCTTCGCCTTCTTGCCTGTAGGTCAGAGCATCAGACATGCACTGCTCTACACACGGTGACCTGCAGCACTACCAGTGGCACAGCTACCAGTTCTACATTTAAAGCAAGACTCATTGCCAAGAAAAATCTCCTAGAAAGTCCCACACACCCACTTTTATTCCTCTCACTGTAGTGTGACGTGTCCCACAAGCAGCACAGCTCCCCAGGCTTCTAATGACCATGTTGCGAGGGTTTGCTCACTGCTGTATTATGTTGCCTGCAAAAATCAGGCTACAGAGCTGCAGTCCTCATTGCATTTAGCAGACTGGAAAGCAGAGGCACAAAATGGAAAGGACCAACCCTTTCCAAAACCTTCTGGTGATTTTTGGCTGGCTGTGGATTAAGTGGCCATGTTCAGGTGGGTCAGCAACTGCTGACCCAAGTGATGTGCCCATGGACACACAAACAATCGGTAGCAAAGACCCAAGCAGAAGCCAAACCCTCAAGACACAATCTTGTGGTGCAAATTAGTGCTCTTCCTTCTTTTTTCAGGAGCTAATCCTTTGTCCTTGCAGGAAGAGGAATTTTCCATAAATGTGATTTTTTTTTACACCTCATTGTGTGTTTAATGTTTAACAGTGGGATCATTATGGTTTTATTAGCAGCATGTAACGCTTTGTCATCTTCAACTGACTTTGCAAACATTAACTAATTGATCTCAACTATGAATCAGTGGTGGTAACTAGGAAGGGAGGTGAAGTGGTCTGCTGGCTATCACTGGGGAAGTGGTTGTCAGAACAGGGCACAGAAACCAGGGCTCACACTTTGCTACTCAGACCATGAACATGACAGTTTTATTAGTGTTATTTCCATTAGTGCTGCTGTCAGGGAGGGCTACTCTGTGTGTAAGAAGCAACCCTCAGCTGCTTCTCTCTGCGTCTGGTTGAATTCATACTTGACGAAATGCCACCAAATCCCAAAAAATTCTCAATTAAAAAAAAAAGTGACTGACTTTGTTTTCCTCAGTGATCCAGTGGTTGCTGGCTGTTTTCCACTACCTCTAACAAAATGCATAATTCAATTCTCTATATTTGTGGGAATTGGATGCTAAAGTCAGAAAGGAGCAGGGCTGCTTGCAGCCACAGCCTGAGAGGTTTTTAAGGACTACATCGGCAGAGACTGACTTGAAGCATCCTGAAGCTGGCTGCCAGGAAATTAGCTCCTCGTTTGCAGTATGCAGAACGTGCACGGCGGCTTCATGATTTACTCACTCATCTGTTTCACATTGCGCCTACTCTCCCTCGCGACTGTCCTGGCATATGTAATCTTCTGTTGCAAAACAGGAGTGAAAATGAGCACTGCAGTGTGGAAGAGCTGTGCCACTACCCAGGTAAGGGTGGCCAAGCCTCGCAGGGACACGGCCCCCCTGTGGGGGGGGGGGGGGGGAAGTGACAACAGATTCAGCGACGGGAGGCTGTGGTGGTGACTTTGAGAACAAAAGAGATGTGTTTGGGGGGATGTGATGATTGCTTGGGGGCAGCGGGTGTACAGCCCCTCAGTGAGGGGGTGCAATGATGGCTTTGGACATAAGGATGGGTGCGGTGGGGGGAGGTGATGGTGACTTTGGGGACAGCAGGAACAAAGCGGGAAGGTGTAATAGTGGCCTTGGAAACAGCAGGGATACAGTGGGGGCACGTAAGAGTGGCTTTAGGGACAGAGGGTACAGAGTAGGAAAGTATGATGGTGACTTTGGGACAGCAGGGACAAAATGGGGGGGATTAGAAGGTGGCTTTGTGGACAGTGGGGATGCAGCCCCTCAGCATATGGATATGATGGTGTCTTTGGGGACAGTGGGGACACACAAGAAGGTGTGATGGTGGCTTTGGGGACAGAGAGGACACAGCAGGGATATGTGACGGTGGTTTGGGGATAGTAGGGATTCAACCCCTCAGCAGGGGACTGTGATAGTGACTTTGGAGACAGGGGGTACAGAGTAAAAAGTTATGACGGTTTCTTTGTGGACAGTGGGAATACAGCCCCTTAGAAGGTGGATGGGATGGTGTTTTTGGGGACATTGGGGACAACAAGAAAGTGTGATGGTAGCTTTGGGGACAGCAGGGACACAGTGGGGACATGTGGTAGTGACTTTGGGAACAGCGTGGATACAGTGGGGGTGTATGATGGTGGATTTGGGGACAGAGGGGACACAGCAGGAATGTGTGACGGTGATTTGGGGACAGTAGGGATGCAACCCCTCAGTGCGGGGATGTCACGGTGGTTTTGGAGATGGCAGGGACCCATCAAGGAGGTGTGATGGTGGCTTCAGGGATAGAGGGGACATGTCAGGGAGGTGCGATGGTGGTTTTGGGGATAGAGTGTACATGCCAGGGAGGTGTGATGACAGTTGGAGGTGGAGGGGACACGGCAGAGAGGTATGGCCGTGGCTTGGAGACAGTGAGGATGCAGCCCCTCAGCAGGTGGCGGTGGCTTTTGGGACAGGTGGGCTCGGTGCGGGGACGTGGTGGCTCTATGTCCAGCGGCCGGGCAGAGGTGCGGGTGGCCGGGAGGTGCCCGGGCATCCCGGTCAGCGGAGGGAGCAGCGGGCCCGGGGCGCGTCCCGCGGGTCGCGGCGGGGCGGGGGTCGCGGGGCGGTTGCCATGGCAG